>NW_006499776.1:1883989-1949880 GCF_000471905.2 Amborella trichopoda
TAACTAATAAATTAAATTAAATTAAACTTAAATTAAACTAAACTAACTAACTAACTAACTAACTACTAGTAGTAGTTATTATATATATTTTTTTGTAAATTGTTTTTTAATATTTTTATTAGATTCCTATTTTTCAACATTAGACACTCAAAATTTCAAGTAAATTAGATTTATAAAAATAAAATATAAAACCAAAATTCAAATACAATGCAATCATAACTATTGGATCAACCCATATTCAATCTGAGTCATTAGGCATATGGGATAATCTAAAGTTCACAACCCTTCAAATTACAAAAGTTAATGATATAATGAATTGTGAAGAGTGAATTTACTAACTTTGTGATTCATTTTACAATAAAAAATACTTTTTGATAACCCTTCATATTACAAAAGTTAATGATCTAATGAGTTGTGAAGAGTGAATTTACTAATTTTATGGTTCATTTTACAATAAAAAAATACTTTTTGAAATATCAATTTTAAGTAAGGCTAATTTTGTAAATATCACTATAAAGACAATGGGTACTTTTGTCATCTCTACTAGGGATAAAACTAAACATTTTACTAAAAGACGAGCTTTCTACAAATAAAGTTTTAGAGCACTAACTTCCAAAATGTCATTATACTTCTGTAGAAATTTCAAATTGTTTTTATTTAGTGGTAAAATTACATATTAAAATAATTTTTTAAACAAAAAGTAATGATCTTTTTGTTAAATACACCCGTCACAACCCCTTCCTTTATATTTTGAGGGGTTGATATATATATAAGGTTTGTCTAGAGTTAACATCTCAGAATACAAAATATACTCAAAATACAAAATATAAAGTTAAATGATCATTATTTTTTAATTAAAAAATTATTTTAATAAGTAGCTTTACCATTGAGCGAAAGTAAATTTGAAATTTTCACAAAAATACAATGGCATTTTGAAAGTTAGGATTCTAAAATTTTATTTATAGATTGTCATTCTCTTTTAATAGAAATTTCAACTATACATTTTATGGAGTTGACAAAAGTACCCCATGTATTGTAGTAATATTTATAAAATTGCCCATTTACTTAATCATGAAAATATCACAAAAATTAATTTTTAAATAATAAAAATAAACTACAAAATTAATAAATCCACACTTCACAACTCTTTTTATCTTTAACCTTTTTAATTTGAAGGGTTGTAAAATTTAAATTATAATAGTATTAGCCCAATGGCCCAGATTGAATTTGAACCAACTAGATTGAATTTGGGCCAATTCAATAATTACGATTGTAATTCATCTTATAATTTTAATTTTTTTCTATAAATCCAAATCACTTGAAATTTAGAGCATCTATTTTTTATATAGATTCGAATCTAATAAAATATCAAAAAAATAATTTGTAAAAATTAAATTAACCAAAATAATCCTAAAAAAATTCAAGGGTATTTTGATCAATTTATTTTTTACAAATTATCTTTCTAATATTTTTATTAGATGAGCCATGATGAAAAGAGTGAACACCCCAAATTTCATGTTATTTGGATTTATATAAAAAAAAAAATTGCAGGTGGATTTATGTAAAAAAATTATATTACGAAATGCAATCGTGACCATCAAATCGACCAAAATTTAATCTAAGCCGTTGAGCTTATACTATTCCATTAGTTAGTGGGTTGACCTTATCTTTTTTCATATATATCTATATATGGGAAAAGTTTATATAGAGCCGAGGCTCTAAACAATCAAATTTGAGCCTACCTCAAAAATTTCACTAGGACAAGTTGTTTTGATGCCAAAATACTTCAAATTGATCATCTCAACATCAAGATTGGACAAGAGAAAAAAACGGATTGCAAGTTTTGGAAATAGTGTATTTTGTAACGCATTTTTGAACCTTCAATTTTCAAGATTTCATAGATATGTCGATCGACACTATTTTTGAAGCTTTAAACTTTATAAATAAATATGAAAATATATTTTTAAGCCATCACAAAGATTTCCAATATTAAAACCACATTTTTCAACACTATTTGAAGGTATGCTCTAATTTGATAGTTTACAGCCTAAGCTCTATACAAACCATACCCTATATATATAGGGTGGGTGCGCTCACACTATAGAGCATTTTATAATTGTGCTCGACAAATTTGACACTTACATACCTTTATTTTGTAGTACGATATTTTTTAGTAAGAGTATTTTTTATCATTAAGAGAGGTGTAACATTATCCACATGAGATGTGACATCACCTGCATGGAGCATTAAATGCCACTAATGTACTCCATATAGATAATGTCACACTCCACCCCACCCCACCCCACCCCAACCCATGTGGATAATATCACAGCCCTCCTAATGACCCAAAATACTCTTACTAAAAAAATACTCCATGTACAAAACAAACGTATATAAATGTCCAAAATTTGTTAAATACAATTATAAAATGCTCTATAATGTGAACACCCTAACATAACCCTATATATATATATATATATATATATATAAAGAAAACTATATCATAATTAAACAAAACCACAATTACCATTTACAGATGACAAAATGCATGATGTCTAGTATAGATCTTAAGTGTATTAGAACTCGAGAATAAATAACCAGATACTTTGTCAAGAAAATACTCAATCAGATTATTATGCTTTGGGAGAAACACATTATTCAACAAGAATAGGTACAAGTCTGTCACCAAAAATATGGGGACAAAATGTTCCTACATTTTTAATGGATTTCATAAAATTCCCACATTCATCTCCTATTAAGGCTATTGGCAAGATTTTGTTTTTTTAATGGTTTATCAAAACCACAGTACTGACTTGTTATGGAACCATGAAAACCAGTAATATAAGGGAGCATAAGAATTTCTTTAGGGATTTTGTATATTTCCCACATTAGCTAGATCTTATTTTTTTAATGACTTGGATGCAATAGAATCATGAAAATCAACAATATAAGGGTGGGGATAAGAATTTCTAGAACAATAAAATGCCAATACCTATGCGACCAATCCTCATTCCAGATCTAGCAAGGGCTCGAAGTGCAGATTGCGCCCCAAGCCCAGGGGTCTTCGTTTTGTTTCCCCCAGTTGCACGGAGCTTGATATGAAGAGCAGTAATCCCGAGTTCCTATAAAACAAAATGTAAAAATAACACATTTACTAAACATAAATAAGGGAAAACAATGCAAACCATAAAAAATAATTAAAAAGCTTAATCATTGGGCAATGAGGAAATAAAAAGGCAAATCCTTCCCACGGCGCAAAAAAACACACACTGTTCAGAAGATCCAATCATTGGCCATTCTAAACAATCTCTTAGGGAAGCATATCATGGTCTGCTTGCATTAGCCATAAGGCCTGATTCACCGTGGCCGAACAGTGTGACAATTTGGACAGTGGGCTACTCAGTCCTCACACCTCAGACGTGAACAAAAAGGCAATGAAAGATGTTGCATGAACTTCAAGGGTTCTTTTTATCACCACCTAACAAAGACAGCCTAGTGTGGGAATCAAAAAGCAATGATGACCTTACCCTGAAGTCTGTACCAAACCATAACCTCGATTGAGGAGGAGAACTCAGTTGGTAGCTTGAGTGTGGTCTGTTCCTGCAACCTGAAGAGTGAAGGTGTCACGACCCCACTCCCTGGCTCCTACCGTTCTCGTCGGAGGGTAGCAGGGTACGGGTTCGTGATTCAGAAGTAGCGAACGTTACTCAAGACAGAGTGGCGCATTGCTTTGATGAAGCGGTTACTCAAGCAAACCAAGAAAGTAAAGAAACTCCATAAAACAATGCACCAGATCTCGGTAAAATAAAATTGAAACTTATATTATTACATAAACAATGTGGAGTAATATAATTGTTCAAGACACCGAAGGCCTGGGTACATAGTATCTAACTTCAATATATACAAAAACATGGCCCGCGGCCGCTAGACACATAAAAGCAAAAGATCTCCTCGACAGGTACGAGCCTTCGTCAACCAGATCGATCACCCTACCGATTGTTCTTGACCTGTAGCTTCTATTCTACAGGGATGGAAAAAGAGGAATGAGCTATAAAGCCCAGTAAGAGGATCTAGTTGCTATGCTCAGTGATATACCCATTCAGGCATCATGAATAATTCTTTTGACTATAAGCAATCACAGTGAAAAAAGCATTCAATTTAGCAATCTTATCAATATAATCATCACGGATGGCATATCCAATATCATGGCTATCATATAACCAATATAACTATCATCATTCACATTCACACATCCAATCATTAACCACTCACTCCTTAGATTCATCTATTCCCGAAATAGAAGCGTTATTCATCAAGCCAAGCCAAATCCCATTGTTTAGGACTTCTACCATCACTCGGGAGAGAGGGCAATGACAATGAGTGTTCTATTCGGTAATGCCCTAACAATTACACACATAGTCTCCAACATGCTTTAGGGCTTTGATAGACACTTTCCTTGTAAGGAACGATTTACTATTTACTTCTTATAATACACTAAATTTCGAGGGACGCGACCCACCCATTACACTTTCCACCTAATTTTCCTCCTGCCCTACACTCTTATCAAGTCACATCATACCACCACGGGTAAACCGTGAGTGGCGCCACTAAATCACTGCACTATTATCAATCACAAAAGAGGGTCATGCTTGGAGCATGCCTTCAGAGCACTCTTCACTTAGCATTCATTCTTTGGCACTCAGACCTTTCACATTGCCAGCACATAGAATTTCATTGCATAGCATTCATTATATGGCACTTCAGCACATGAATATTACATGGCACTCACTAATTAACATTCACACTCATGTCATGATACTCTCTACATAGTATGCACATTCACTATTTAGATATCACATAACATTCACTAAATAGCATTCACATCCCTTTCATGGTATTTACTGGATAGCATTCATATTCACCAATTAAATACCACATAACATTTATTAAATAGCATTTCATTCACTGCATGGCATTCACATTCACTAAGTGAATATCATATAACATTCACTAAATAGCATTCATACTTGAGCATGTACAATTTTTGAAAAGTTCTATCAATAGTGACCTAATCCTCATAAAATGGGCGTAGCTTTCAATCTAGGGGGGTTTTCACGAAAGTTTTTACATGTAATTTTGAGTGTTCCCATAAACCTCTCTAATGGTGGTGATTTGGAAAAAAAAGATCTCTTTTGGTCAGTCAAAATTGGTGGCAACAGTGACATCAGTTCTAAGTTTCCATAATAGCTACCCACAGTGACATGTCTTCACATTTAATCATGTAACTCTCAAATTAAGAAGAATTTCAAAAAGTGCTTAACATGTGATTTCAAGCTTACTCATAACTCTTTAAAATGACTATGGTTTAGAAGAAAACGGCATCATTTGGTCGTTTAAAATGCATGACCACAGGAACATCAATTCTGCACTTTATTAAAGCTGTCCACAGTGACCTATTTACACAATTAAGTGTATAGCTTCTCATTCATGAAGAATTTTAACATGGTTTTAACATGAATATTATAGTAGACACATGTACGGTTCAAATGGCAGTGATTTGGAGGTATTTGGACACTTATTGGTTGGCCAAAAGTTTGGTAAAAAGTAGGTGACAGTGGCTGGAATTTTTGTTGTCTGTCAACAGTGACATATTATGGACTGTAAATCCTAAAATATGAAGAATTTCAAGATAGTACAAGAAGTAAAATTATATTAGACAAGCATATCTTTCATTCAAAACTGATTTGGATCCATTTGGCCACCATCTGGTCACTGAACAATTCGATACAAAAGCACCCACAATTCATGAAAATTTCATTCCCCAATTTTACTACCTACTAAAGCATAAATAATGTCTTTCAAGCCAAAGTCTAATATTCAGTCAAAACCCTCTTCAACTTAACTAAATTTACCCGAAGATTTTACAAACATTTTCACAATTAACATAAGCTAACCAAGCATGGATTCTAACACTTAATTTCCAAGATTTCAGGCTTACTTTGCACATCCATACACATGATCCTACATTCAACTCTTCTAACCTCATGCTTGAATAAAATTAGTAATACATAGCTTTTAAATCCACCTATCTGATGAGAAACAGTGCTCCCAACTCCTTACATCATCTCCTCAAGCTTCCACAGTGAGCTCTAATGGAGCAGTGGGTAGAAAACTTAAGAGTTTGCCCTAGAGAGAGAGAGAGAGAGAGAGTACACCTAACACCTCATAAAGGAGGTGTCAAATTTAAATGAAATGGACTTGCTTAGTCGCCACGCCACTTAATGAGAGGTAAAAGTAAGAAAAAGATGGTGGACCGAATGTCCATTTTATAAAGATAAACCCTCAATTATTATGCAATGATATATTAGCAAGGGTGCGATCATGTTTTAGGGCTAACTTATTTAACAATAATATCACATTATTTATTGTTAATCAATATTTATATTAATAATATAAAAATTTGAGTTATGGTATCAGTGCAGCCAAGATAGGATCCTTGGCTTAGAGGGTTGTAGAAGTGTCTCTAGAATTGTTTTGGCTAAGCAGCCAAGATAGGATCCTTGGCTTAGAGGTTACAGAAGTGTCTCTAGAATTGTTTTGACTAGGTTGGTGACTGAGTGTTCCTAGAATTATATTAATAATTTTATATTATTAATATAAATATTGATTACCAATAAATGATGTGATATTATTGTTAAATAAGTTAGTCCTAAAAAATGGTCTCACCCTTGTTAATATATCATTGCATAATAATTGAAGATTTATCTTTATAAAATGGATATTCGGTCCACCATCTATTTCTTTTTCTCTTACTTTTACCTCTCATTAAGTGACGTGGCATCTAATCAAGCTCATTTCATTTAAATTTGACACCTCTTTTATGAGGTGTTAGGTGTAATCTCTCTCAAAAACTCTCTCTCTAGGACAAACTCTTAAGTTCTCTACCCACTACTCCATTAGAGCTCATTGTAGAAGCTTGAGGAGACGGCGCAAAGAGTTGGGAGAAGTATTTCTCATCAGGTAGGTGGATTTAGAAGCTATGTATTACTAATTTTATTCAAGCATCAAGTGTAGAAGAGTAGAATGTAGGAACATGTGTATGGATGTGCAAGGGTAAGCCTGAAATCTTGGAAATTAAGTGTTAGAATCCATTCTTGTTTAGCCTATGTTAATAGTGAAAATGTTTGTAAAATCCTCCTGTGAATTTAGTTAAGTCGAAGAAGGTTTTGACTGAATATTAGACTTTGGCTTGAACGACATTATTTATGCTTTAGTAGGTAGTAAAATTGGGAAATGAAATTTCCATGAATTGTGGGTGTTTCTGTATCGAATTGTTCAATGACCAAATGCACGCTGGGGACTGTGTGTGTAAGTATAAGGGCATTACCGAATAGGACACTCATTGTCATTGCCCTCTCTCTCGAGTGATGGTAGAAATCCTAAACAATGGGATTTGGCTTGGCTTGATGAATAGGGCTTCTATTTCAGGAATAGATGAATCCAAGGAGTGAGTGGTTAATGATTGGATCTGTGAATGTGAATGATGATAGTTATATTGATTATATGATAGCCATGATGTTCGATATGCCATCCGTGATGATTATATTGATAAGATTGCTAAATTGAATACTTTTTCCACTATGATTGCTTATAGTCAAAAGAATTATTCAGATGCATAGCAACTAGATCCTCTTACTGAGCTTTATAGCTCATTCCTCTTTTTCCATCCCTGTAGAATAGAAGCTGAAGGTCAAGAACAACCGGTAGAGTGATCGATCTGATTGACGAAGGCTCGTACCTGTTGAGGAGATCTTTTAATTGTATGTTTCTAACGGTCGTGGGCCATATTTTGTCTATATTGAAGTCACATGTTGTGTACCCAAGCCTTCAGTGTCTTGAACAATTATATTACTCCAAGTTGTTTATGTAATAGTATAAGTTTCAATTTTATTCTACCTAGATCTTGTGCATTTTTTTATAGAGTTTCTTTACTTTCTTGGTTTGCTTGAGTTACCGCTTTATCAAAGCAACGCGCCACTCTGTCTTGAGTAGCGTTCGCTACCTCTGAATCACGAACCCATACATGCCACCCTTCGACGAGAACGGTAGGGGCCAGGGAGTGGGATCGTGACTGAAGGGGCCTTTGCATGGCTGGTAGTAATGGACAAAGTTCTAACTATGGATCACTCAATGCATCAACCATGGTGCACCTATATATAGATGTTCCTTAACATGTGGTGTCAAGCACATGTATAATGTAGGGTAGTTACATACATACATTTACTTAAATACATACATACATACATACTTTCACACACACTCGCACATGTATACTATAGGGTGGTTACATACATACAGATACATACACACACATTTACATACGTACATATATATATACTTTTACACATACGCACACGCACGCACGTGCATGTACACACAATGCACGCATGCACACACACATATCTACATACATACATACATGCATACATACATGTATATCTATCTATATATATAATATTATATATAATATTATATATAATATTATATATATATATATATATAATATTATATATATTCTAGCTTTTGAAATTTACATCATGCATCCCAGGTAGTCAGCAATAAACAATCTTTCGTAGAGGATAGTAATGGGTTTCTCGTATGCCCACTGGATATTTGATAAGCCGTTAATCATTTTTGATAGGATGGATGGCCTCTTCTACTGCACCTTGTTTGTGGGAGAGAGCAGTGTTCCGGTCTGCTTTGGGCCACTTGATCTTGGGGTAAACTTCCCCTAGCTTTAAAACTCTACATAGTCGCTGGGATCTCCCAACCAAGGTGGCAATCCCACTTCGAAATCTCACTTCATGCTCCAAGAAAGGGATGATTCTTACATTATGAGATCTTGATCCCACTGTTAGGGATATCAACTTCCCCCCTTAAAGACCAAGACAATGACCAAACTGATGATTTTCTTTATTTATAGCCAACTAAAAATGCAACTATACTTTCAATATAGTTGTATTTTTTGCTGGCTATAAAAGATGAAATATCTATTTTAAAAAGTATATATAGTCCGGGACTAAATATACTCTTTTTAGTTTAAAAAAAAAGACTATATATATACTCTTTAAGATTGAGGAGCAATTCCCCCAAAATGTTGGGATCGAGATTCCAAAAAGTCGAGTTTGGGATCCTCAGAGAATGGATCTCTATCCTTTGTACTAAGGGATCTCAGTATCTAAAAATGCATTGTACAAACGACGCTCTCAAACACAAGGATCTTCTAGCCTTTCATGATCCCCCGCTCTATGCTTTTGTTCTCCTCGTTCTTCTTGTGTGAGGTTACCTTCTTCAATCAAGTCCAGTTTAGCAATATTAGAAAGGAGGGCTTCCTCCTTCCCCAACAAGAGGCCAAATTGGGACAACTCCACTGTTTAAACTTCCAGAACAGTTTGAGTCCAACCCAGCCATGGACTTTATACACAAACCACCATTAGGTGGTAAGTCGATGGAGGTCCTTCTCCTTGAGCCACATGAGCTCAAAAGAAAATAACCATCAATTACCACTTCCAAGCACAGGAGGATGAGAACACGGTCTAAGTTAAGGTTTTGGGAGGGTTCTAGAAAGGACACCGGAGAACTTGTTGGCCCAGTCTGGTGAACTGATCAAAACTTGGAGAGCATTGGGTTTTCCAAGTGATTTGACCACATGAATGAAGCACCATTAAGAGGGATGTAGAGGAGTTATTTGCTGGAAATGAAGTCCAAGAATCTAGCCACAGTAGTGGTGATGCAACCCCCTCTATTCTTTTCAAATGGCCATCTTATGACATTGAAGTCACTTCCCAAACACCAAGAGAGGTGGTTTAGGTGGTGGACTCAGTTCAGTTTAGCCCAAAATTTTTCTCAGAGGTTTGGCCTGTATTGCCCATTAACCACAGTGAAGAGCCATCCAAAATCATTAAAAAAAGAGAAGGATATAAATAGGATTGGCTAAAGTGCACAGACAGTTCGGGTAGGATAGTAGGATCCTAGTTGATGCAAGTGGCATGTAAGGCACCAGTGGAAGGTAGAACCTCCCATGGTGATCTCAGATGTGTCCATATTAATGGAACGGGAGACTCATTATTTCGATGAATCATTTCTTCGGACAGAAGAAGATTCTGAAATCATTTACTCGAAATCTCACTTATCAGATTCCATTGTGGAAGAATCGCCTACAATTTTTTCTGAGGAATTGACCATGCTGATCCATGCATAATATCATGAAAAATGGATACAAATTTGTGACTGCCCTTGGTCTTATTCCCCCAAATGGTGTGGAGGAGGTGTACGGCTGGGCATCTAATTTAGTTTTAGTTAGGGTAAGGATACCAGGATGGACAAACTTCGTTTCTGCAAGTCACTGGTACACTGAGATATTCCAAGCAAATGCTTTCATTTGAGGGAGGTAAAGGGGGTAGTTGACACCTTACAGAGCATCTTGTAGACTGGGTGTTAGTGGGTATGGAGGCAAGGATTGTAAACTTGAACTTGGGTCCATAGGGCTAGGAGTTGAGTTCTCGGTTCTCTGATAGTTGATGTGGCATGTGAAGTTTCTCTACTCTACATCGTCATCCATCTGGCCTAGCTTCTCTAAATGAGTTGCTATTGAATTTGTAGTTGACATCCCCTATTGGATCGTTGTAAGACCCATCATTTTTAGCATTTGATCTATGTCACCTGACCCATCGACCATCACCTTTAGCATTTGATTTGTCACCTTCTGCTCTATCAACCCTCTCCCTCTAAGTCCACTAAAAAGGAAGAATTTGAATCTAAACAAGTTTCACAGACCATTTGGGCAAGGGAGTTTAGGGTAGTGGGGTTGAGTTGTTCTAGAAGGTAGGGATATGATAGGGAGGCAAAGAGGAAGAAAAGATAACAAGGGCTATGCAATTTGAATCGGTTTGTGATTGATGTTTTGGATCTTCAAGATTGTGATTAGGTACAATCAACTTCTTGGGAATGATGGGTGGAGGGAAGAACGTATTAAGGAACCTTTCTTTGTGCAAGCAGTGCAAAAGAATCTAAGGACACCCATGGAGGTTGGGAGGAGGGAAGCGTGGTCGTATTTAATCTATAGGTTTCAATCTGTTTTTGACATTTTTCTTCTCATTGAAGATGTTTTGTTACGCGTCTGTGTGGGTAGGTGGATTGGGGGCAGGGAGGTTGGAGCAATGTGCCATATCTAGCGGAGAATCGAATGACCTATTGGAGTTTATCAGCAGGAAGGTGTGATTTGGGAATTATGATCTACGAGTTTCAATCAGTTTTGAGGTTTCCTTCTTATTGAAGATGTCTTCCTTTTTTCCTAAAAGAGAGGAAAGGGGGGAAGGAAAGGGGAAGGGGAGAGGGTGGTGGCTAAAGGTGTTTCAATATGTTGTATCTAGTTTCCATGTCTATAATAGTCGGGATCATCATGCAGGAGCACAGAGCCCAAGTTTTGGGGGTGTGCTTTGAGTGCTTGGGACACTCTGAGCATTGTTCTCTGCTTTTATTGGATAATTTGGAGTTTTCAACAAGGAGTTCGGGGCCAACTGTTGAAGCAGCTTCTTAAGTAATGATGATTTTGTGAGTGAGAGAGTTGTAAAAGGTGATGGTTTATGATTTCTTGAAGCATAAATGGGGGAGGGTCAAAGCAAGAAGAACTTATTCTGTAGGGGGTGAAAGAAGGAAGAGGAGGCATGTGGAATTTGGTTGGTTGATGTCAAAAAACCTAAATTTTTTTTTAATGCGGGGGGGGGAGGGAGAGGTTAATAGATATTTGATGGTGATGTTGCCCTTCCCTATTTGCTAACTGTTCAAAATCTGTTAAGATCACACCATCTCATCTTCACCTTCTATCGGTTCTTAAGGCAAATCACAATTACCCAGTTTTTGAGGTCCTTGTCACCTGTAACGCATTGAGGCTAGAGTGATGGTCCTAGGGGGCATTGAACCAGGCCCCAGGTTTGTTCTCTGTGGGGAAGGGGCTGGATTCTCTAGCTTGATAAGGATGAAGAAAATGTGGGTATATATGGTTAAGTTAAGGACCTTTGGCAGGGTGGTTGGATCTAACCCTCTAGTCAGGATTTGGATGACACCCAGAGGGAAACCCAACCACAAAGGAATTCCAGTTAACCTCAAGTGGGTGTGTTTCTTTGATCTCTTGGAAGATAGGTGTTGCCAATCATGCAGAGGTAAGCCGATGGCTTTGATCCATAATAGTTAGACATCTTTGAGCTCCAAACATGGCAGCCCAAGGTTTACAGTTGAGGTTAGCCCTTCTGATATTTGCTCCAATTGACTTAATGGCCATTTGTACTTTGTCTTGTGAGACGGAGAATATTGCATTTTTGCTCTCCATGAGAACATACGACTTGGTTAAGAGCTCCAAAGGTGGTTTTCCCACACTATGATCCCCCTTAAATATCTTCTCTTGGAGGCTTCGAAGCGTTTAAAAGCAAGGGCCTTAAAAGTGTCAATCTCTAAGAAAATGCCTTCCCCCACTCACATGGTGATGGACTCGTTATAATGAGAGGAGCAGGTGGAAATCAACAATTTTAGAGCTGGAGGGTAGGGTTTGAGTATGTTATGGAAGCGGTTGTTGTAGAGTATTTTGACGCACTTGTAACTCCAATGTGAATAAAGGGCGAGCCAATGGCATAAAAACTGTGTTTTTCCAAAACGGGATTTCTTCCAAGTGGCATAATTGAATTTTTAGTTTTATATTCCAAGTGGCATAACTTCTTCATCTTGAACCTAATCGAGCCCAAATTTTAGTATGTCGTGCGTCTCATCAAGACGTACGTTTCGACATACAACATGCATGGTGGGGGCTCCCGGATAGGAAGAAATCCTAGAGAGAAATTGTTCGAAAACATGAAAAGTGCAAAATTTTAAGGTGTGATATCCCTTCACTCCCATGGTCATTTCTCGAAGCCCCAACATTGGATATAGGTCCACGAGCAAGTCTGTTGCGATCGTGACTCGAAGGGCTTCAATTTGAGGTCTGATTTGCACAAGATTGAGGTCGGGAAGGCACGCGATTTGAGAGCACAAGAAAGCACATTTTCCGGCCTCCGAAATCCCATTTTTCGACGATCTTCAAAATTATAAAAGTGATCAAACGGACTCCAAATCGAGGGGTTTTCGTGCAAAATGATCACAACAATTCCTCCCCTTAGATTTGTGATAAAAAACATGACAAAAAACATGGCGAAACGAGCAAGATCGAATATTTCGAAACGTCTAAAAGCAAGGGCCTTAAAAGTGTCAATATCTAAGAAAATGCCTTCCCCCACTCACATGGTGAAGGAATGGTTATAATGAGAGGAGCAGGTGGAAATCAACAATTTTAGAGCTGGAGGGTAGGGTTTGAGTATGTTGTGGAAGCGGTTGTTGTAGAGTATTTTTGACGCACTTGTAACTCCAATGTGAATAAAGGACGAGCCAATGGCATAAAAACTGTGTTTTTCCAAAACAGGATTTCTTCCGAGTGGCATAATTGAAGTTTTAGTTTTATATTCCAAGTGGCATAACTTCTTCATCTTGAACCTAATCGAGCCCAATTTTAGTATGTCGTGCGTCTCATCAAGACGTACGTTTCGACATACAATATGCATGGTGGGGGCTCCCGGATAGGAAGAAATCTTAGAGAGAAGTTGCTCGAAAACATGAAAAGTGCAGAATTTTAAGATGTGATATCCCTTCACTCCCATGGTCATTTCTCGAAGCCCCAACATTGGATATAGGTCCACGAGCAAGTCTGTTGCGATCGTGACTCGAAGGGCTTCAATTTGAGGTCTGATTTGCACAAGATTGAGGTCCGGAAGGCACGCGATTTGAGCGCACAAGAAGGCACATTTTCCAGTCGCCGAAATCCCATTTTTTGACGATCTTCAAAATTATAAAAGTGATCAAACGGACTCCAAATCGAGGGGTTTTCGTGCAAAACGATCACAACAATTCCTCCCCTATGATTTGTGATAAAAAACATGACAAAAAACATGGCGAAACGAGCAAGATCGAATATTACAAGATTATGGGTTTAGTCAGATTTTGTGTTCGTCATCAAAAGTCTGATTCAAGCCTCAAAATGCATATCGAATCAAAGGGAGAAAGAGCGGGAGAGAGAGAGAGAGGGAGAAAACCAAGAGAGAGAGAGAGAGAGAGAGAGAGAGAGAGAGAGAGAGAGAGAGAGAGAGAGAGAGAGAGGAGGAGAGAGAGAGAGAGAGAGAGAGAAGAAGAAGAGAGAAGAAGAGAGAGAGAGAGAAGAAAGGGAAAGAGAGAGAAAGAGGAGAGAGAAAACGATAGGGTACCTAGTCATGAGCCAATGGCTCGAACCCGGATGCTAGGTGCAGTGCTAGTATGCTTTAAGCCCTTCTTGAGAGTGACTAGGGTCTTGGTGGAGAGGGTTAGGGCAAGTGGGTTAGGTAGGTATGAGTTTAGGAGGCTAAGGTGTAGGGAGTTTAGGCCAAAGGGGTGTATGAGTTGAGATAAGTCCATGGTCTTTATGAGTTAAGCTAGGTGGTCTATGGAATATGGTAAGTTTGGGTAGGGACTATGGTCTAGGATTGTGTGCTTAGTGGTCTATGGAGTATGGTTGGGTTGGGTAGGGACTATGGTCTAGGGTTGAAGGTTGGTGATCCAAAGGGGTAACTCAATGTAAAATATTCTCTCTCCTCTCTCTTGAAGTGAAAAATGAAGGTACAACACAAGAAAAAGCTTGATCTCAATCTCAATTTTGCCACTCGGCATGCCCCCCTTGGAGATTATGGCACATCAAGCTCATTTTCGACGGCTCCTCCCTAGGCAAACCAGGTCTGGCTAGAATAGGGGGGATCTTCCCTGACCACACGAGCATCACCCTCCTTGCCTTTGCATCCTCCATTGGGATTTCAGAATCCACGGAGGCAGAGGCACCTGCTCTCTTAGAAGGCCTAAGATGCTTTGATCCATCCTGGGGCCCATCACTCATTATAGAAGGGGACTGCAAGAATGTTATTTTGTGGGCATCCCACTCGGCTTGCCCCCCTTGGAGATTATGGAAAATCTTTGATCAGATTTACATTCTACGCAGGCGTACACAGGTCGCTTGAAGACATATCTAGAGGGTGGCAAACCGAACAGCGGACGCATTAGCTAAACACAGAGCAACGATGGAGTGACAAGGCCCGCCTTACACTAGCGCATCATTTTTTCTACGAGACCTTTGTTGTATTGATTGGGTTTTTTTGTGGTTTTCCCTTCGGTTTTCTGTTTTATCTTATATTGTTGTTTACTTTTAGTTGTTTCTTTTAGCCGTCACCTCCCTCGGTGAAATTTGTCTACCCGTTTAGGTTTTTGCTATGTTGTAACATTCTCTATCAGAGATACAATGTCAACCTTTATCAAAAAAAAAAGATTTTGCCCACTTTTCAACTTAGGGTTACAAAATGAATAAAAGAGCTTATATAGAGTCATCACCAAATAAGGGTGGATGCTAAAAACTATGCCTAATTGCTAAATAATACAATAAAATGAATTAAAAAGTGATTTTCATTTTTGTGGGAAAATAACCGTTTTGCCCCTCCATACTTTTGTGAAAATGACAAGACCATCCTCAAAATGGGCATGTTGCATTCTTTATGGTTCGGGGCCATTTTTTGAGCTTCTGGCAATATTCCGAGCAAACTAATACCGTAGAAGTGTCGGCCTTCCAGAGACAATCGATTTGATATGCATTTTGAGGCTTGAATCAAACTTTTTGATGTCGAACCCAAAATCCGACCAAACCCATAATCTTGAAATTTTCGATCTTCTATCTTGCTCGTTTTGCCATGTTTTTGGTCATGTTTCTTATCACAATCGAAGGGGGTGTTTGGATCGAGGTGAGGGATGTGCCAAATGTGGAGCTAGGTTTCCGGTACTGAACATCTAATGATGAGGTTCTTAGTGCATGGTGAGGATGGAAAGAGGTCTATGTGTGAAGCTTTACAGCTTTTTATGTGTGTTCTATTCTTAATGAGCTTGTTTGGTGGCTGTGTGAAAGCTTATTTTGTAGGCTGGAGAGTTGGAGAAAATTGTTCGCTCGTAAAACCTCAAGCTTCATTGACTATGATACGTTGGAAAGTCTGAATGTAATCTCAAAATTCGAAGCAACACAGCTTCCCAATAGAAAGGCTTAACTTTTATTTTTATTATTTTTTTCCAATTACATACTAAACAACTCCCAAGTTCTAGACCATGCTAGCACAATGCAACAAATGACATCCATATGTAATTGTGTCATGAACACATAGAGTTGCAAATGATATCTTCTAAGTTGTCATGTCATGATTTCATCTCATAAGCATGCAAATTGTCATCAGTAATGATCAAGGTACTTCACTGATACTAATTTCCCACACAAAGCACCAGGCTTCATTGGCTCTGTGATATGTAAATAAACTTTGAAAGTAATCTCATAGTATAGAGCAAGTAGCTTCCCATCAAAGAAAAGTTTTTCTTTCCAATAAAATGAATCAACTCTCAAGTTCTAGAACATGCTATCATGGTGCAAAAACTGACATCTATCCGTAACCACATGTCTACAATACCCAGATTATTTCCTAATTCCCTGTGATAAAATCCTTTAGTACATGGACACTCCTTAATCCTTTTATCCAAATGGGTTTTGACATATATCATACATGCTCTTATCACTTGCAAACATGTGATAATCAAATCAACACTATGAACAGCAAAAGCTCATATTTAAAATGCAAGCGTCCATATAATTGGGTATGCAATAAATAAGAGAAAAACATATCATTAAACCAATTGCAACATTTTCAGAGTACATAATCATGTAGATCAATTTATAAATCATCATACTTTCACTTAGCAAGATAAACATATCAATCATAAATAAAAGGAAAAGAAAAAGAAAAGGAAAAGAATAACAAGATAAATTTCATTTAGGCTTGAGTTAAAATGAGCACCAAACTATGATATGTGAGAAATGGTTGGACCAGTTTCTCGTGAACTGTAATTTCAAAGTTGCACACAAAGTATTTGACGAATTGGTTTATTGAAGACGACTGCATCACCAACTTTTGAGGACTTTAAAATATTTAAATTCAACAAGCTCGAGGTCAAGCTTCTCCCAACCCCTAGAGAATGATGCAAATAAAAAATTGATTTTTAACTTTTTTTTATTTTTATATTTTCTAGGACTTAGGAAATATGTTATTTGGATTTTTAGTTTTCTTTAAGGTTATTTTCTTGTCTTTTTCAAGTTGTAGAGATTTAAGGGGTAGAATTAGAAATTTAGTTTTTTTAAAAAAGATGGATATGGATAGGATTAACATGGTTGGGTTGGTTAAGATGTGTTAAACTTGTTTTTAAGGATAAGGGAGCGAGAGTTTAGTTTTCCATTCCTATTTTATTTTTATTTATTATTCCTTTTAATTTGTATTTAAAGTGAAGATATTCCTTCTTTGTAGAGATGGTGAATTGGAGAACAAAAAAAGAGTTTGATCTTGTGAAAAGATGTTAGGGTGGACTCCCTTGCAAACATAAGGAGAGGGTATAATCTCTCAACCCCTTTAATATACCTGTGGCTTCCAAGTAGTTCTCTGAAACACCTCATATATTGAGGTGCCTAGGCTCTAAAGCATATTTTACATCCAAGGCATTAGTTTTTTATCTCTAACCCCACAAACACCCAAAATCACAGCTAGCACAAGGCTGAAAAAACCCATTTAGATTACATAGCTTCAGAATTTAACATAGGATGCTCTCCCAAATGTATATTTCATCATTCACCCACAACATAGTGGCACATGAAAAAGTTATACCACAGTCCAAACTCATTTCCTTTTCTTTAAGAAAACCATGCAAACGATGAAAAAAGGTTTCTCTCCAACGAAAACCAGGTCTTAGGTCATCGTTTTTCCCAGGTCAACATAATCTCTAATGTGTGCATTCTTCTGCTATGTTCTACTTGTAGCAAGTTAAACTTATAACTCTTTTTCTGCCCGAATCAGTAGAATTTAAAAGCTACAATCTCATTGGACTTTGCAGCGCCTGAAGCCATGAGATTGTCCTCACAAAAAGTAGACTTTTACCACGTTCTCGATAGAATAGATGGCTTTTCGAGTAGAATTCTTATATCAGTTTAAATATATTTTTCTTCTCTGTTCGAAATCTAATCGGAATCAGCGATTATAAAACTCAGTAATTTTAATATACATCTTCTACCTTAGGAGTATCTCAAACAGGCAGCAGCCAGATATATCATAAAGAAACTATTCTCTTTCTAAAATGCCAAACAAAAGAGGGCATAGAGTGATCATCTACTGTGCCCAAGACCTCCACTAACGAAGATGGTGTTTATGCTTGTTTCTTGGTTTGCTTCAAATATCTGAATATATGCTCAAATGCAGAAATAAGAAACCTTCGGAGATCAAAATTTAGAGATGGAGACTTACCATATTGGAAGGTATTGAGAAAGTGAATGGAAGAGCTCGTCTACGACAAAACTCCAAACCCTAGAGCGGATGGGGCTCAATTGCTACTGCCAACCCTAACTCCAAGCTTATAAGGGATGCGATTTTTTTTTTTTTTTTTAATTTAGTTTTGGGCGTAGTGGAAGATGCTGTGTGTGGCTTATGATCGGCCGCAACTAGCAACCAAGATCATGCGATTTATCACCGTCCAACTCACTCAATACACGATAAGCGAGAGAAATTAGGAATCGTACAATCATTTGTGAATGTGTGCGATGAGACCATCACCCCACAATCGCCATTTAACCCATTGTCATAGGGCTGGCAATGGGCCGGCCCGGGGCTAGGCCAACCTGAGTCTAGCTTGGCCTTAGTCCCTGTAGGGCTAGCCCAAGCCGCCCCGGCCCTACTAGGTTGAAATGGGCAAGCCTTATGTTGTGGTTGCCTAGCCCTCATGCCATGGGTTGAAATGGGCAGGGCTTATGTTGTGGTTGCCTAGCCCTCATGCCACATTTTGTGGCCAAGGCCTTAGTTTGTTAGGGTCTGTTGGGCCATGCCACTTACCCATTGCCATCTCTACACTATTGATGGAGGTGATAAAATCCAACTATAGTGTCCAAATGTATCATATTGTACACGCCAATGAAGGAAGGGAAATGTTTATGTGGCCCTAATAACATATAAGTTGTGACCCTATTTCTTAACCATGTGATCTGAATCAAACGGCTACGATGGTTCATACGCTAATGTAATGCCAAACATTGTTTTAATTTTCATTAATTTTTTACAAAATATTTTTGGATGAAATTTTGGACGTCCCATCATAAAATGAGCATGAATTTGGAAAAAATGAAAATAAAATTTACTTATAAAAGTAAATAACCAAAATACTCTTGCAAATTTCAAGGGTATTCTGATAATTGTTCATAATCGAAAATATTTTATTATTATTTTTATCATGTGCGCTCCTGTCAAATCTATGCATTCCCCAAATTTTGCCTCAAAACAATTTATAAATTTAAATTTTAAAATTAAAAACTCTGAGCCGTCTGATCAAGATCTGACTGTTAAAAACCAATTTGTGACATTGTGACCTAAGCCATCCTAACCATCTACTTAGATCTGATAGCTGAAATTAGGGGTCACATATACTATACATGTGGGTGGGGTCACATAGAAAGCCTTCACTTAAAGGGACTATGAGAAATCGTGTCAATGCCATCTAATTTACGGTGATATTGAGCCACTATGTGATCATATTTTGATTTACTAGGTGTGCCTTATCATTGTACATTGGACAACTGAGTGACTTAGGGTTTTTCCCTAGTCTACTTACTGGAGGGTATTGTAATCCTCATGACCACTGAGGAGGATATGTGGTCAGTATTGCAGCACGATAGAAATTAAAAATCAGTTGTAAATATTCAAAATCTGAATAAAGACATTGGCATATATGAATTATATATTATCGTTATATGTATTTTTTTTACTTGTTTGATTGTCTTATGTAGGAAGTTCTTAGAGTCCCTCGCACATGGTAGCATTTTCTATCTTAGCTCTTTCTATAATTGTGCCATAACCCGCTTTCTCTAAAAAAAGGGCTTGATGGCTGCCCAAAATCTCTCTCTCTCCACTAAATTTCTCCCTCATTTTCGAGCTACTTTCTCTCTCTACATTTGTGAAATCAATTCCATTAGCAAATGGCATCTTAGAAACACTTTCACAAGTTCCTAAGGATGCCTCTATGTTCCAATGGCTTTTTGATGCAAACCGCATCCCATTATTTATTTTTTATTATTATTTTTTTTTTTAGGAAAACTTTTGTACGGACCCTTAATTCCCCATCTTATTTCACGGTAGACCCTCCTTCCATTTTTCTTTCAAGTGGCATAAAAAAACCTCGAGTATTTCACCGTACCCCCTCATCTCTTCTCTCTCACGTTTATTCACTTTTGACTACAACACTAGCCCAACAAATTATTTTATTCCATCTCAATCCAAAAGCCTTTTTAACCCTATTTTGTACTTTTTCAACCCCATCTCTCTCGTTTCCTTTCCCTTGTTTCCATTCTGATTGTGGTAATCTCTCTCTTGACTATGGCAAGGGCTCTCTCTCTCCATTCACCACAGTGACAAAGTATGCTCACCTCTCACCCTCTCGCTGTAAGTTTCTCTCTTTCTCTCTTCTTTCTCACGCATCTATCTCTCTTTACTCTCTCATGCATCTCTCTTTCTTTGATTATTGAAATCTTTTGTAGATTTTAGATCTGTTCACTGGGTTCATCTTGTAAGAAGGGGAATTAGGTTTCTGTACAAAATTTTCCCTTAAAAGAATAAGGTGGTGCGACAATATCCAGGTGAATATGATTCCTCCTCTTTTAATTTAACCCATGACATCTCACAATGCCATGTGTCTTTGCTAGCGAATTGCTTTGCCTCTGGCTTACCAGATAATGCATACACATTATAACAATAGAAAATAATTAGAGGTGATAGGGAAATGGAGATGATCGTGTTGCATATTCTAATTCATCTAAACCTACTTTATGTGTTGTGGCTCCTATGGTGAACAAGATTTGTTAGTTTGCAAGTTCATGTGTAAGCTTGTAAGCTAGCCTCTTCCCATATTTTTCCAATAATGTCCTTTGCAAAACCAACACGATCCAAAGAAATTGTTGGGGATTGGTCTATAATTATTACGATTCTCACACTTGGCAACTACATCCCTACTACCAAGGGATTTATTGTTGACCATCAAATATCTTTGTAACTTACATCCCTACTATCAAGGGCTGGATTGTTGACCATCATCTCTGCAATCAAGGGATATATCCCCACATCAAGGGATTATACATGTTGTATCTCTATGTTAACAACCTGTGTGGAATGAAATCGTTGCTCAATAAAAAGTTTTTCTCTTTTAAATTCAGTATGGTATCAGAGCGTATCAATCCTCTTAACCCTCCACCTTGAGGCCATTTCTCTCCCAACAATAGTCTGTCTCTATTTTCAGTCTTCTATCATCTTGAGTATTTTCAGTCTTCCATATTTTTCTAGCTTCTTGCTTGCATACAATCTTCCATATTTATCATCTCTACGTAGCATCTTCCTTATCACCATAGTATATAACATAGGCATTGAATCACCTCTTCCGTATTTTCAAGTTTCCGTCTTTATCATATCCACCTATTTCCTCACACTCCACCTTAATAGAAATGATATAAAAATCTCTCTCTATACATAGCTCGTGTTCCATAGAAAACTTGTTTTATTTGGCATTCCAACACAAAAGAATGGGACACTGAAGTCTCCGTCCACCTCAAAACTGACAACACCCCAAAGCCCGTCATTTGTCTATTAGTTATGTGATGCGCTGGATGACTTGCAAGCATGGGTAATAGACACGAGAAATCTTGGGATGCACCTCTAAAAGTCGGGCCATCCTCATTGCTGTTGAATTATGTTGTTGTACATGAAGATGCAGTGTCTTCATGCCGTGAATGATCATATATGCAGCATTCGGATTCAAAATGCCACCCAAGATATGATGCAAAGCCCTCACAGTGTCAGCCAGTTTTTTTTTAACCACTAATGCATCTTGCAATTACATCGCTGAGGTGAGGGTTCCATCTGCCCCCCAGAGTCTCTCTTTCTATCTCTACATTGTTGGTTGTGCAGCACGCGTCGTCACGACAAACTTAAAACTCAATCCGTATTTCTAAAGAGAGAAAGGGTCGGTCCCTCTTCATATGAACCATGGCTGGTGTGCTGGATTTCGTGAAGGCCTCATTTTCATGAGTTTTTAAGCATAGATAGTGGAAATCTAAATGGTGATTGCGCAACAGCAGTAGCAGCAGCAATTCAATGGTGCCACCTTCTTCCTCTCCCTTGCGCCACCTTGTAGGTCGTTGTAACTTTCTTAAACCTCTTCGTTTTCTTCTCTGCGTCACCTTCTTTGGGGTTTTCTTGATCCTTGGCTTCTTCTCAGTTTGGGTTTTCTCTACTAGTTTCTTCTCAACGGACTTCTTACCAGCCTTTTGTTAACTATACCTGAAAAAAGAGGTGGTTCAGAGGTGGTCCATAGGAACCATATTGGAAGACAAGGAAAAGAGGTGGTCCATAGGAACAATATTGTATCACAATCATGTTGACAAAAAGTGGATACGAGTAATGCGATAGATTTGGGCTGCATTACCTTGTGAAAAGCACTCCTGTAGATCCTCCCATGCTTCACTCGCTGTGTTGAAGTAAATGATGTTGTTCGAGAGTTCTTTGCAAATCGTGTTCCAAATCCATGAGAGAACCATTATGTTACAATGACTCCAGGAGGGAAAGGAAGGTGAATTCTTTGTTCTACAAAAAAAAATACCTCATGAAACCTTGTTCAATGTCAAACCAACCTGCTAACGCCTACACGTGTTTGGATGTCTGTGTTGTGCCCACACCAAATCACATGACAAGTTTCCCCCTCATGCACGCAAATGTGTGTGTACTGGTTATCCATATGGACAGCAAGGATACAAAGTCATTGACCTTGACGTACAAAAATTCTTTGTCAACAGGGATGTCTCCTTCTATGAGGACCAATTTCCTTTCCTATCCAGTCCAAATACTACAAATATTGATATTCTTGGTTAGGTGCCCCGATCTCGCCTCCCCGGATCTAGGTGATCGGGTCACACGTGTCTCAGGATCGAAAGATCTAGAACCCGAGACCTGAGACCACTCTCTCAGGAAACTTGTTCACAGAACAAGGGCAAGTGCCCAACTGGTGAGAGAGGAATTTGATTCATGAGGTGAGGACCAACCTCACCTGGGTTCGTGACTTACTCGTGCTGACTCGCGCGGGCGCCTTCTTAGATCACGATGAAAAGCCCCCAAGCTGCTTCAGTTGGTTCGGAATCACCACCCTTGACCTGCAATCTTCTTGTTTTCTGCACAACACTATCATGTTTTCTGCACAACACTATCATGGTTAATTTGCAAGACAAGTGGGTCAGGGACCCACCCTTGTCTTAGGGCAATGCACACTCATGTGGAAAAGAAGATGAGAAGTTAGGGTGATGAAAAAGAGGGATTAAATAAGGGGAGAAAAGAGAAGGAGACGAGACTAGCATGATAGCTGGACTAGCAAAGAAGATGAGAAGTTAGGGTGATGAAAAAGAGGGTTTAAATAAGGGGAGAAAAGAGAAGGGGACTCGACAAGGGGATGAGACTAGCATGATAGCTGGACTAATAAAGTGATTGACTCGGAGTGGTAGTAAGACAGGCACTGTAACTCAGACAGACGCGGCAGCAATACTACTTGAAACCAAGGTAGATATGATTGTACTAATTTGGCATGGCAGCAAGACGAACATGGTACTCTGGACCAGCATGACGACAATACTGCTCAACAGCCAGAACGCTATGATGGAGCTAGACTAAGTCTATCCTTTAGTCAAGCGAGAAGAGGAGAAAAGAGAACGATAAGAAAACACTAGACAACGAAGGAGGAAGGTCCCGGTGGCGTTAGGCATCGCCACCCACAGCCGTGGAGTAATAGTGTCGTGGCCCCTAGAGGGAGTTGGACACTGTTACTCATGGCGAAAGGGCGAGTAGTGAACTGCAAACGACATTAGCTATCGCTGTCGGCAACATAAGAAGGTAGCACGACCCTTCAGAGGGTGCAATAGACAGTATCGCGACCCTTCGCGGGCGATGATAGGCATCTCCGTCTGCGATAGGGCACAAGTGAAGCCTGCAAATGGTGATAGGCATCACCACGACCCTTCATGGGCAGCGATAGACAATGTCGCGATCTTTCGCGGGCGGCGATAAGCATCACCATTTGCGATAGGCATAGGGCACAAGAGAGGCCCGCAAACGACAATAGGCATCGCCGCGACCCTTCACGGGTGGCGATAGGCATCGTCGTCTACGATAGGCATAGGGAGCAAGAGAGGCCCGCGGACGGCGATAGGCATCGCTGCGACCCTTCATGGCGGCGATAGGAATCGTCGTAGGTGTGGGACACATAAAGCGTGTTCGCAAATGACGATGACTATCGATGTCTGCGCTTGTGCAGGACGTCAAAGACATGCTTGTAAACGGCGATGAGCAACGCCCTTTGTGACCCATGAGAAGAGGGATGTGCATGGTGTTGTCATCGCCACGACCAGTGAAACCATACAAGGGAAAAGAGAGAAAGAGGAATGCACGACACTACCACTGCCGTACATGACCTTTAAGAAAGGCTCAGACGAAGAAGAAGAAAGAGAAGAAGAGGGAAAAGAAGAGAGAAAATAAAAGAACAGAGAAAAGAAAAGAAGAGAGAGAAAGAGATTTACCTTAAGCCTAGGGGTACCGACTTAAAAGTTTCTCTCTCCTTCCTCTCTCACAAAATGTGACCCAACAATAAAAGAAAGATGGAAATTTTATTAAGCAAAGTTCTCCTTTGTACAACATTTTTACTCATGGCGTTCCCTTATCCAGGTATACAACATCCCCGTTATTTTCTCTTCTTCTTCTTCTTCTTCTTCTTTTTTTTTTTTTTGAAGACATGTTTAGGGTCATGCCTTCAGGACTTGTACGAAGCCTTTTAACGTCATGTAGCTAGGACGTGCACTATAGTTTAAGGTCATTCAGTTGGATCGGGGTGGTGATGAATGACAGTATGTGGAGGCCATACAATGAGTATGGTGGTGGTTTGACTCACTTTGGGAAGATGGCACAAGGCTATGTATGAAAGATGGATGATGTATGAATGGTGGGTGAAAAGTGGTGACTCATTTGCTGAGTATGAGCATGAGTGAAAGTTACTGGGGAATGATGGATCATGGTAATGAAGTGAATGGATTCACTGGGAAAGTAATGAAGGTGGTGAGTGCACGAACGGGTCGGTTAGGGAAGGCATGCGTGAAGATGTACGTAAAGGGCGTATGCACGTGTGTGGGGGTAATTTTAAGGGTTATGCCTCCTGGACCTGTGTAAAGCAGTTTAACGTCATGCAGTCATGATGTGCACTATAGTTTAAAGTCATATAGCTTGGACCATTACTATAGTTTAAGGTCATATAGTTTGGTCCATGGTGCTAAGCCTTTTAACGTCATGCAGCCATAACGTGCACTATGGTTTAAGATAATATAGCTTGGACCGTGGCTATGAAATTTAAAGTCATGCAACTAGGCCCATGCAATTTAAGGTCGTGCAACTAGACCTCTGCTACAGTTTAGGGTCATATAGTTTGGACCGTGCAGTTTAAGGTCGTGCACCTAGACCATTTAGGTGAGTCGTCATGTAAGTGGAGCTCTGTAGGGGGGATAAAGACAATGGTTCGATGAGAAGCGAGGCCACTGGGAACTAATTGGATAAATATGATTCCATGGGGATAATGAGCAATGGTATGCATGTAACTTTGCTGAAAACGACAGACTAGAGCACAAATGTAACCCCACTAGGGATTGAAGAGACAAGAATGACCCTAACTCCACTGGGGATATTGGGATGCAATATCGATGTGACTGCTATTGGGGATGAGGGACAGTGGCTTGCACGTAGCTCCACTGGGAATGACAGTCCGAAGCACAAGTGTCACCCCACTGGGGATAGTGGTAGAATACACCCGGTGGAGAGGTGCATCCATTTCACAGTTTAAAGTCATGTGTATGGACTATTTGTCGCGCCATTTAACATCTTGCTACAGGATGTATGTTACAGTTGAAGGTCTTGTAGCTCAGACCATGGCTATGCAGTTTAAAGTCATGCGACTAGGACCATGCAGTTTAAGGTCGTGCAACTAGACCTCTGCTACAGGTTATGGTCATATAGTTTGGACCATGCAGTTTAGAGTCATGCATCTAGACCATTTAAGTAAGGGGATGTGACTCCATGTGGAACAGAGACAAGACTGAAGACTTGATGATGGCTGTGGTGTAGAGAACGAACTCCCTGCGGACACAGAACAATGGTCCAGATGGAAGTGCCATAGCATGCGCACAACGCTAGGTTTTGAATGACGCACGCGACGTTAGACCCTTGATTGAGTACACGCAACGTTAGCTTCTGATGAGGCACACGGCGTTAGCTTCTTATGAAGCGCATGACGATAGCTTCTGGCAATACCACTACATGAAGCGCACGGTGATAACACTTAGTGAAGCACAAGACGTTAGCACTTGGTGAAGCACACGACGATAACATTTGGTAAAGCACACGACGATAACACTTGGTGAAGCACGTCGCGATAGCACTTGGTGAAGCACGCAGCGATAGCACTTGGTGAAGCATGCGACGATAACACTCAGTGAAGTACATGGCGATAGCATCCCAAGGACGCATGACGTTAAGGCATAGTGATAGCAATAGATGGCAGCAGGTTTGCGAAGCACAACATGGAAGTGATTCGTATTCGGGCCTCGGGCTTGAACTACCCCGGCCTGGACTTATCGCCATCTGAAGATGACGTCTGGAGCGTCATTTCAAACTTGTGGGGGGCCCCATTTTACTGTTTTACCTTAGGTAAAACAGTGAAGAGAGTTTAGAGCAAGCCAGAGCTTCCGTTGAGAGACTCTCGACAAGAGTTTCCGGCTAAAACTTGTAGTGTACAAGCATTTAGGAGCTTTCTGGCGAACTT
Organism: Amborella trichopoda; assembly: GCF_000471905.2. Next base: position 1,911,098 of record NW_006499776.1, read on the forward strand.
TAGCAAGTTGTGAGCCTTCGCGGAGTGCTTGTGGAAGTTTTCGAGGGTGTCAAGGCTTTCTCAAGCAGGTAATAGGGGCTTCACAGAGATTCACCGAGACTCTGGCGGAACTGTGAGAGTCACAGTGGTACCCTGCCAGAGTTCCAACACTTTTTATGGGGGTAGAAGAGGACAAACCAGAGTTTGCCAGCTACTTCCAGGAGCCTTTAGTGATTTTTCCATGGTTATCGACAGGTTGCAGAAGCCTCGGGTACACCAAGGAGGAAAACAGGGACTGTTGACACTTGCAATGGGCTATCTGGTGACGTCGGGACGTCTTTGCGATTGCTGTCAGGCAGAACAGAGGTCGAACAGTGGTTCTGCCAGAAGCTTAGTGATTTTCTGGCGAGCAGAGGAGTGCGAAGAAGGGAGAAGGAAATCTGTAGGGTCACAGGGGAGCTTTTATCGAGATTTCGGTGGTTTTCCAGTATTCTTGACCGTCAGTAAAGGGAAAGAATAGGGTCAGAAGGGGGTCCCCTATGGACGGAGAAGTGTTTCCGATGAGAAGAGGAAATGTCGGTATTGGGAAAGTCATAGGAAGCTGGACCATCACTGTGAGGCAATGGTTGGTGAAACCGAAGATGCACGAAGAGTTAAATGCCCCCTGGGATTGGGGATGGTGGGAACCGGAGCACCACAAGGGCATGCGCTGCATTAAATCGCATGCAGTGCTGCTGCCTGCGTGTCGCGCTAAGATGCACACGGTGACAGCCAAGCTTAGTAGTATGCCGGTAGCGGCGATGGTCGCGTGCGGCGTTGGCCGGTCCGTGGTGATGGTAGCACGCAACGCAGAGCTGCTCACGATAGTGGTCATCCACGGCGTTGAGCCATGCACGACAATGATCACGCAGCATTGAGTTGCATGCGATGATGACCATGGATGGCGATGCCTTGTGGAGGTCAAGAGTGATGGTAAATAAGAAGGCTCGATCACTGTGGTCTGTTGGAAGCCAAGTCCTCCAGCACAACAGTGAAGTCCATGTTGTCTTTAGGAAGGGCATCCATCATAGGCCAGCCCCTTGCCAAGGAAGTCTGCTTTGTATGTCTGATAGACTCTATAAGAGTACTTCTTCCCTCTCTTGGAAACCAGCCATATTTCGTCAGATGAATTGAAGCTGACTCTAAAATTGTTGGTCTTTCCCAGAAGCAAGAGCAATACTTCAATGTGAACATCTTCTTTTCCTCTGAATCAAGAGCAATTGTTGATACTATATTTATAACCTCCCTGATAATAGGCTTTTGCAATAAAAGAAATGAATTTCTTTTGATTTCGGTTGCTATTTTTTTTTCTTTTCCATTTCTTTCTTTTTACTGCATGCACTACATTTTAAGAGCACATAAGGGATAATACTTCTTTAAATATCGCCCATTGATAGGAGGCATTGCCTCTTCCCCATCAGAGTTGGCTAGTATATAGGCCTCGTACGGTGTGACCTTTTTTACTATGAAGGGACCCACTTGGGTTCGAACTTTCTTTTACAGCGTCCATGCATGACAATCGGCCTCTTGACTGTTAAGACTAGATCTCCATGAGCGAACAAACCTTGAAATACTTGTCAAAGGCTCTCTTCATTCTCCCCTGATTGAGTTCAAGGTTTTTCTAGGCCTTTAACATCTTTTCATCAAGAGCATCCAACTCCTGATAACGGAACTTAACCCTCTCATTTTCAATTAGTCCTTGATGTATAATGACACAGAGTGAGGGTATTTGAACCTCGAGGGGTAAAACTACCTCACCTCCATAAATCAAGGAATAAGAAGTAGAGTTTGTAGCATTCCGAGTGGTGGTGCGATAGGCCCATATAGCTTTAAGCAATTTCTCATGCCAATTCTTCTTTGACTTTGAGACGAACTTCCGGAGTGCTCTGCACAGGGTTTTATTGAACGCCTCAACTAAACCATTGGCTTGAGGGTGGTACATGGTCGAGTACCTCCACTCGAAACCGAACTGGTTAACTAGGTGATCAATGTGATGGCTTCTGAATTGGGGACCATTACCAGAGATTACGGTCCGGAACCCCGAACCGATATATGATGTGGTGACGCATGAAGTTGGCCATAGTGGTCCTTGGAACTTGCTTGAGAGGGACCACTTCAGCCCACTTGGAAAAGTAATCTATCACTACTAGCATGAAGGCATGACCCAAGGCAGAAGGGAGGTCGATGGGTCCTACAATGTCCATACCCCGCTAGGAAAAGGGCCATGATGTCACTGTAGGATGGAGAGGCTCTGGGGGCTGATGAATGAGGCTTGAATGCATTTGGCACACCTGGCATCGTTTAGCATAGTTTTGGGCATCAGCCACCATTGAAGGGTAATAATACCCGAGTCTGCATATGCGCTTATAGAGCATAGGGCAGGATCGATGCAGCCCACAAATACCTGAATGCACTTCTTCTAGTACTTTACTTGCCTCTTGTGCATCGACACATCTGAGGAGAATTTCGTCAAATGATCGGCGAAAGAGAACATCCCCATCGAGAAGGGTGTACTTGGTAGACATCCATCGTATACTGTTGCGTTCTGCTTGATCCTCAAGCATCCTTCCATGCTTTATGAAGTTCATGATAGGCTCCCTCCAGTCTTCCACTTATTCAACCTTTGCACATATCGGGTTGAAGAATTCCAGCTCCTACTTCTCTGCCTTGGATTCTTTACTTCAGGACATTTCTTGTTCTACCTTAATGACATCCTTGGCTACAAGAAGTGCTCCTAATGGATAAGCCGGGCATTTAGAGAAAACATCTCTCTCATCATTTGCATCAACTTCGGTTCTCAAGTCAACATGTCTCCATTCTATTACCCAGATAGGCTTGGGCCCTGATGAAGATAGTGTAGTAAAAGACACCTTTTGGGGTCAATAATGCAGTGGCCTCTTTGTCCTATAGTGCCATCCTGATAATCAAAATATCCACCTATGAAGGAGAAGATCTGGCAATGAGCCGTGGACTTAACAAGCATCTCTGTGAATGGTAGGGGGAAGTTGTCCTTGGGGCAGGTAGTGTTCAGGTTGTGAAAGTCAATACAAACCCTAATTTGGCCATTATTATTTTTTACTAGGACAACATTTGCCAGCCATCATGGGTATTTGACCTCACGTATGAATCTAGCCTGCCTGAGCTTGTTCACCTCAGCAGCGATCTACATCTCGAGGTCAGGTCTAAACCTTCTTGATTTCTTCTTCAATGGATAGGTCAATACCGAGACGATGGACAGTGATTTGAGGGTCTAAACCGGGCATCTCATGATAATGCCAGGCGAAGACGTCGCGGTTTCCTCAAAGGAGGGAAATATAACTTTCTTTCTCTTCTGGGGACATTTTTTGCAGAGATGAAAGTTGGCCTTAAGTCAGCTTCGTCCCTTAAGTTTATCTCTTCAAGCTCGTCAGTCGTGGCCTGACTACCTTCTTCCCACTCTTCCAGAGCTTCTTGCAACTCTTCGTCTGGGGATTCAGGATGCTTCTTATCAATATCGAATGCAGAGACCCATGATCCTGACATTTCGACCTCTAGGAGGGTCCAAGTGTGGGAGACGATTTTCGGCTCCTGACTGGACCAGGGAATGAAAGGGTCAACATCGAACGTGGCGTCCATGGCATCATGACTGAGGTCACTCAATGCTTGCCCCGAGCTGGGTGGCGCTTCATGAACTTGAACCATGTGACAGGCCTCATGGGAATAGGAGTTCGAAGATGGCTTGGACTTGGCTTGGGCTGCCAGGGTATCGGCGACAGTTAAGAATCTAGACGCTCGGGTCAGCATCTTTCTTAAGCGCTTTCGGTGCGACCTGTTGATGTTGGTGCCTTTGATTTCTCTATTTAGAGCGTCAAAATTTGGGTACTATCGAGCTGCACCTGTAAAAGAGGTGGAAGAAGAGGGAGGAGAAGAAGAAGATGCAGAGTTAGAATGTTCTGGGCAGCTTTTTACATCGTCACCAGAATTGAATGTGTGTAGGGGGTATTTTAGGCCTTACCCCGGCTCTGACCATTGGGAGATGCATTTAACATCGTCACTCGTATTGGACGAGTCCCTAGTAGTTGATGACTCAGGGACGTCCACCTGATTAGATGAAGGGATAAGACGAGTTGCGTCTGTGATGAAGTCCTGTAAGGTCAGCAGTGAAGGAAGTGGCCTGAGAAATTCTTCCTCGACTGGTGGCTGAGGAACGTGGTTCCATCGGCGGGCTAACCTGGGTGCTCATCTCTTTCTGGATCCTTGAGGAGGTGTTTAGTCCATCCTATCGGGCTGATGAGTAGCCTTAGCTTCGTGAACGACCTCACGCTTCAGAGACTTAAGCCTACTTCGTCCACGGTAGACTTCCCAAGGCTGAGAAGTTGAAGGCTCTGAAGGGTTTAATATAGGCTCATAGGGGACTTGTAGTGGAATTTTCTCCAGGAAAGGAGTGATGGCTTGGAAGCGTTCTGGCAAAACGACGCAAACAATGTGGCCTTTTTGTACTTTCTCCATGACAATAGCTTCAAATCCAGAGCATTCCCTCAACTCATGGCCCCATACCTGGTGATATGGGAATTAGAGATTTTTTGCACTCTGGCAAGATGCCTAAGCTGCTTGACGGGTTTGGAAGTGACGAAACCCTGTTGGAGCATCGCCTCGAAGAGGGCCTATAGAGGGTCTATCTCAGCACTTCTTTGAGCTTGTGTCAGGAGGTCTTCTTGCACTGGTGGAGCAGGGACTTGAGGTGTCCTTTAGTTTACCATGAACTTCTTGGTGCTGTTGCAATTTCTTTGTCAAGATCTCATGGAAGCCAGTGCATTCTCTCAGGTCATGGCCTCGTATCAAATGATACAAACACCAGAGGTTTTCAGTTCCTAGAGGCAAGAACTTGGGCTACCTTGTCGGCTTCGACGTGATGAGAGCTTCTTCGAGCATCATGGAGAATAGTGCACGGAGGACAGCGGGTGCGTCGTCATCCTCTTGGATTGTCACTAGGTGGGAAGCCTCAGTTACCCCGAATGCTTTCTTTAGCTTTTCGAGCTTTATCTGACCCTTGTTAATAATGGCTTAGATAATGTTTTTGAGTGTATAGCACTCTTGAGTGGGGTGGCTTACTCTCATGTGATAGGCGTAGTATCTCTCATGAGTCTCATGTACAGCCTACTCCGGGGGTTTGACCTTTGGCAGTTGGATCATGTTTTGCTCTAACAGTAACCGAAGCAGCACATGGACTCACTCCTTTTCGAAGGGGTACACCTTGTTCTGGTGTTAGATCCAATAGTCACTTCGATTTATATTGTTAGGGGGTAGGACCTTGTTGTAGGACTGCTGCTGCTTACCTCCAGCTTGAGGTGTTTGTGTCTTAGAGAGGTTCAAGGTTTGAGGGGCATCTTTCTTAGTATCAGTCACGGTGACAGCCGCACTAATCACCACTTTTTGCTAGTTGCCCCGATTGTTGGAGCGAGAATTTGAGTTAGAGGGTTGCTGATGAGATCCACCATGGTGCTTGAACATACCTTCTATACGAACTGCTTTAGAGATGCGCTCTGACATGGAGGACAGATTGGAAGCCTGAACATGCAGGGTGATCTCAGAAAGCATATTTCGTATGCAGATCAGAACTGCTTATTTTTCAGTCATGGGAGTGGCATGAGAGATTGCCAACTCTCTTCATCGGGTGATGAACTTATCAACTGGCTCACCAGGATCTTGAGTTAGAGTGAGGAGCTCAATAGTTTCCACATTTCTCTGGACTTCATAGAAGCGCTGGTAAAATAACTCGCCCATTTCCTGCCATGTGTGTACTGAACTTGGAGGTAGTCGAGTATACTACTAGAAGGCTGGCCCTTCGAGAGTCTCAACAAACTGACAGAGGAGGAGTCACCCGTCAGTTGCCATCTCGACAAGCAGCTTGGAAGTGAGGAGTATGCTGGTCTGAGGATGTAGTACCATTGAACAGGAGGAGCTTCCCTTTTTGAGAGTTTGAGGGAAGCGACACCTGGTCGATATACGAAGGGTACGACTTTTGGTAAAACGGTGCCTGTTGCATGCCCGGGACCCCTGTTCTTGAGATTGTGGGTCACCATGGCATCTATATCGGCTTGCGAAACTGTCTGGGGAGTAGAGCTATCTTGGGAGACCGGTGGGGGAGTTTGCCTGGGAGCTTTGTTCTCACGAGCTAGGAATTGGCCTCATGGTGAAAAGAAGGGGACATGGAGGCGTCTAGGCAATCCATCCTTTTGAGAATGGACTGCATGATCACGTCGAAGCTGTTCATCTGATCTTCTTGGACATCACTCGGCTCATTGATCATCATGACATTGACCATTTCTTCTAGAGGGTCAGAGCCAGGTGGAGTAGTGGACTGTCGGGATTAACGAGTCGTATGTGGCAAGTCGGTCTGTAGGGGCTCAACATGCCCCCACTGGACTCGAGTCTTGTATGTTGACGTGTGAGGAGAGGTTCTTGACGGCCTTGAACCATGATTTCTTAGAACCTCGGTCTTTTCTTGTGGCGGTAACCACCGAGCAATGTTCTTAGACTTCTTCAGGTTCTAGGATCCTAAGAGGGAAGAAAGGATTGTGACGCAGGTGGTCATCTAGAGTGGTAACCTCAACTGCCTTGGGGGCCTCTCTAGTCAGGAGCTACGGGCCTCTCCTCTGCTTGATCTTGAAGCTGTAATCGACTTCACTCTAAAATCGAGCCTGAGATTTGGACTGCCCTTGTCTTTCTTGAGCATGTGCGGGCTGTGTCAATCAGCTGGAGCAGAGAGTGAGATCCAAGGATAGAGGGCAACCTGGGCTGCTGCCTTTAGACTTCTGTCTGACATCAGGCCATTACTCCAAATTCCCTTGTGGGGTCCGGGTGCATGGCTGACTTGAGGTGGCTAACTAGAGGTGGTCCCCTTAAGGAAAACCTTTGAGTACCAGGTCTCGAGGTGTTTTCCAGACAAAGGAAGGGTGATAGAAAAAGGAACTAGCTTGCGACTCCACTTGAGTCGGGATTGGGGATGAACTTGTGAAGCTGGTGTGTGTGCACCTTTAGAGGTAGCCGTCCGGGTGACTTGGAGGTTAGTCAAGGCTCAGTCAGCTGGTTCGACCTTAGGAGGCCAAGACGTACGACCTCATGTTCGTGAGGGACATGATAAGAGCTGATCTCTCACAAGGTGAAGCTGTGTATGCTAAGAGGGAGGTCCAAGTGGTTAACTCCTGTGTGCTCCGGCTAGCGCAGAACTGATGTTACCTCGAGCTGTGGGATGCAGATACATGACATGTGTAAGGTTTGGCTCGAGAAGGACTAGCCTTGGATGCGAGCTCAAGGCAGTATGAAAATTGCCCCGAGGTATGGCTCGAGTGGACAGACCATGAGCCTTTAAGTGTGTGCGAGAGGTGGAGGGCACAAGATCCCCACCTCTGTGTGTCGAGCCACTAGGCATAGAGGTTCGGAGTGGCGAAGGAGTATAGGGGGTGGCCTTGCGGTGACCCTCAAGAGCGATAGCAACCTGCTTGCCTTTCGCGAAAGCGGACAGGGCAGCCTTCCGGCGTACCTTAACAATGTGACTGGTAAGAGATTTACCCGAAGCAAGGTGCGTGCTATCGGCAGTAGCAAACGTGCTACTCATGCAAAAGGGCCTTGGTGAAGGGTCCACCAAGACTATAGAGTGGGGAGTTAGGGACCTTAAAGTCCCTTCTCACACCAATCCAGCAAACAACCTGGGAGCCAGACTATGAGTCTTGACATAAAAGGAGTGTAGGAAACGAGGCCTGAGAAGCTTGCTTCCCTAGGACGGTCACGAGTGCGGCGATGAGATAATCCCTAACTCGGATGAACGGTTTGAATAACCTAGATGCTAGAGCATGCAGTGCAGAAAATAAAAGATGATGTCGATCAAGCAAGAGTGAACTGATAGAGGGGTAGAAGTCCCCAGTGGAGTCACCAAGCTGGTTAGGTGCCTCGATCTCACCTCCCCGGATCTATGTGATAGGGTGACACGTGTCTTGGGTTTGAAAGACTCGGAACCTGAGACCGCTTTCTCCGGAACCTTGCTCGCAGAACAAGGGCAGGTGCACAACTAGAGAGAGAGGAATTTGATTCGTGAGGTGGGGACCAACCTCACTTGGGTCTATGACTTACTTGGGCTGACTCGCATGGGCACCCTCTTAGATCAAGATGGAAAGCCCCCCAGCTGCTTTAGCTGGTGCGGAATCACATTCCTTGACCTGCAATCTCCTTGTTTTCTGTACAGCACTATCATGGTTAATTTTCAAGACAAGTGGTTTAAGGGACCCACCCTTGTCTTAAGGAAATGCACACTCATGTGGCTAAGATGATGAGAAGTTAGGGTGATGAAAAAGAGGGTTTAAATAAGGGGAGAAAAGAGAAGGGGACGAGACTAGCATGATAGCTGGACCAGTACAGTGACTGACTTGGAGTGGTAGCAAGACGGTCACGGTAAATTAGACCGATGCGACGACAATACTACTCGAAACCAATGCCGATATGACTATCCTAATCTGGTGTGGCAGCAAGACAGGCATGGTACTTCGGACCAGCATGACGGCAATACTGCTCGACAGCCATACCGTTATGAAAGAGCTAGATTGAGTCTATCCTTTAGTCAAGCGAGAAGAGATGAAAAGAGAACGAAGGGAACATGTGAGACGACGAAGGAGGAAGGTCCCAGCGGCGTTAGGCATTGCCACCCACAGCCGTAGAGCAACAGTGTTGCGACCCCTGGATGGCACCAGACACTGCTGATCACGACGGAAGGGCAAGTAGTGAACTGCAAACTGCTTTAGCCATTGTCGTCGGCAACACAAGAAGGCAGCATGACACTTCATGGGAGGCGATAGACATTGCTACGATCCTTCGCGGGCGGCGATAAGCATTGCTATCTGTGATAGGCATAGCCGTCTATGATAGGGCGCAAGAGAAGCCTACAGACAGCGATAGGCATCACCGCGACCCTTACGGGCGGCGATAGACATTGTCGCGACGCTTCACCGGCAGCAATAAGCATCATCGTCTGTGATAGGCACAAGGAGCAAGAGAGGCCCACGGACGGCGATAAGCATCTCTGCGACCCTTCGCGGGCGGCGATAGGCATCGTTGTCTGCGATAGACATAAGGCGCAAGAGACGCTCGCGGACGGCGATAAGCATCATTGTGACCTTTCGTAGGCGGCAATAGGCGTCACCGTCTATAATAGGTGCGGGACACAGAAAGCGTGTTCACGGATGGCGATGATTATCACCGTCCGTGCTTGTGCAGGACGCCAAAGACATGTCTGCAGATGGCGATGAGCAGTGCCGTCTGCGACCCATGAGAAGAGGGAAAGATGCTCGCACATGATGCTACCATCGCCATGCATGACCTGTGAAACCACAAGAGGGAAAAGAGAGAAAGAGGCATGCACAGCACTGCCACTGCCGTACATGGCCTCTGAGAAAGACTCAAACGAAGAAGAAAGAAAAGAAGAGAGAGAAGAAGAGAGAAAAGAAGAGAGAAAAGAAAAGAAGAGAGAGAAAAGAAGGGAGAAAAGAAAAGAAGAGAGAGAAAGAGATTTACCTTAAGCCTAGGGGTACTAACCCAAAAATTTCTCTCTCCTTCCTCTCTCTCTCAAAACGTGACCCAACAATAAGAGAAAGATGAAAATTTTGTTAAGCAAAGTTCCCCTTCGTATAATGATAGTACGTGATATATATAGTCCTTTGCCCAAACATGGTTGGATTGATCAAAATTAAACCTAATTGCTGAAAATTAAGATTTAATTAAATTAAAAGAAATTGTAAAAATGGGTGCAAAATAATAGATTTGCCCCTTTCTAATAATTGGGTAAATTCCAAAATAGTCTCTGCTGCTGCCCTAGAACGTGCATGATCTTTCATGGATGATCCGGGGTTTCTCTGGTGCCTGTTTGATCGAAAGATGATTGTTTTCTTGTAAGGCTCGGCATGGCGATCGATTTGATACCAACTTTGAGCCATGGATTGTGTTTTTAAGCCACGATCATGAGACTTGAAATTTGGATGAATCTTGAAAACTTCGGATCGATGGTATGCTCGTTCCTCGATGGTTTTCCATGATTTCTTTACTGGATTACACTGAGCATGCCTTCATGATCGTGTGGCAACAAATACAGGTTAATTTCGTGCCTAGACGAAGATTTCGCAACTTTTGGGTTTTGGCTGGAATCTGAAATTCCAGCCCCAAAATTTACAGTCAATTTAATGGCATCGTGTGCAAAATCTGACTGTTCATCATGTACGGGGATCGGACCAATGGTAGCTCTAGCCCTTAAGCACATGGTGGAATTATTCTCATGTCAATCCTATGTGCAAGTGCTGTGATTTGGCCGCTCGAGCGAGGCATGTCGCTGCTGATTTTTCTGCAACTTTCTTCACATATCAACAACTTCTCTCTAAATTTTCTCCCCGCTCGAGTGTCGTCACAAGGTGTGCCACATATCGAAACGCTCGTCTTGACGAGATAAACATGCTCACAAAATTTGAGGACAATCCGACTCGGGACGAGTGTGATATGAGCATCGCAAGTCACTGTTCATGACTGTTCCTTTAATGGAGTTTACTTACAGGGTGGCGGCATGGGAATAGTTTGTGGCTGTTCCTATTTCACTCTTTTGTCTATAATTTATTCCTAGAGTATCTATTTAAGTTGAAATTTGATCCCTGGGGGTTTCCAATCGTGCCGGATCCAATGGCTGTGGTCCAACGACCGTTTGACTCTCCTAAAGTAGGGTTCCAGTTATAGGGGTCCATTTCAGGGTGCTAGAGGCTGATTCTACTGAAACTGTTTATCAATCTGCACTGTCTTAGACATGTCGGATTGTGACGAAACTTGATAGGAGAATTTTGAGAGTCCTTATGAAGCTCTTGACTTATTCTGGAGCCATTTTAAGCCGACGAAATTTCCATTATTTGTCAAGCTTTATTGACCGGCTTCTCTCTTTTTTTTATTCCGCATCGGGGACCCATGGTGCTGAAAAATATCTTCAAATAATTCCAAGTTCATCTATTCCTGTTCCCATCATCGAGGATGTTACAACAATCCAAGACACACCTCTTGTACCCTAATCATGCACACACTAAGCCTCTGTCATCTCCTACCATCACAGAACTACCATTAATCACCATTAGAACAACTGCTATGAATTCCGTTCTCACCATCCACACACCACCGCCACTATCCTCACGTAAATCTGCACGTGTCCACCGGCCTGCGGGATGGCTTGCTGGTTACATGTGCTCTCATGTTGCCTCCTCACCTACGGACCATCGCATTTCATCTGCTGGGTCTGACACAATTACCAAATATCCACTGGTTCACTATGTTTCCTAGGACAATTTTTCCCCTACTCTTCGAGCCTTCCTTGCTTCCATATCCTTTAATCATGAACCTAAAAGTTTTTCTACTGCCATTAAAGATGTTTGTTGGAAAAATGCCATGACTGATGAGATCAAAGCACTAGAGGCAAATCATACTTGGATTGTTGCTCCCTTGCCACCCAGAAAGCATGCTATATGGTGCAAGTGGGTCTACAAAATTAAGTACCATGCTGATGGAAGTGTAGAATGCTACAAAGCGCGGCTTGTAGCTAAAGAGTACACTCATGCTGAAAGCATCGATGACAATGAGACCTTTGCCCCTATAGCTAAGCTCATCACAGTTCGATGCTTACTTGACATCGCTGCCACAAAGGAATGCCCCTTTTTCAGTTGGACGTCAATAATACTTTTCTCCATGGAGATTTAGCTGAAGAAGTATATATGCTGCTTCCCCCCGGCTTTCCTCGAAAGGGATAACATGGAGAACATCTTGTTAGTCGCTTAAAAAAGTACTTGTATGGACTCACGCAAGCGTCCCACAACTGGTTCTCTAAGTTATCTTCTTCCCTTCTTCAAGCCGGATTCAAACAGTCTAAGGTCGATTACTTCATGTTCACACTTAAGAACAAAGATCGAATTATTGTCATTCTCATCTATGTTGACGACATAATTCTCATCGGGAATGATTCTTCTACCATTACTTCCATCAAGCAATTCTTACATTGCCAATTCAAACTCAAACATCTTGGTTTACTTAAATATTTATTGGGAATCGAAGTTGCTCGCTCAAACAAAGGCATCTTCATCTCTCAACGAAAATACACACTGGACATTTTGGAAGAAACTGGGTTACTTGGCACCAAACCCATCTCATTTCCATGGAACAAAACCTCAAACTGAGAGCTGAAGATGGAACTCTACTCTATGATCTTAGCCTTTATCGACGACTTGTTGGTCGCCTTATGTACCTAACCACCGTTAGATTGGAGATTACTTTTTCAGTCAATATGCTGAGTCAATTCATGAAATACCTCACCAGCCCACATGGATGCAGCCATGCGTATCCTTCGGTACCTTAAGTCCAGTCTAGGAAAATGAATCTTGATGCCTTCCTCCAATATGTTGTAGCTCTCTCGCTACTTCGACTCCGGTTGGGGTAGCTGTCTTGCTACCCGGCGCTCTGTCACAAGATACTGTACATTTTTTGGCAACAACCCCATATCTTGGCGAACAACAAGTAGTCCATCATTTCTTGTTCATCTGCCGAGGCAGAATATCGAGCCATGGCAACAACCACCTGTGAGCTAGTTTGGCTTAAATGCCTTCTTCATGACTTGGGCATTACTCACTCTCAACCCATGCTACTATACTACGATAATCAGGTTGCGTTACACATAGCATCAAATCCCGTCTTCCACGAGCACACCAAGCATATCAAATTGGATTGTCATGTTATTCGTGAAAAGTTGCAAGCTAGGATTATTTGCACTCAGTACCTCCGTACTGATAATCAGAGAGCCGATATATTCACCAAACCGCTTGGAAGAGAGTAGTTCACGAACCTACAATCCAAGTTGGGTGTTATCCATCTACACACACCAACTTGAGGGGAGTATTACGATTCTCACAATTGGCAACTACATTCCTACTATCAAGGGATTTATTGTTGACCATCAAATAGCTTTGTAACTTACATCCCTACTATCAAGGGATGGATTGTTGACCATCATCCCTGCAATCAAGGGATCTTGTTCCCGCATCAAGGGATTATACATGTTGTACCTCTATATTAGCAACCTGTGTGGAAAGAAATCGTTGCTCAATGGAAAGTTTTTTCATTCAAATTTAATAATAATGCTTAGTTTTTGCTAATTTGTGGCTTTGGACGAAGGACATCATACATTCCCCACCATTATTTTTGATAATTATATTTCTTTGAAATGGGAATTTCCTTTTCTTTTTTTCTCTGCTTTGTCTCTTATTGGTTCGAAATTGTTTTATTTTATTGTCTATTTCGCATGGCAGCTTGCATTATTCATTTGTGACGCTTGGGACAATAAACGTGACATTTCTTATATTACTTGATACTGGTAGTGACCTTTTTTGGGTTCCATGAAATTGCAGTGGATGTGCCCCTACTTCATCCATGAGTTATAGATTTATATGTTTCCCTCTCTTATCTCTCTATTTATCTTTCTTCCTTCTGCTCTATCTCTTCATCTTGTATGGTTAGCTTTTTTATTTTATTTTTTAATTTTTTTTTCCTATTAGCTGTCAGATTACTATTTTTAACTATTGGATTATGTTAGCTTACTGGTGTTAATGATGAAAATCAGACAGATCTTCCGATGAAGAACTCTCGATTTTAACACCTTAAACTAAATGAAAATGCAAGAAATAAACGGTAAAGAAAGAGAGACAAATCGAATTCAGATCTGAGGCCAGAGCTGCCCGGAAACGAGCAGATCTGTTATCAGATCTATGGCAGAGCCAGCATAATCCAGAGAGTCCAAAATGTGATTTTAAATAAAATTAACAAAACTGATCAAAATAAAATTAAAATATTAAAATAAGAATAAAAAGAAAGAAATGATACCAAATCGGGCAGGATGGCCCGGGACTCTCGAGCTTTCTGGGGCTCACCCGTATCAGAACCGGTCCTCTTTTGTCTCTCTGAGTTGAATGTTTATCAGCAAATCACTTCGGTGTTAAGGCTTTGATTTAGGGTTCAATCTTAAGGGTAGTTATGGGGTTTCTCTCAAGAGTCTAAGACTTCCTGACGCAATTTCTAGGGGTTTTATCTCTTGTAAATCCCTCAGGTTTTTCATCTCTATCTCAGATTTTCTCTTTCTCTTAGGGTTTCTATCTTTTTCTCTCTCTATCTCCTAGGGTTTTTCTCTCTCTCTCTCTCCTCTTCTAGGGTTCCTATCTCAAAAAATCCCCCCTTTCTCTCTCCGTCCTCCCCCTAAATAGTCCCGAAAATATGCTAAAATGGGGAGCCCAAAATTGTTTATAATGATAAGCATGCGTAACAAGGAAATCCCTGGTCAAAAGGTCTAATTTTGAGAGTCATGGATTTGGGCAGCAAGGGCCGTGTCGCCCCGATGACACGCCTAGTAGTGCCCACAAAAAAGTAAAAATGATCACAAAATTTAAAAAACAAAAGATTTGGAGAAAATGGTCTAGGCGACACTGGTAGTGTCACCCAAATCTGGGCTGGGTGATGCTGCTCGTGTCCCCAAGTCAAACTCGGTCAAAGTTCTTTTTTTTAACTTTGAGTGCATTCCCCATCCTCTTGTGAACCTATTAGAAAACATTTGGGTCAAAATAGATTTTTTTACTATTTTTAATGAATTTTTTGGTAAAACATGACATTTATTTGAATTACTTGGGCGACACTGCCAGTGACACGGCAAGTGTCGCTCAACTAAAAATGTTTCCAAATTTCCTTTTCTGTTTTTTACTTTGGGTGTTTTCTTAGCCTCCTATGAATCTCTCAGAGAAACTTTGGGTCAAAATGGATTTTTTTACTATTTTTAATGGATTTTTTAGTAAACAGGACATTATTGAAATTACTTGGGCGACACTGCTAGTGTCTCCCAGTCGAGGCTGGGCGACACGGCTAGTGTCACCCAACTCAAAACTTGTCCAAATTTCCTCTTTTTACTTTGGGTGTTTTCCTTAGCCTCTTATGAAGTTTTTCAGGGAAAATTTGGATCAAAATGGATTTATTTACTATTTTTAATGATTATTTTTGTAAAACAGGGCGTTTACCGAAATCTAGACCAAAACATGGTTTTTGCAAGGTTTCGGGCAATCAGACCAGTTCCGGGTCAACTACGGATTTGGGTTTAATAGGTTAAGTGTGATCCTAAGAGTCCAAGAAATCATAGAATTTGCCAGTTTTAAAATGGGGTATCTATAGTTGCCCCTCTTTGGCACTCCTAGTCCTTCGAGGGACAGGTGAGTGGCAAAGAAGTAGACTCTGGCGTTCCCTATCATTTGAGGGGCAGGTGAACGTCAAAGATAAAGCAGACATTTTAAATGTCGTCCTGACGTCACGTGGTCAAAGGGCACACCAACTATCCCTCCAAGTCATTGTGCTCACCAAACTCACCCACTTAGGGCATTTTTCCTTCTAGGGTTTTCAGCATTGTCGATGAGTTACACAAGCTTGAAACTCAAGTTGGATTTTCTAGCCATGCAACTTAACTTTAGGGGTTTTTCAGTTTGAAATTTTTATCCCTGGTATTTTCTTTGATTTCCTTAGGGTTTCCTAAGGCTATTTATAGGAAAAGGCCTTCTATAGAAGGAGAGTTGTCTGGCTGCATCCAAAAAGAGAGAGACGAGGCAGCAACGTGGTCAACGCAACAACATTGTATTCATAATATACGTGTCTCCAAGCTCCTTCTTTTTGAACAAGTCTGCACAAGGGATGTCGAAGTCTATGAGGTTGTTCATCAGCCTCTTCATCAAAAGCGAGAATGCGATCAACTTGAAGAAAGAAACTTGGCTGAAAAGTTGATAAGCGGCTCTGAGAAGGTCACGCCCATTGTCCTTGGAGACATTACAATGATTGAGCCTAGTAACCTGTATAGGGAAAGGCATCTTGGCCTTTGATATGACAAAGACACCGTGAGTGCGCCAAATTAGAGGATGAACAACTTGCCCCGAGAAAGAGGTGACTACAAAACGCTGCACCTATGATAAGTTCCCTTCGAATGGGAAACATAAGTCCCTCTCTCAAGGTTGCAACAGAAATCGCCCTGTTGCTCATTACTATCAGGTCTTGAAAAGGAGCAGGCTCATCGTCACCCCTAGAAACAACAGGTTGAGATGAAGGATGTGGTTCGTTCCCAGAAATGGGAGGCTCCTCATCCCCAATAATGATGAGGTCCTTTTTTGAAGAGATCTGCATTCTGAGAACTTTTGAAGCCTTGGCCGACTGCTGGAAAGACATATGACTGAGAGGCTTCTACCTGACCACTGGCTATGCACAAACAAAAATTAGAAGGCCAGATTATCGCCGTCTGCCCAACGAGATGGTATTGTTGGGTGCAGAAGGCAAAACTATCGCCGCTTCATGATTAAGGGGGTATCACCATCTCGTGACCAAGGCGCTATCGCCATTTGCTGAAGTGAAACACTTGATGCAGCCTGAGCTCCAGCTATTCGCATGCGTCACACATGCATCCCTTGAAATTTGGGTACACCGCCTGATAATCATGACGTAGCCTGTCACCACGAGTGCAGAAGGCGACCGTTCACTGTCTCACAACCCTTCGTCTCCTGATCGTCGCTAGCTTATGATGCCTTGGTTCTCACCGATGCTTCCTCTCCTCATCGGGAAATCATTCCTGTTCACTGGAAAACCCTTCCCCTACCTTCTACTCATTACCAGAGTTGGCGAAAAAACCACTGGAATCCTCACAGAGTTTCCTTGTGACCTTGTGAATTTCCCTATTTCTGCACTTTAGTAGCACCCCACAAGTTCACAGAAATTCCATTGAGTTTCTAGTGAGCCCGCTGTTGCTCCTCCTTCTTTTCCAATGGCCGGAAGACCGTCAGCTCCCCTGACTTCTTTGCAACCTCCCCTTCAGCCTTGCGACTATTGGGAAAGCACCACATGGAAAAACACCACTGCATCTCCCATAGTTTTACCGGAAAGGTCTCGATGGGGCCCTGAGAAGCCCCTCTTCCCTGCTCAGGAGAGCCTTGGCACTCTTCGAAGATGTTCGCAATCACGTCGCAAGGACTCGTGACCTGCTGAAGCTCACCAAAAAGCTCCTAAAGACCTATCTACTATAAACTTCGATTGGGAAATTCTCGCTGGAAGTCTCCTGCCAGAAGCTCCAACTCTCTCTCTCTCTCTATAAAAATTCTCTTCAACTGTTTCACCTTTCGGTAAAACAGTGAAATGGGGTTTTCCCCCTTTTATACTCAACAGTGCCACAAACTGCCCCTCACAAATTCAAAATGATGCTCTAGTCCCCACCTTCTGACAGCAATAAGACTAGGCTAGAGCGGGTCAAGCTCGAGGCCCGAATTGGTTATCGGCACGCTCCTTCGTCAAAGGCCATTGGCGTGTGTTTCGTAAAGGCCATCGCCATGCTCTTCGTCAAGGGCTATCGCCGCACCCCCGTCAGTAGTTAACGACATGCGCCCATCAGAAGTTAACATCGCGTGCCTCACCAAGTGGCTAACGCTGTGCACCTCACCAAGTGGCTAATGTCGTGTGCCCTTCATCAAAAGCCTAATGCCACGAGCGCCATCCAGAACTTAGCACCGGGCGCACGTCACGACACTCCCATCAGGACCTTCGTCCTACATCCCCAGGAAGTTCATTCCCTGCACCCCAGTCTCACTCCTCTGGGGGTCGAGTCCCCAATTACGACTCTATTCTATCTGGAGTCACATTCTCCCCACGCAATGGTCCATGCTGCATGACCTTAAACTTCACAGCCATAGTCTAGATGCACGACCCTAAACTGCATGGTCCAAACTATACGACCTAAAATTGTAGTGGAGGTCTAGTTGCATGAGCTTAAACTGCATGGTCCTAGCTGCATGACTTTAAACTACATAGCTGTGGTCCTTGCTGCATGACTTAAACTACACCACCACAATCTAGATGCACGACCCTAAACTACATGGTCCAAATTATACAACCTTAAACTATAGTGAAGGTCTAGTTGCACGACCTTAAATTGCATGGTCATAGCCGCATGACTTTAAACTGCGTAGCCATGGTCTGAGCTACATGACCTTAAAACTGTAACGCATGTCTCTATAGTAAAACAATAAACAACGCGACAAATAGTCCACACGCATGAGTTAAAACTGTGAAATGGACGCACCCCTTCGCCAAGTGTATTCCATCGACATCCCCAGCGGAGTTAGGTGTATGCAAAAGAAAAAGGGAGTCATGCCTACCCTTTCAATCCCCAATGGGATTGTTTCGCACTAACATCCCCAGTAGAAGTCACCTCCTATTACGACCCACTATCCCCAAGAATTAGGGTCATTCTTATCCTTCAACCTTCAGTATGTTTCATCTGTACTCAGGCCTATTATTCTCAGCAGAGTTACATGCGTGTCATTACCCATTATCCGTAAGGAGTCACACTCACCCTCTTAATCCCCAGCGAAGTTCACTTCTGCTTGCCAATCCTTGTCGGGCCACCATCTTCATCTAAAGCTCCCTGCTTGTGTATAGCCTTAGCTATTTTTTTCCCTAGGGAGTCAGATTGCTATTCACAAACCTAACCTCCACATGGTGACCCACACAATGGTTCGTGCTGCATGACCCTAAACTACACAGTCCTGGTCTGTGCTGCATGACCCTAAACTGCACAGCCGTGGTCCATGCTACATTACCCTAAACTGCATAGCCTTGGTCCATGTTGCATGACCTTAAACTGCACAGCCTTGGTCCTAGCCGCATGACCATAAGCTGCACAACCCTAGTCCATGCTGCAAGACTCTAAACTACACAGCCTTGGTCCTAGACACATGACCTTAAATTGCACAGCCATGGTCCGTGCCGCATGACCCAAAACTGTACAGCCGTGGTCCGCGCTGCTTGACCCTAAACTGTACAGCCGTGGTCCGCGCTGTATGACCCTAAACTGCACAACCATGGTCCATGCTGCATGACTTTAACGACACAGCCGTGGTCCACGCTACATGACTTTAAAGTGCATAGCCATGGTGGAAACTATATGACCTTAAACTGTAGCGGAGGTCTAGTTGCACGACCTTAAACTGCCTAGTCCTAGCTGCATGAAATTAAACAACATAGCCAAGGTCCAAACTATATGACCATAAACCAGTCTACGCCCTAGCTACATGACATTAAAAGGCTCAGCATCATGGTCCAAACTATATGACCTTAAAGTGTAGTAGAGGTATAATTGCAAGACCTTAAGTTGCCTAGTCCCAGTTTGATGACTTTAAACTGCGTAACCACGGTGCAAGCTATATAACCTTAAACCATAGTGCACATCCTGACCGCATGATGTTAAACTTCTTTGCCTAGGTCCAGGAGGTATGACCTTAAAGACGCCCCCACACATACGTGCACACCCCCTTTATGTGCATTTTCACGCACAGTTTCCCTAACCGGCCCATTTGTGTGCGCGCACTACCTTCATTGCTTCTCCAGTGAACCCGTTCACTTCACTACCACTATTCATCATTCCCTAGTGAGTCTTACCATGTTCAATAAATGGCGAACCATCTCACCATCGATACTCGTCATCACCATTTTTCACCCACTATTCATACACCTTCCATCTTTCATAGGTAGTCTCTTGCCATCTCCCCAAAGTGAGTCAAGACCCTCACCATACTCACTCTATGGCCTCCAAAGATTGCCATGCTTCACCACTCTTGTCCAACTGTATGACCCTAAAGTATAGTGCACGTCCTAGCCACATGACGATAAAAGGCTTCGCACAGGTCTCGAAGGCATGACCCTAAGCACGCCTTCACAAAAAAAAGGGCATGGTTTACACCTTGACAGGGGAATTTTGTGAGTAAAAATGACGGACCGGCATGGTAACAAAACCATGAGTAAAAGAGTTCCGTGAAAACAAAAACCCAGCCACGGAGAAACCCCAGAGGGCATCTTGAGAAAAAACGGATGAAAATGGTGAACATGGCCTCAAGGTCATGGGTAAAAGAGCCCGAAAAACAAATGAAGTTGGTAAAAATCGTCATCATAGTTCCACTGCTCCTATTCGAGTGAAAACCTGCAAAAGGGCGCTTGGACCTATAAAGCAAGTTGATGCAGCACCATAGCCTCAGCCGATACACAATTGCCAAACAGTCATTATCTTGGCTAACGAGGTCTACCTAAAATCCTCAACTGCCAGCATCAAATCACAACACAAAATGGCTCAGTTGGGAGTGAGAGCCACATAAGATCTCCCACACTTTACCTCCAAAAATGATAAGAGTTCTTGAGGGTGAGGACGATGACAAAAGATCCCTCCAAAATGCTAAAGATCCCCACGAAGGCAAGAAACTAACGAAGCCAAGGTGTAACTTGTCAGAGACTTCAGGGTAATGTCTCACCATGAGATCGCCTCGCCTAAAACCTTCCTCAGCCGACAGGCCCAAATTTTCGGTTGGACCAGACCGGATGGGGCCTACTAGGCAGCCTCGCCAAAATTCCCTCTAGTCGACAGGCCCAAACTTTTGGGTTAGGTTAGAAGCCCCCGACTGGACCTCGCTAGAAGGGACCTACAAAGATACCCTGATCATCAAAAGCAAACCTGGTGCAACAACGGGCAATGCCGATCAAAGGCTCATAGCATTTGACCTCTAGATAGGCCTAATTCTGACCAATGAGGTTCCTACAAAATCCTCAAGCTGTTAGAATCGCAAATAGTCCATCGAGGGTGAGAACTTCGACTGGATCCCTCAAAAATTTTCTTCTCCCCTTGAAGTCTCCACGGATGGACCCGTACATTGCGTCCAAACGTCTGAGCATCATAGTTACAGCAATGCGTGAATCTCCTCGACATTCACATAGTCCTGTGGCTAGCCAAGGGAAATTTTCTGAATGATTGTACTTCACATTTCTCTCGAAGCATAATATTCACTAGGGCATGCTGTTGGAAGACATTTTTCATCATCATGGGTCCTCGGTTAATAAAGCCTAACAGTGGAAATTCTGACAGTCTTAGAATAGCCCCATAAATGGCCAAGATCTTCATAAATACTCTCAAAAGTCTCATGCCAAGTTTTGTCGCATTGCGACATGTCTAAAGCAGTTTAGACTAGAAACAGTTCTAGCAGAATCAGCCTCTAGCACCCTGAAATAGAACTTATAACTAGAGCTATATTTTAGGTATCTCAATTTGCTGTGGAACCACCATCATTGGATCCGACATAATTGAAAACCCCTAGGGGTCAAATTTTAGCTTAAACGGACATCTCAAGAAGAAGTTATAGGTGAAAGAGCGAAATAGGAGGAGCCGCTAGGGGTCCTTAGGGCTCGTTCTGATGCCCGGTTGATCGTAAGATTATTGAAAACCCCTAGGGGTCATTCTAATGCCCGATTGATCGTAGGATGATTGTTTTCTTGTAGGGCTCTGCATGACGATCAATTTGATTCCAACTTCAAGCCAAGGATCATGTTTTTGGTGCACGATCATGTGACTTGAATTTTGAGTAAATCTTGAAACTTTTAATCGATCATGTATCATGGGGCACAAAAGCAGCTCGATTCCATAGCCGAATGAAGACTTTGCAAGTTTGGAATTTTGGTTAGAATCAAGGATTCTGGCTACGAAATTTGCAGTTTGTTCATTGGTTTTGTGTGCAGAATCCAACCGTTCATCATGTACGAGGTTCAGGTCAGAGATGGCCCGAGACGTTACGCTTGCAATGAAATTAGTCTCGCTTCGATCGGACTCCGGAGCAGCGTGATTTGGCTGCTCGAGCGAGGCACGACGCTATTGAATTTCTTGGACTTTGTTCGCAGATTAGCAACGTCTCTCTGGCTTTTCTTCGTGCTTGGGTATTGTCACAGGGAGTGCAACTTTTCAAATCGCTCGTCTTGACGAGACGAACATGCTCACCAAATTTGAGCATGATCCAACGTAGGACGATCGAGATATGATTATCGAAAGTCACTTGTCATGACCGTCCCTTTAATGGTGTTGTGTTGCAAGGTGGCCGCACGAAAATAGCATGAGGCTCCTCCTGTTTCACTCTTCACCTTTAACTTCTTCCTGAGGTGTCTGTTTGGGCTGAAACCTAACCCTTAAGGGTTTTCAACGGTGCCGGATGTAATGGTGGTGGTTCAATAGCAATTTGAGATGCTGAAAATGTAGCTCTAGTTATAGGAGTCCATTTCAGGGTGTTAGATGCCGACTCTACCTGAAATGTTTCTCAATCTGCATTGCCTTTGACATGTCAAAATATGACAAAACATGGTAGGAGACTTTTGAGATACCTCATGAAGATCCTGGCCAATTATGGGGCTGTTCATGAGACTGTCAAAATTTCCACTTCTTGCTTGACCTTTATTGAGCGGGGGCCTCATGTTGATGAAAAATACCTTCCAACAGAGTGCAGGGGGTCTTTTAGGTCTTTCCCATGCTTAGACCGTCGAGGAGTGCTTTTAACATTGTCACCCTCATCGGACGTGCTCCGAGTAGAAGATGGTACGGGAACATCTTCTTGACAGGATGAAGAAGGACAAAGGACCGTGCCAGGGATAAAGTCCAGTAAAGTTGGCGGTGGAGGAAGGGGCCTGAGAAATTCCCGCTCAACTAGGGGTTGAGCAGTATTGTTTTCTTCTTGAGCAGCCCTTGGTGCCTGCCTCCTTCTGGGTTTCTGAGGTGGTGATTGATTCGTTTCGCTAGGCTTGTGAACAACCCTAGCTTGGCGAACTACTTCTCGTCTGCTTCAGCCATGGTGGACTATCCATGGCTGGGAAGTCGAGGGTTCCGTAGAGTCTGAGTTATCGATAGAAGGTCCTCCTTTGGGAGATCCTCTTGTAACGATGGAGCAGTGACTCGGAGATCACTTACTAGGATGTTGTAAAATTCCTAATATTCTCGTATTTTCTTTCTGAATACATCATGAAAACTGGTGCATTTCGACAGGTAATGGCCACTCATCTAGTGATATGGGCACCAACGGTCTTCAGTTCCCTTAGCAAGGCGACGGGGTTGCCTTGTCTGCTTGAGTGTGATTATGCCTTCATGAAGCATTATAATGAAGAAGGCGTAGAGGATACCAGGCATTTCGTCTTCCTCTTGGATGGTTACTGCAAGGGAAGTCTCGGCTGCTCTGAAGGCCTTCTTTAAGTCTTCAAGCTTTAACTGCCCCTTCTGAATCAGGGCCTGGATAATATCTTTCAGTGTGTAGAAGTCATCTATGGGATGATTGATCCTCCGATGATGGGCACAATAATTCGCCTGAGTATCAAGGCCAGCTTGCTCGGGGAATTTGGCTTCTGGAAGCTGGATCATATTCTATTCTAATAATAACCGAAACAGTGTAGGGACCCATTCATTCTCAAAGGGGTATACCTTGTTCCTATGCCTCATGAAATAATCACCCCAATCAAGGTTCGCCGGTGGGGGTACTCGATTGTATGACTGTGGTTGCTTGCCTGCCTGGGACATTATTTTTGTTGTTCTCACCCCTTTCGAGAGGACCAAAGTTTGGGAGGGAGCCTTCTTTGAATCAGTGACCGTGATGGCTACATTGATTACTCCTGTCGGTTGGCTGCCCCATGTGTTAGTTCGAGAGTTACCATTGCCTCGGTTGTTTGCTAAGCTTGCAGACGATTGTTGTGACCCGCCGTGGTGGCGTGATAGAGTTTCCATGTAGATTGATGTAGAGATCAGCTCTGACATGGAGGTCGAATTAGGGGCCTCAACATGTAGGACGATCTCGTGTTGCATGTTCTGCATGCAAGTTTGGACTGCTTCCTTCTCGAGCATAGGATAGGATGGCGAGAAGCCCAATTTCTCCATCTTGATATGAAGTAGTCCACCGACTCATCAAGATCTTGAGTCAGGGTGAGAAGTTCAATAGTTTGAACCTCTCTCTTGACCTCATAGAGGCATTGATAGAACAATTTCTCCATTTCTTCCCACGTATGCACTGAGTTTGGAAGAAGTCGAGCATACCACTAGAAAGCTGGGCCATCAAGGGTTTCAACAAACTGACTGAGAAGAAGTCTCTCGTCAGCCACTGTTTCTCGACATGCTACCTGAAAGTGGGCAATATGTTGGTTCGACGACGTGGTTCCATTGAATAAAGGAAGCTTCCCTTTCTTGTAATCAGAGGGAAATGGGACCTGGTCAATATATGAGGGGTACGACCTTTGATAAGGCGTCACACCCTGTATCCCCGGGATTTGTCTGTTCTCTATGAGTCACCACAGCAGCAATGTCTGCTTGAGAGACGGGGTGAGGGATAAAATTGTCTTGTGAGGTAAAAGGAGGGGATTACCTTGGAGGTGCACCATCAAAATGATGGGAATTGACCTCATGGTAAGCTGATTGACATGTGACGTCGATACGATCGATCTTTTCATCATTGCGGGCACCATATCCTCAAACTTGTTTATGCGCTCTTCCTGCGAGTCACCAGGGTCACTTACGACCATTATGCTAACTGTTTCACTATGGAGGTCAACGTTAGTCGCAACTGAGGGCTTGTGAACTTGATGGGTTGTGCATGGTAGGTTAGTCAATAGGGGGACCAGCATGCCCTGACTGAACTCGACTCTTGTATGCTGATCTCGTTGGGACTGGTTCTCGATGGTCTTGAGACCGTGGCTACTGAGTGGCTAGGTCATCTTCTACGACACTAACCACAGTGCAGGGCTCATAGAGCTCTTCTTCAAGCTTCATTGTCCGAAGACGGTAGAAGGGATTTCAGCGAAGAGGGTCCTCAAAGCGGGTTGCCCTGATCGCCTTGGTTATCTCTTTGGTCAGAATTCATAGACCTCTAACACATTTAGCCTTGAGGTTTTGATGGACCTCATGCTAAAACTACGATATAGGTTGCGGCTGGTCAGCTCTTCCAGCACAAGAGAGAGCTATCTCCATCAGGTGCGATAAAGGATGAGGTCAGGTGCGATAAAGGATGAGGGCCACGTATTGGAGTCATCTTGAGTCGGGGAGGATTATTTGCTCGATCTTCCATCAGGTCATTGCCCCGAGCTCTCTTGTGGGCTGCAGAGACACTACCAAAGTGACGAGGCTGGTTCAGGATGGTACTCTTGGGGAAAACCTTTGAGTGCCAAGGTAGAAGGTGCTTGCTCGAAGGAGGAGTAGGCAGGAGCAGGGTTGACTAATGAGGAGGCATAAGTAGAGAGCGAGGGGGTGTATGTGACGGCGACGCATGTGTGCCCCTTGAAGAAGGATCACGAGTGACTTGGGGGTCAGCCCGGGCTCAAGCTAGTGGTCTGGCCTTTGGAGGCCGAGAACTACAAGCAGGTGTTTGTAAGGGAACAGGTGGAGGCCTGCCCCTTACAGGGTGCACTTGTGTGTGCTGAGTAGGAAGACGAGGAGGTCGTCTCATGTGTACTCGGGTTGGCATAGTGACGATATTGCCCCGAGCAGTGAGATACATGTGATTAGCGTGTGCAGGACTTGACCTTAGAAGCTCTGATCCTGGGTGCTGACTTGAGGTAGCACAAGGATTGCCACGAGGTGTGGCTAGAGTGGGTGACCCACGAGTCTTGTGGTATGTGTGAGGGGTGGAGAACGAAGGGCTTTCGCCTCGATGTGTTGAGCCTCAAGGGATAGAGACTGGTGGTGCAGGAATGTGGGGGGTATCCTTGTGGTGACCCACAGAAGAAATGACAACTTGCTCTCCTTTCGCAGAAAGGGACTGGGCAGCCTTCTGGCGTACCTCAGGAATATGACCGGCAAGTGACTTGCCGATGGCGAGGTGCATGTTGTGTGTGGCAATAGAAGTGCTACCGATGCAGGGTGCCTTGGTGGAGTTTCCACCAGTGAGGGACCTTTAAGTCCCACCTCACACCGGTCTAAGTTAAGACCTGAGAGCTAGAGAAGAGGTCTTTGCTCAAAAGGATGGTTGGGGATGAAGTTGGAGGAACTTGTTCCCTAAGGACACTCTCGAATGCAGGGATAAGAAAATCCCCGATTCAGATGAATGGGTTACAGAACCTGCAAGCCATGAAATGTGAAGAGCTAATGAAAGTAAATAATAAAAGAAGAAACTAGCCAAACAAGAACGATCAAACTAAGGGGTAGTGTGTCCCTCATAGAGTTTCCAAGCTAGTTAGGTGCCTCGATCTCGCCCTCCAGATCTTTGAGGATCGGTCAACACGCGTCTCGGGTTTCAGGGGAGACATCAAACTTTTGAGATCACTCTCTCAGGAACCTCGTTTGAGAACCAAGATAGGTATTACCAACCGGTGAGAGAAGAATTTTAGGTGGGTTTGGGATTTACTCTGGCTGGCTCGTGTGGGCGCCCTCTTAGATCATGAAGAAAGCCCCAAGCAAAATTGGTTCAGAATTTCCTCCCTTGGCTTGTATTCTCTTGTTTTCTGTAATCACACACATATGGAAAATATTATAAGAAAGGTGGGTCAACATACCTCACCCTTTTCCTCTTTGGTGAATGTACACAAGCACGTACGTTAAAAATAAGAAGAGAAGAATAAGAGTAGAAGGATGGGGGAAGAAGAATAAGAGTAGAAGGATGGGGGAAGAAGAATTTGATCAGGCGGGGAGATCAACACAGTGACTAAGCTGGTGAATAGGTGGCCTGACGTGCTAGTAAAATGGGTTTGGTAACTCAGACCTGCTCACAGGATTACAATTAGACGTCAACACCGATACTGACTAGCTAGGCACGATGGTTAGTCTGTTGTGGAAATAAAGTGAGCATAATAATTTTGGCACAACAACATTACAGCTAGATGACATGACTATACTAAGAGGCTAATCTCAACCCTTCTTGATCAAATGAAAGGGTAACATAAATTTAAGTCATAAAAAGAGAGTAAGAAGTAAGAGAATAAGAAAGAGAAGAGAATAGAAAGAGAGGAAGAAAAAGAAAGAAGGAGACAAATGTGAGAGAAGAGAGAATGAATGAGAAGAATTTGAGAGACACAATCCGCACTAGGCATCATCGGTTGGGTTTGAAGAGGAAGAGAAGGAAAGGGATAGTCGGCGCTAGTCGTCACCAGTTGGGTTGGAAGAAGAAGAGAGAGACAGACACAGTCGGTGCTAGGCTTCATCAATTGTTTTTAAGAAAATAGGAGAGAGAAGACATAGTCGACGTTGGGCATCACCTGTTGGGTTGAAAAAAAAAGAGAGAGATGGACACAGTCGGTGCTAGAAGTTCAGGTTCACGCAATATCGACCGAGGTTGAGTAATTTAAGCTCATGTAGCATTGATCGAGGCTAAGCAGTTTATGGTCATGCAGTATGGACAGAGGCAGGCATTATGAACCGAGACTAAGCAGCTTAGGGTCATCCAGTATGGATGGAGGCTGAGAAGTTTAGGGTCATGCACTATGGACCGAGGCTGAGCAGTTTAGGGTCATGCAATATTGACAGAGGCAGAGCAAGTTTAGGGTCTCGTAGTAAGGACCGAGGCTGAGGAGGTTAGGGTAATGCAGTATGGACTGAGGCTGAGCAGTTTAGGGTATTGCAATATGGACCAAGGATGAGCAGTTTAAGGTCATGCAGTATGTATAGAGGCAAAGCAGTTTAGCGTCATGCAGTATGGATCGAGGCAGAGTAGTTTAAGGTCTGGCAGTATGGACCGAGGTCGAGCAGTTTAGTGTCATGGAGTATAGACCGAGGCTGAGCAATTTAAGGTCATGCAGTATGGATCGAGGATGAGCAGTATAGGGTCAATCAGTGTGGAACGAGCCTATGTAGTTTAGGGTCATGCAAAATAGACCGAGGCTGAGCAATTTAGGGTCATCCTGTATGGACTGAGGCTGATTAGTATCTGGTCATACAGTATGGGCAGAGGTTCAGCAGTTTAAGCTCATGCAATATGGTCTGAGGCTAAGCAGTTTAGGGTCATTTAGTATGGATGGAGGCTGAGCAGTTTAGGGTCATGAAATATGGACTAAGGCTAAGCAGATTAGGGTCATTCAGTATGGACTGAGGCTTAAGACGTTAGGGTCATGCAGTATGGATCGAGCGTGAGCAATTTAAGGTCATGCAATATGGACCGAGGCAGAGAAGTTTATGGTCATGCAGTTTGGACCGAGACTAAGCTGTATAAGGTCATGCAATATGGACCGAGGCTGAGCAATTTAGGGTCCTGCAGTCTGGACCGAGGCTGAGCAATTTAAGGTCATGTAGTATGAAGCAAGGCTGAGCAGTTTAAGGTCATGCAGTAGGGACTGAGGCTGAGAAATTTAGGATCATGCAGTGTGGACCGATGCTGAGTAATCTAGGGTCATGCAGTATCGACCGAGGCTGTACGGTATAAGGTCATGTAGTGTGGACTGAGGCTGAGCAGTTTAGGATCATGCAGTATGGACCGAGGCTGAGCAGTTTAGGGTCATCCAGTATGGACCAAGGCTGAGCAGTTTAGTGTCATGCAGCATGGAGCAAGGCTAAGTAGTTTAGGGTCATGTACTATGGATGGAGGCTGAGCAGTTTAAGGTCGGGCAATAAGGGACAAGGCTGAGCAGTTTAGGGTCTTACAATATTGACCAAGGATGAGGACGTTAGGGTCATGAAGTATGGACTGAGGTTGAGCAGTTTAGTATTATTCAGTATGGACCTAAGCTGAGCAGCTTAGGGTCATGCAATATGGACCGACGCTAAGCCGTTTAAGGTCATGCATTATAGACCGCGAATGAGAAGTTTAGGGTCCCGGAGTATGGATCGAGGCTGAGCAATTTAGGTTCTTGTTGTATGGACAAAGGTTGATCAATTTCGAGTCATGCAGTATGGACTATGGCAGTGCAGTTTTGGGTACTGTACTGTGAACTAAGGCTGACCAGTATAGGGTCGTTCATTATGGACAGAGACTGAGCAGTTTAGGCCCATGCTGCATGGACAAAGCCTGAGCAATTTCGGGTCATGCAGTTTGTATCGAGGCTGATCAGTTTAGGGTCATGGACTATGGATCAAAGCTACGCAGTTTATGGTCATCTAGTATGGAATGAGACTGAGTAGTTTTAGGTCATACAGTATGGATCGAGGTTGAGCAGTTTAGGGTCATGCAGTATGGACTGAGGCTGAGCAGTACAGGGTCTTGCAGTGTGGACCGAGGCTAAGTAGTTTAGGGTCATGCCGTATGAACCGAGGTTAAGCAGTTTAGATTCCTGCAGTATGGACCGAGGTTGAGCAATTTCGGGTCACGGAGTATGGACCGAGGCTGAGTAGTTTAGGGTCATGCAGTATGGACCAAGGCTGAGCAGTATTGGGTCATGCAGTGTGGATCGAGACGAAGTAGTTTAGGGTCATGCAGTATGAACCGAGGCTGAGCAAGCTGAGGCTTCGCAATATAGGGTCATAAAGTATGGGGCGAGGCTGAGCAGTTTAGGGTCATGTATTACGGGCCTTGGCTGAGAGGTTTAGGGTCATGCAATATGGATTAAGGCTTAGCACTTTAGGGTCATGAATACGGACCGAGGCTGAGAAGTTTAGGGTCATGTAGTATGGATCGAGGCTGAGGATGTTAGGGTCATGCAATATGGACTGAGGATGAGCAATTTAGGGTCATGCAATATGGACCGAGGCTGAGCAGCTTAGGGTCATGCAGTATGGACCGAGGCTAAGTAGTCAAACGTCATGCAGTATGGATCGAGGCTGAGTAGTTCAGGGTCCTACAGTATGGACCGAGGCTGAGCAGTTTAGGGTCATGTAGTGTGGACCGAGGCTGAGCAGTATAGGGTCATGTAGTATGGACTGAGGTTGAGCAGTTTTGGGTCATGCAGTATAGATAGAGCCTGACCAGTTTAGGGTCATGCAGTATGGACCGTGATTGAGCAGTTTTGTGTCATGCAATATGGACCGATGCTGAGCAGTTTAAGGTCCTACAGTATGGACCTAGGGAGAGCAGTTTAGGTTCATGCAGAAAGGACCGAGGCTGAGTAGTTTAGGGTCATGCAGTAAGGACTGAGGCCGTGGAGTATAGGGTCTTGCACTGTGGACATAGACTAACTAGTTTAGGGTCATGCAGTATGGACTGAGGCTGAGCAATTTAGGGTCATGCAGTATGGACCAAGGCTAAGCAGTTTAGGGTCATGCAGTATGGACCGAGGCTAAGCAATTTATGGTCATGGGATAAGGACCGAGGCTGAAAAGTTTGGGGTCATGTAGTATGGACCGCGGCTGAAAACGTTAGGGTCACGCAGTATGGACTGAGGCTGAGCGGTTTAGTGTCATGCAATATGGACAGAGTCCGAGCAGTTAAGGTTCATGCAATTTGGACAGAGGCTTAGCAGTTTAAGGTCATGCAGTATGGATCGAGGTTGAGCAGTTTAAGGGTCTTGCAGTATGGACTTAGTCTGAGGAGGTTAGGTTCATGTAGTATGGGCCATGATTGAGCAGTTTTGAGTCATGCAGTATGAATCGAGGTAGAGCAGTTTTGGGTCATGCAGTGTGGAAGGCGGCTAACCAGTATAGGGTCACGCAGTATGGACCGAGGCTGAGCAGTTTAGGGTCATGCAGTAAGGACCGAGGCTGAGCAGTTTTAGGTTAAGCAGTATGGACCGGGGCTGACCAGTTTAGGGTCATGTATTAATGATCAAGGCTGAGTAGTTTGGGGTCATTTAGTTGGACCAAGGCTGGGCAATTTTGGGTCATGTAGTATGGACCGTGAATGCGCAATTTAGTGTCATGCAGTATGGACCGATGCCGACCAATTTAGGGTCATGTATTATGGACCATGGCTAAGCAGTTTAGAGTCATGCAGTATGGATTGATGCATAGCACTTTGGGGTCCTACAGTATGGACCGAGGCAGAGCAGTTTGGGGTCAAGCAATATGGACCAAGGCTAAATAGTTTAGGGTCATACAGTATGGACCGAGGCTGAGTAGTTTAGGGTCATGTAGTATGGACCGAAGCTAAGAAGTTTATGGTCATCCAGTATGGACCGAGGCTGAGCAATTTTGGGTCAGGCAGTATGGACCAAGGTTGACCTGCTTAGAGTCATCTAGTATGGATGGAGGTTGTGCAGTTTAGATTCATGCACTATGGATGAAGGCCGAGCAGTTTAGGGTTATGTATAATGGACTGAGGCGGAGCAGTTTAGGGTCACACAATATGGATGGAGGCTGAGGAGGTTAGGGTAATGTAGTATGCACTGAGGCTGAGCACTTTAGGGTATTGCAATATGGACTGAGGATGAGAAGTTTAGGGTCATGCAGTACGAATAGAGGCGAAGCAGTTTAGGGTCATGCAGTATAGACCGAGGCTGAGTAGTTTACGGTCCGACAGTATGGACCGAGGCCGAGCAATTTAATGCCATGGAGTATGGACTGAAGCTGAGCAGTTTAAGGTCATGTAGTATGGACCGAGGATGAGCAGTATAGGGTCAATCAGTGTGGAATGAGGCAAAGTAGTTTAGGGCCATGCAAAATAAATCGAAGCTGAGTAGTTTAGGGTCATCTAGTATGGACCTTGGCTGACCAGTATAGGGTCATATAGTATGGGCCGAGGCTGAGTAGCTTAGGCTCATGTAATATGGTCCGAGGCTGAGCAGTTTAGGGTCATGCAGTATGGATGGAATCTGAGCAGTTTGGGGTCATGAAATATAGACTGAGGCTGAGCAGTTTAGGGTCATGCAGTATGGATTGAGGCTTAAGACGTAAGGGTCATGCGGTGTGGACCAAGGCTGAGCAATTTAGGGTCATGCAATATGGACCAAGGCTGAGAAGTTTAGGGTTATGTAGTTTGGACCGAGGCTAAGCAGTCTAAGGTCATGCAGTATGGAGCGATGCTGAGCAGTTTAGGGTCCAACAGTCTGGATCGAGGCAGAGCAATTTAAGGTCATGTAGTATAGAGCAAGGCTGAGCAATTTAAGGTCATGCAGTTAGGACCGAGGCTGAGAAGTTTAGGGTCATCCAGTGTGGACCGACGCTGAGTAGTTTAGAGTCATGCAGTATGGACCGAGGCTTTACGGTATAGGGTCATGTAGTGTGGACCGAGGCTAAGTAGTTTAGGGTCATGCAGTAAGGACAGAGGCTTAGCAGTTTAGAGTCATCCGGTATGGATCGAGGCTGAGCAGTTTAGTGTCATGCAGCAAGGACCAAGGCTAAGGAGTTTAACTTCAACCAGTATGGATTGAGGCTGAACAGTTTTGGGTAAGGCAATAAGGGATGAGGCTGAGTAGTTTAGGGTCATGCGGTATTGATCGGGACTGAGGACGTTAGGGTCATGCAGTTTGGACTGAGGTTGAGCAGTTTAGTGTCATGCAATATGGATCGAAGTTGAGCAGTTTAGGGTCATGCGATATGGATCGAGGCTACGCAGTTTAGGGTCATGCAGTAGGGACCGAGGCTGAGAATTTTAGGGTCCTGAGGTATGGACCGAGGCTGAACAATTTAGGTTCATGTAGTATGGACAAAGGTTGAGAAATTTAGGGTCATGCTGTATGGACCGAGGCAGAGCGGTTTAGGGTATTGCACTGTGGACTGAGGCTGACCAGTATAGGGTCATGGAGTATGGACCGAGGCTGAGCAGTTTTGGGTCATTCATTATGGATAGAGACTGAGTAGATTAGAGCCATGGAGCATGGCCAAAGTCTGGGCAATTTCAAGTCATGCAGTATGCAACGAGGCTGATTAGTTAAGGGTCATGGAGTATGGGCTGAGGCTAAGTAGTTTAGAGTCATCTAGTATTGACCGAGGCTGAGTAGTTTTAGGTCATACAGTATGGACCGAGGCTGAGCAGTTTAGGGTCTTGCTGTAT
Organism: Amborella trichopoda; assembly: GCF_000471905.2. The sequence goes on from NW_006499776.1 coordinate 1,943,836, forward strand.
GCACAGAGGCTGACCAGTACAGGGTCTTGTCGTGTGGACCGAGGTTAAGTTGTTTAGGGTCATGCCGTATGGACTGAGGCTATGCAATTTAGGGTCCTGTAGTATGGACCGAGGCTGATCAATTTAGGGTCACGTAATATGGACCGAGGCTAAGCAGTTTAGGGTCATACAGTATAGACTGAGGTTGAGCAGTATCGGGTCATGCAGTGTGGACCGAGGCTTAATAGTTTAGGGTCATGTAGTATAGGCTGAGGCTGAGCAATTTAGGGTCATCCAATATGGACCGAGGCTCAATAGTAAAGGGTCATACAATATAGGCCGAGGCTGAGTAGTTTAGGGTCATGCAATATGGATCGAGGCTGAACAGTTTGGGGTCATGAAGTATCGACTGAGGCAGAGCAATTTAGGGTCATGCAATATGGACTGAGGCTGAGCTGTTTAGGATCATGCAATATAGACTAAGGCAGAACAATTTAGGGTCATGCAATATGGACCGACGCTGAGCAGTTTAGGGTCATGCAGTATGGATCATGGTTAAGCAGTTTAACGTCATGCAGTATGGTTCGAGGTTGAGCAGTTTACACGCTTCCAGTCTGTACCGAGGTTGGGCAATTTAAGGTCACGTAGTATGGAGCAAGGCTGAGTAGTTTGGGGTCTTGCAGTGTGGACCGAGGCTGAGCAGTTTAGGGTCATGTAGAGTCGATCGAGGCTGAGAAGTATAGGGTCATGCAGTATGGACTGAGGTTGAGCAATTTAAAGTCATGCAGTCTAGATAGAGCCTGACCATTTTAGGGTCATGCAGTATGGACCAAGGCTGAGCTGTTTTGTGTCATGCAATTTTTACTGATGCTGAGCAGTTTAGGGTCCTACAGTATGGACTAGAGGAGAGCAATTTAGGTTCATACAATAAGGACCAAGGCTGAGTAGTTTAGGGTCATGCAATATGGACCGAGGCCATGCGGTATAGGGTCTTGCACTAGGGACCGAGGTTAAGTAATTTAGGGTCATGCAGTATGGTTCGAGGCTTCGCAACTTAAGGTCAGCTAGTATGGAACGAGGCCTTACAGTTTAGGGTCATGCAGTATGGACCAAGGCTGAGCAGTTTAGGGTAATGCAGTATGGATCGAGGTTGAGCAGTTTAGGGTCGTGCAATAAGGACTGAGGCTGAGTAGTTTAGGGTCATGCAGTATGAACTGAGGCAGGGGACATGACGGTCATGCAGTATAGACCGAGGCTGAGCAGTTTTAGAGTCCTGCAGTATGAACTGAGTCTGAGCAAGTTTGGTTCATGTAGTATGGACCGTGGCTGAGAAGTATAGGGTCATGTAGTATCGACCAAGGTGGAGTAGTTTAGGGTTGTGCAGTGTGGACTGAGGTTCACCAGTATAGGGTCCCAAAGTATGGACCTAGGTTGAGCAGTTTAGGGTCATGCAGTAAGGACCGAGGCTGAGCAGTTTAGGGTTAGGCAGTTTGGACCGAGGCTACGCAATTGAGGGTCAGGCAGTATGGATGCAGGCTGAGTTGTTTAGGGTCATGTAGTATGGACCGAGGCAAAGCAATTTAGGGTCATGCAGTAATAACCGCGGATGTGTAGTTTAGTGTCATGCAGTATGGACCGATAGTGAGCAATTTAGGGTCGTGCATTATGAACTGCGGTTGAGCAGTTTAGAGTCATGCAGTATGGATTAAAGCAGTGCAGTTTAGGGTCCTGCAGTATGAACCGAGGTAGAGCAGTTTAACGTCAAGCAATATGGACCAAGGCTGAGCAGTTTAGGGTCATGCAGTACGAATCGAGGCTGAGAAGTATAGGGACACGCAGTATGGACCGAGACTAAGCAATTTAGGGTCATGTAGTATGAACTGAGGCTGAGTAGTTCAGGGTCGAGAAATATAAAGCGAGTCTAAGCAGTTTAGAGTCATGCAGTATGGACTGAGACTGAGCAGTGGTCATGCACTGTGGCCTAAGGGAAAGTTATTTAGGGTCATGCACTATAGACAGAGGCTGCACAGTTTTGGGTCATGCAGTGTGGACTGAAGCCGAGAAGTTTAGGGTCATGCAGTATGGACCAAGGCTGAGTATTTCAGGGTCATGCAGTATGGACCGATGTTGAGCCGTTTATGGTCATAAAGTGTGGACCGAGGCTGAGATGTTTAGGGTCATGCAGTACGGACTGAGGCTATATAATTTAGGGTCCAGCAGTATGGACCGAGGAAGAGCAGTTTAGGGTCATGCATTATGGACAAGGGCAGTGCAGTTTAAGGTCATGTAGTGTGGATTGAGGCTGAGCAGTATAGGGTCATGCAGTAAGGACCGAGGCTGAGCAGTATAGGGTCATGCAGTATGGACCGCGATTGAACAGTTTAGGTCATGCAGTATGGACTGAGGCTGAGTAATTTAGGGTCTTGCTGTATGGATTGAGGAAGAGCAGTTTTGGGTCATGCGTTATGGACCAAGGCGGTGCGGTTGAGGGTCATGCAGTATGGATCGAGGACGAGCAATATAGAGTCATGTAGTAAGGATCGAGGCTAAGTAGTTTAGGGTCATGCAATATGAAAGGAGTCTGAGCTGTTTTGGGTCCTACAGTATGGACAGAGGCAGAGCAGCTTAGGGTCATGCAATATGGACCCAAGGTGAGTAGTTTAGGGTCATGTAGTATGGACCGAGCCTAGCCAGTTTAGGGTCATGCAGTATGGACGGAGGTTAAGCAGTTTAGGGTCAAGTAGAATGGACCGAGGCTAAGCAGTTTAGAGTCATGGAGTATGGACTGAGGTTGAGCATCTTAGGGTAATGCAGTATGGACTGAGGCTTTGCAGTTTAGTGTCTTGTAGTATGGACCGAGGCTGGGCAATTTAGGGTCATGCAGTATTGACTAAGGATGTGCAGTTTAGTGTCATGTAGTATGGACCGATGCTGAGCATTTTAAGGTCAGGTAGTATGGATCGAGGTTGAGCAGTTTAGAGTCATCCAGTACGGATCGATGCAAAGAAGTTTAGGGTTCTGCAGAATTGACCGAGGTTGAGCAGTATAGGTCATGGAGTATGGATCGAGGCTGAGCAATTTAGGGTCTTACAGTATGGACCGAGGTGGAGCAGTTTAGGATCATGCAATATGGACCGAGGCTGAGTTGTTTAGGGTCATGCAGTATGGATAGAGGCTGAGCAATTTTGGGTCATGCAATATGGACTGAGGCTGAGCAGTTTACAGTCATGCAGTATAGACCGAGACTGAGGAAGTTAGGGTTGTGCTGTATGGACCTAAGCTGAGGAATTTTGGGTCATACAATATGGACTGAGGCCGAGTAGTTTAGAGTCATGCAGTATGGATCGAGGCTATTTAATTTAAGGTCATGCAGTATGGATCGAGGCGGAGCCGTTTAGGGTCCTGTAGTCTGGACCGAGGCTGAGCAATTTACGGTCATGTAGTATGGAGCAAGGCTGAGCTTTATAGGGTCATGCAGAATTGATGGAGGCTGAGTAGTTTAGGGTCTTGCAGTATTGGTCGAGGCTCAGCAGTATAGGGTCATGCACTCTGAAACGAGGCTGGGCAGTTTAGGGTCATGTCGTATGGACAGAGCCTGACCAGTTTAGGGTCATTGATTGTGGACCGAGGCTGAGCAGTTTTGGGTCATGTAGTATGCACTGAGGCTGAGTAGTTTAGGGTCATGTAGTATGGATCGAGGCTAAGCAGTTTTGGATCATGCAGTATGGACCGAGGCTGAGCAGTATAGATCTTGCAGTATGGTCCGATGCTGAGCAGTTTAGGTTCATGCAGTAAGGACCAAGGCTGAGTAGTTTAGAGTCCTGCAGTATGGACCAAGGCAGAGGAATTTAGGGCCATGTAATATGTACCAAAGCGGTGTAGTTTAAGGTCATGCCGTCTAGGACGAGGTTGAGCAGTATAGGGTCATGCATTTAGGACCGAGGCTAAGCAGTTTAGGGTCATGCAATAAAGAAGGAGGAGGAGTAGTTTAGGGTCGAATTGTATGGACCGAGGCGGAGTAGTTTAGGGTCAAGTAATATGGACCAAGGCTTAACAGTTTAGGGTCATGCAGTATGGACAGAGCCCGAGCAATTTAGGGTCATGCAGTATGGGCCGAGGCTGAGCAGTTTAGAGTCATGAAGTATGGACCGATGTAGAGAAGTTTAGGGTCCTGTAGTATGGACTAGGCTGAGCTGCATAGGGTCATGCAGTATGGACAGAGGTTGAGAAGTTTAGGGTCATGCAGTGTGGACTAAGGCTAAGCAATTTAGGGTCCTAGAGTATGGACTGAGGTAGAGCAGTTTAGGGTCATATAATATGGAACGATGCTAAGAAGTTTAAGGTCATGCTGTATGGACTGAGGCTGAGCAGTATAGGGTTTGTAGTGTGGACCAAGGCTAAGTATGATATGGACTGAGGCTGAGAAGTTTGGGGTCATGCAGTATAGATCAAGGCTAACCAGTTTAGGGTCTTAAAGTATGAACCGAGGCTGAGAAGCTTAGGGACATGCAACATGGACGGAGGCCGAGGTGTTTAGGGTTATGCAGTACAAACGGAGGTAGGGCAGTTTAGGGTCATGCAATATGGAGCAAGGCTCAGCAGTTTAGGGTCATGCAGTATGGACCAAGGTTTAGGATGTTAGGGTCGTGCTGTATGGACTGAAGCTAAGTTATTTAGGGTCATGCAATATGGACCAAGGCTGAGCAGTTTAAGGTCATGCGGTGTGGATCGAGGCTGAGCAGTTTAAGGTCATCCAGTAAGGACTGAGGCTGAGCAGCTTAATGTCGTGCAGTATGGAAGGAGGAGGAATAGTTTAGGGTCCCACAATATGGGCCGTGGCAGTGCAGTTTAGGGTCATGCAATATGGACTGAGGCTGAGCAGTTTAGGGTCATGCAGTATGGAATGAACCTGAGTCGTTTAGCGTCATGTAGTATGGACTGAGGCTGAGCAGTTTAGGGTCATGCAGTATGGACTGAGGCTAAGAAGTTAAGGGTCATGGAGTAAGGACCGAGGCTGACCAGTTTAAGGTCATGTAGTATGAACAAAGACTAACCAGTTTAGGGCCATGCAGTATGGACAGAGCCTAAGCAGGTTCGGGTCATGAAATATGAACCGAGGCTGAGCAGTCTGGGGTCATGGAGTAATGACTGAGGCTGAGCCGTTTAGGGTTGTGCAGTACGGACTGAGGCAGAGAAGTTTTGGGTAATGCAGTATAGAACGAGGCTAAGCAGTTAAGGGTCATATAGTACGGACCGAGGTTGAGCAGTTTAGTGTCATCTAGTATGGAGTGATGCTGAGCAGTTTAGGGTCATGCAATATGGATCGAGGCCGAGCAGTTTAGGGTCACACAATATGGATCGACGCAAAGCAGTTTAGGGTCAAGCAATGTGGACCAACACTGTAATGTTTAGGGTCATGCAGTATGGGATGAGGCTGAGCAGTATAGTGCCCTATAATATGGAGTGAGCTTGAGCAGTTTAGTGTCTTGCAGTATGGACCGAGGCTGAGCAGTTTAGGGTCAAGCAGTACGGACAAAGACTGAGTAGTTTAGAGCCACGCAATATGGATAGAGCGAGAGCAGTTTCGAGTCATGCAGTATAGACCGAGGCGGAGCAGTTAGGGTCATGGAGTATCGATCGAGGATGAGCAATTTAGGGTCGTGCAGTATGGACCGAGGCTGAGCCATTTTGTGTCATGCAGTACGGACCGAAGTTGAGTAGTTTTGGGTCATGCCGTATGGATCGAGGCTGAGCAGTTTAGCGTCATGCAGTATGGATAGATGCTGAGCCGTCTAAGGTCAGGCAGTATGGACCGAGGGTGAGCAGTTTAGGGTCATGCAGAGTGGACCGAGGCAGAGCAGTATTGGGTCCCACAATATGGACCGTGGCAGAGAAGTTTAGGGTCATGCAGTATGGACCAAGGCTGTGCAGTTTAGGGTCATGCAGTTTGGACCAAGGCAGAGCAGTATAGGGTCATGTAGGAAGGGCCGAGGCTGAGCAGTTTAGGGTCAGGGAGTATGGAAGGAGGCTGAGCAGTTTCGGATCCTACAGTATGGATCGAGGCAG
>NW_006499776.1:1953649-1965154 GCF_000471905.2 Amborella trichopoda
AGTACGGACCGAGGCTGAGCAATTTAGAGTCATGTAATATGGACCGAGGCTGTGCAGTTTAGGGTCATCAATATGGACCGAGGCTGATGACGTTAGGGTCAAGATGTGTGGACGAACGTTGAGTAATTTAGGTTCATACAATATGGATAGAGGTCGAGCAGTTTAGGGTCATGCAGTATGGACTAAGGCTAAGCAGTTTAAGGTCATGCAGTAAGGACCGAGGCTAAGCACTTAAGGGTCATGTAGTATGGAGCAAGGCTGAGATGTTTAGGGTCATGCAGTATTGACGGAGGCTGAGAGGGTTTTGGGTAAAGCAATAATGACCGAGGCTGAGCAGTTTAGGGTCATGTAGTGTGGACCGAGGCTGAGGACGTTAGGGCCATGCAGTATGGACTGAGGCTGAGCTGTTTAGTGTCAAGCAATATAAACTGAAGACGAGATGTTTAGGGTCTTGCAGTATGGACCGAGGCTGAGCAGTATAGGGTATTGCAATGTGGAACGAGGCTAAGCAATTTAAGGTCATGTAGAATGGACTGAGGTTGAGCAGTTTAGGGTCCTGCAGTATGGACCGAGCTGAGCAGTTTACGGTCATGCAGTATGGACATAGGCTGACCAGTTTAGGGTCATGCAGTGTGGACCAAGGCCGAGCGGTTTAGTCTCATGTAGTATAGATTGGTGCTGAGCAGTTTAGGGTTTTACACTATGGGTAGAGGGAGAGCAATTTGGGGTTTTGCAAAAAGGACCGAGGATGAGTAGTTAAGGGTCATGCAATTTGGACCGCGACAGAGCAGTATATGATCTTGCTGTGTGAACCAAGGCTAAGTAGTTTAGCGTCATGCAATATGGACCGAGGCCGAGATTTTTAGGGTCATGCAGTATGAACAGAGGCTGAGCAGTTTAGAATCACGCAGTGTGGACCAAGGTTGACCAGTTTAGGGTAATGTAGTATTGACCGAGGCTGAACAGTTTAGGGTCAAGCAATAATGACTGAGGCTGAGCAGTTTGGGGTCATGCAGTATGGACCGAGGCTGAGGACATTAGGGTCATGCAGTATGGACTGAGGCTGAGCTGTTTAGTGACATGCAATATGGATAGAGGCCGAGAGTTTTAGGGTCATGCAGTATGGACCGAGGCTGAGCAGTAAAGCGTCTTGCAGTGTGGACGCTAAGTAGTTTAGGGTCATGAAGTAAGGATCAAGGCTGAGCAGTTTAAGTTCCTACAGTATGCACTGAGGCCGAGCAATTTAGGATCATGGACTATGGACTGAGGCTGACCAGTGTAGAGTCATGCAGTATGGAACGATGTAGAGACATTTAGGATTCTGTAGTATCGACCGAGGCAGAGTAGTTTAAGGATAGGCATTATGAACCAAGGATGAGAAGTTGAGGGTCATGCAATATGGATGGAAGTTGAGCATTAGTGGTTCATGAATTATGGACTGAGGCTGACGAGTTTTGGGTCAGGAAGGATGGACTGAGGCTGAGCAGTTTAGAGTCCTAAAGTATGGACGGGGCAGAGCAATTTAGGGTCATGCAATATGGACCGAGCTGAGCAGTTTAGGGTCATGCAGTATGGTCTGAGGCGGAGCAGTATAGGCTCATGCAGTGTGGACCGAGGCTAAGTAGTTTACGGTCATGCAGTATGGACTAAGGCTGAGAAGTTTAGGGTCATGCAGTATGGATCGAGGCTGAGCAGTTAAGGGTCATACAGTATGGGTCGAGGTTCAGCAGTTTAGGGTCATGCAGAATGGATCGAGGCATAGCAATTTAGGGTCATGAAGTATGGACAGAGGCAGAGCATTTTAGAGTCAAGAAGTATGGACGGATGCGGAGCATTCTAAGGTCCTTTAATATGGATCGAGACAGAGGACGTTAAGGTTGTGCTGTAAAGACCGAGGCAAAATAGTTTAGGGTCATGCAGTATGGACCGAGGCTAAGGAGTTTAAGGTCATGCTGTAAAGACCAAGGCTGAGCAGTTTAGGATCCTGCAGTCTGGACCGAGGCTAGACAATTTAGGGTCATGTAGTATGGAGCAAGGCTGAGCAGTTTGTGGGCATGCAGTATGGACCGAGGCTGAGCAGTTTAGGGTCATGTAGTACGGAACTAGCCTGAGTAGTTTAGGTTCATCTAGCATGAACCGATGCTGAGTAGTTTAGGGTCATGCAGTATAGACTGAGGCTGAGCAGTATAGGGTCATGCAGTAAGGACCGAGGCTGAGAAGTTTAACGCCATGCAGTATGGAACGAGGATGAGCAGTTTAGGGTCCTGCAGTACGGACCAAGGCTGAGCAGTTTAGGGTCATCCAGTATGGACGGAGCTTGAGCAGTTTAGGGTCATGTAGTTTGGACTGAGGCTGAGCAATTTAGGGACGTGCAGTATGTGCCAAGGCTGAGCAGTTTAGGGTCATGGAGTATAGATGGAGGTTGAGCAGTTTAGGCTCATGCCGTATGGACTGATGCTAAGCTGTTTAGGGTCATGCAGTATGGACCGAGGCTGAGCAATTTAGGTTCATGCAGTATGGAACGAGGCTGAGCAGTTTAAAGTCGTACAGTATGGACTGAGGTATAGCAGTTTAGGGTCATGCATAATGGACCAAGGATGTGCAGTTTACGGTCATGCAGTATGGATCGAGGTTGAGCAGTATAGAGTGATGCAGTAAGGACTGAGGCTGAGCAGTTTATGATCCTATAATATGGACCGAGGCAGTGCAGTTTAGGATCATGCAATCGCGGCTGAGTAGTTTAAGGTCATGCAGTATGGACAGAGCCTAAGCAGTTTAGGGTCATGCAGCATGGACCAAGGCTGAGCAGCTTGCGCAGATGCAGTATGGACTGTGGCTAAGCAGTTTAGGGTCATGGAGTATGGACCGAGGCTGAGCAGTTTAGAGCAATGGAGTATGAACTGAGACAGAGCAGTTTAGGGCGAATCAGTAAGGACAGTGTTTGAGCAGTTTCATGTCATGTAGTATTAACCGTAGCTAAGTCTTAGGATAATGGAGTATGGACCGAGGCTTAGCAATTTATGGTCATGCAGTATGGACCGAGGCTAAGCAGTTTTGGGTCATGCAGTATGGACCCAAGTTGAGCAGTTTAGGGTCATGCAGTATGGACCGAGGCTGAGCAGTTTAGGGTCATGCAGTATGGACCAATGCTGAGAAGTTTAGGATCATGCAGTACGGACCAAGGCTGAGCAGATTAGGGTCATGCAGTATGGATCAAGGCTGAGCAATTTAGGGTCCTGCAGTATGGACCGATGCTGAGAATATTAGGTTCATTCAATATGGACCAAGGCTGTGAAAATTTAGGGTTATGCTTTATGAATCGAGGCTGAGCACTAAAAAGTCAAGCAGTAAGGACATAGGATGAGCCGCTTAGGGTCAGGCAGTATGGAAGGAGGCTGAGCAGCATAGGGTCCCACAGTGTGGACCAAGGCAGAGCAGTTTAGGGTCAGGCGGAATGGACCGAGGTGGAGCAGTTTAGGGTCTTATAATATGGACAGAGCCTGAGCAGTTTTGAGTCATACAGGATAGACCGAGGCTGAGCATTTTAGGGTCATGCAGTGTGCACCGAGGTTAAGCAGTTTAGAGTCATGGAGTATGGATCGAGGTAAAGCAGTTTAGGATGATGTAGTATGGACCAAGGAGGAGCAGTTTAGGGCCATGCAGTGCGGATCGAGGCTAAGGAGTATAGGGTCATGAAGTATGGATTGAGGTTCAAGAGTTTAGGCTCATGCAGTATGCACCAAGGCTGAGTTGTTTAGAGTCATACAATATGGACCGAAGCTAAGAGGTTTAGGGTCATGCAATATGGATCAAGGATGAGCAGTTTTGGGTTATGCAGTATGAGCGAAGGTTGAGCAGTTTAGGGTCATGCAATATGGACCGAGGTTGAGCAGTTTAGGGTCATGCAATATGGACCGAGGCTAAGCAGTTTAGGGTCGCGCAGTATGGACCGAGGCTGAGATCATTGGGGTCATGCATTATGGACCAAGGCTGAGCAATTGAGGGTCAAGTATTATGGATTGAGGCCGAGCAGTTATGGTAATGCAGTATGGACCGAGGCTAAGCATTTTAAGGTCATGCAGTATGGACCGAGGCTAAGCATTTTAAGGTCACGTAGTAAGGATCGAGGATGAGCAGTTTAGTGCCGTGCAGTATGGACGAAAGCTGAGTAGTTTAGAGTCATGTCGAATAGACTGAGGTTGAGCAGTTTACTGTCATGCAGTACGAACCAAGGAGGAGCAGATTAGGGTCATGCAATTTGGACCAAGACTGTGCCGTTTAGGGTTGTGCAGTATCAATTTAGGCTGAGCAGTATAAGGTCTTGAATTAAGGACCGAGACTGAGTAGTTTAGGGTCAAGCAATATGGACATAGCTCTAGCAATTTAGTGTCATGTAGTTTCGACCGAGGCTAAGCATTTAGGGCCATGCAGTATGGACCGAGGCAAAGTAGTTTAGGGTAATGGAGTTTTGACAGTGGCTGTGGAGTTTAGGGTCATGCTGTATGGACAGAAATTGAGCAGTTTCTTGTCATGTAATATGGACAGAGTTTGAGCAGTTTCAAGTCATGCAGTACTAACCGAGGCTGAGCAGTTTAGGGTCATAGAGTATGGACTGAGGTTGAGCAGTTTAGGGTCACGTAGTATGGAAAGAGCCTTACCTGTTGAGGGTCATGCATTACGAACCGAGGCTGAGCAGGTTCGGGTCACGTAGTATGGCCTGAGGCTGAGTAGCTTAGGGTCATGCAGTATGGACCGAGGCTGAGCAGTTCTAAGTCATGTAGTATGGGCCCAGGCTGGGCAGCTTAGGGTCATGCAGTATGGATTGGGGTCCTGCAGTATGGACCGATGCAAAGTAATTTAGGGTTCTGTAGTATGGACTGAGGAAGGGCAGTTTTGGGTAAAGCATTATGGACGAAGGCTGAGCAGTTTAGGGTCTTGCAGTATGGAGCGAGGTTGAGCAGCATAGGGTCAGGCAGTACGGACTGAGGCTGAGAAGTTTAGGGTCAGGCAGAATGGACCTAGGCTGAGCACTATAAGGTACAGCGAGGATCGTGTCTAAGTAGTTTAGAGTTAAGAAGTTTGGACCGTGGCTGAGCAGTTTAGAGTTATGTGGTACGAACTGTGGCTATGAAGTCTAGGGTCATGCAATGTGGACCGAGGCTGAGCAGTTGAGGGTCATGCAGTATGGACCGAGGCAGAGCAATTTTGGGTTTTACAGTATTGACTGAGGCAAAGCAGTTTAGGATCATGCAATATGGACTGAGGCTGAGCAGTTTAGGGTCATGCAGTATGGACCGAGGCTGAGTAGTATAGGGTCAGGCGGTGTGGATCGAGGCTAAGTAGTTTAAGGTCATGCAGTATGGACTGAGGCTGAGCAGTTTAGGGCCATGTTGTCTGGACCGAGGCTGAGCAATTTAGGGACATTTAGTATGGAGTAAGTTTGAGCTATTTAAGGTCATGCAGTGTGGATCGAGGCTGGGCTGTTTAGGGTCACACAACGTGCATCGAGGCTGAGCAATATAGGGTCATGCAGTTTGGACCGAGGCTGAACGGGTCGAGAAAAATAGACAGAGCCTGACCAGTTTAGTGTCATGCATTATGGACCGATGCTGAGCTGTTTAGGGTGGCAGTTTAAGATGATGTTGTATGGATTGAGGCTAATCAGTTTAGGGTCATGCAGTATGGACTGAGGCTGAGGAGTTTTTGGTCATGCAGTGTGGACCGAGGCTGAGAAGTTTAGGGTCATGTAGTATGGACTGAGGTTGAGCAGTTTAGGGTCATGCAGTAAGGACCGAGGCTGAGCTGTTTAAGGTCATGTAGTGTGTACCGAGGCTGAGCAGTATAGGGTCGTGCAGTAAGCACCAAGGCTGAGCAGTTTACGGTCATGCAATATAGAAGGAGGCTGAGCAATTTAGGGTCCTATAGTATAGAAAGAAGCAGTGCAGTTTAAGACCATGCCATATGGTCCGAGGCTGAGTAGTTTACGGTCAATGTGTATGGACCGAGGCTATGCAGTTTAGGGTTTTATAGTTTGGATTGATGCAGAGCAGTTTCGGATCATGCAATATGGACTGAGGCTGAGTAGTTTAGGGTCATGCAGTATGGACCAAGGTTAAAAAGTATAGGGTCATGCAGTGTGGATCTAGGCTAAGTCATTTAGGGTCATGCAGTACAGACTGAGGCTGAGCAGTTTAGTCTCATGCAGTATGGATCGAGGCTGAGCAGTATAGGGTCATGCAATGTGGACCTAGGGTAAATAGTTTAGGGTCATGCAGTACGGGCAGTGGCTGAGCAGTGTAGGCTCATGCAATATGGAACGAGGCCGAGCAGTTTAGGGTCATGCAGTATGGACTGAGGCTAAGGAGTTCAAGTTTATGCAGTATTGACCGAGGCTGTGCAGTTTAGGATTTTGCAGTCTTGACCGAGGCTTGGATTTTTTGGGTCATGTAGTATGGAGTAAGGCTAAGATATTTAGGGCCATGCAGTATGGACCGAGACTGAGCTTCTAAGGGTCATGCAAGGTGGACAGAGCCTGACCAGTTTAGAGTCATGCATTATGGATCGAAGCTGAGTAGTTTAGGGTAATGTAGAACGGACTAAGGCTGATCAGTTTAAGGTCATGCAGTTTGGACCGAGGCAGAGCAAGTTTGGGTCACACAGTGTAGATCGAGGCTGAGTAGTATAGGGTCGTGTAATATGGATCGAGGCGGAGCCGTTTAGGGTCGTGGAGTAGGGATCAAAGCAGAGCAGTATTGCATCATGCACTGTGGACCGAGGCTGAGCAGTTTAGGGTCATGCAGTCTATACAGAGGCAAAGGAGTTTAGGGTCATGTAGTCTGCACCGATGCTGAGCAGTTTAGGGTCATGCAGTATGGACCGAGGATGAGCAGTTTAGGGTCATACAGTGTGGACCGAGGCAGAGTAGTTTGGGGTCATGCAATATGGACCAAGGCTGTGCCGCTTAGGGTCATGCAGTACAGACCGAGGCTAAGCAGTATAGGGTCATGCAGTAAAGATCGAGGTTGAACAGTTTAGAGTCATGCATTGTTGAAGAATGCTTAGCAGTTGAGGGTCCTCTAGTATGGACCGAGACCGAGCAGTTTAGGGTCATGCAATGTGGACCGAGGTTAAGTAGTTTAGGGTCACGAAGTCGGGACCGAGGCTAAGAGTTTAGGGGCAATGAGTATGGACAGAGGCTGAGCAGTTTAGGGTAATGCAGTATGGATTGAGGCTAAGCAATTTAGGGTCATGCAGTATGGACCGAGGCTGAGCAATTTAGGATAATGCAGTATGGACCGAGGATGAGCAATTTAGTGTCATGCAGTATGGAGCGATGCTGAGCAGTTTAGGGTCATGCATTGGGGACCGAGGCTGAGACGTTTAGGGCCATGAAGTATGTACTGATGCAGACCAGTTTAGGGTCCAGCAATATGGACCGCGATAGAGCAGTTTAGGGTCAAGCAATATATACCAAGGATGCACAGTTTGGGGCCATGCAGTATGGACCGAGGCTGAGCAGCGTAGGGTCATGCAGTATGGACCAAGGCTGAGTAATTTATGATCATGAAGTATTGACAGAGGTCGAGCTGTTTAGGGTCCTATAGTATGGACTGAGGCAGAGTAGTTTCGGGTCACGCAATATGAATTGAGGTTGAGCAATTTAGGGTCATGCAGTATGGACCGAGGCTAAGCATTATTGGGTCATGTATTGTTGACCGACGCTAAGCAATTTATGGTCATGGAGTGTGGAATGAGGCTATGCAGTTTAGGGTAATGTAGTATGGATCGAGGATGAGCAGTTTACGATCATGCAGTATGGACCGAAGCTGAGCAATTCAAGCAATAAGGACTGTGGATTACCTATTTAGTGTCATGTAGTATGAACCGATGCTGAGCTATTTAGGGTCATGCTGTATGAACCATGGCTGAGCAGTTTAGGGACATGCTGTAAGGACTGATGCAGCGCAGTTTAGGGTCCTACAGTATGGACTGAGGCTGAGCTGTTTAGGGTTAAGCAATATGGACCAAGGCTGAGCAGTTTAGGGTTGTGCAGTTTTTACCGAGGCTGAGTAGTATAGAGTCATGCGATGTGGACCGAGGCCGAGCCGTATAGAGTCTTACAATATGGGACGAGTCTAAGCAGTTTAGAGTCATGCAGGGAGGACAGAGCCTGACCAATTTAAGTTCATGCATTATGGACCGAGGCTGAGCAGTTTAGGGTCATATAGTATGGACTGAGGCTGAGCAGTTTAGGGTCAAGGAGTGTGGATTGAGGTTGAGCAATTTTTTATCGTGCAGTATGGATCGAGGCTGAGCTGTTTAGGGTTGTGCAGTATGGACCAACGCTGAGGAGTTTAGGGTCATGCAGTATGGACCGACACTTAGCAGTTTAGGATGGTGCAATATGGGCCGAGGCTTAGCAGTTTAGTGTCCGGTAGTATGGATAGAGGCAGAGCAGTTTAAGGTCACGCAAAATGGACCAAGGTTGTGCAGTCTAGGGTCATGCAATATGGACTCAGGATGAGCAGCATAGGGTCATGCAGTAAGGAACGAGGCTGAGCAGTTTTTGATCACACATTATGAAAGAGGCTGAGCAGTTTAGGGTCCTATAGTGCGGACCGAGGTTGAGCAATTAAGGGACATGCAATATGGAGCGAGGCCGAGCAGTTTAGGGTCATGCAGTAAGGACCGCGGCTACGCAGTTTAAGGTCACGTAGTACGGACCGAGGATGAGCAGTTTAGGGTCTTGCAGCTTGGACAGAGGATGTGCAATTTAAGATCATGCAGTATGGGGCAAGACTGAGCTATTTAGGGTCATGCAGTATGGACCGAGGCTAAGAGGTTTAGGGCTATACAGTGCGGACCAAGGCTGATCAGTATAGGGTCATACAATATGGATTGAGGCTGAGCAGTTTAGGGTCAAGCAGTATGGACAGAGCCGGACCAGTTTAAGGCCATGTAATATGGACCGAGGCTAAGCAGTTTAGGGTCATGCAGTATGGACCGATGTAGAGCAGTTCAGGGTTTTGCTCTACGGACTGAGGCAGAGCAGTTTACGGTGAAGCAATATGGACCAAGGCCGAGCAATTTAGGGTCATGAAGTAAAGACCAAGGCTATGCAGTATTGGGTCATGCAGTATGAAACGAGGCTGAGCAATTTAGGGTCATACAGTACGGACAGAGACTGTGCAGTTTAGGGTTTCACAGTATAGACCGAGGCTAAGCAGTTTTGGGTCATGTAGTATGGACCGAGGCTAAGCAGTATAGGGTCATGTAGTGTGGATCGAGGCTAAGTTGTTTACGGTCATGCAGTACGAACGGAGGCCGAACAGTTTAAGGTCATGCCGTATGGACCGAGGCTGAGCAGATTAGTGTCATACAGTATGGATCAAGGTTGAACAGTTTAGGGTCATGCAATATCGACCGAGGCTGAGCAGTTTCGAGTTATGCAATACGGATGGTGGTTGAGCAGTTTAGGGTGACGCAATATGGACCGAGGCTGAGCAGTTTAGAGTCATGCAGTATGGACTGAGGCTGAGAATGTTAGGGTCCTTCTGTATGAACCGACGCTGAGTAAGTTAGGGTCATGCAATATGGATCGAGGTCGAGCAATTTAAGGTTATTCAACATGGACAGAGGCTATCCAGTTTAACGTCATGCAGTATGGACCGAGGCTGAGCAGTTTAAGGTCCTGCAGTCTCGACCGAAGCTGAGCTGTTAATGGTCATGCAGTGTGGACCGAGGCTGAGCAGTATAGGGTCATGCAGTCTGGATCGAGGCTGAGCCATTTAGGGCGATGTAGTATGGATTAAACCTGA
Source organism: Amborella trichopoda (assembly GCF_000471905.2). The sequence continues at coordinate 1,963,468 of NW_006499776.1, forward strand.
CAAGTTTAGGGTCACGCATTATGGTTGGAGGCTGAGCGGTTTAGGGTCATGCAGTATGGACCAAGGCTGAGCAGTTTAGGGTCATGAAGTGTGGAGCGAGGCTGAGCAGTGTAGGTCATGAAATATGGACCGAGGCTGAGCGGTTTAGGGTCATGCAATATGGACAAAGGCTGAGCAGTTAAGGGTTATGTTGGGCCCTGCAGTCTGGATCGAGGCTGCGCTGTTTAGGGTCATGCAGGGTGGACCGCTGCTTAACAGTATAGGGTCATGTAGTATGGATCGAGGCTGAGCCGTTTAGGGTCAAATAGTATGGACAGAGCCTGACTAGTATAAGGTCACACATTATGGGTTACGGCTAAGCAGTTTAGGGTCATGCAATATGGACCGAGGCAGAGCGGTTAGGGGTCATATAGTATGGACTGAGGTTGAGTAGTTTAGGGTCATGGAGTATGGATTGAGGCTGAGCAGTTTGGGGTCATTTGGTATGGACCGTGGCTTAGCAGTTTGCGGTAATGCAGTATGGTCCGAGGTTGGGGAGTTTACGGTCATGCTGTACGGACCAATGCCGAGCAGTTTAGGGTCTTGGAGTATGGACCGAGGAACAACAGTTTAGCATCCTGCTGTATGGACCGAGATTGGGCAGTTAAGGGTCTTCCAGTATGAGCCAAGGCTGTGCTATTTAGTGACATGCAATACGAATTGAGGCAGAGCAGTTTAAAGTCATGCAATATGGATCAAGGCTGAGAAGTTTAGGGTCATGGAGTATGGAACGAGGCTGAGAAGTATAGGGTCTTATAGTGTGGATCAATGCTAAGTAGTTTAATGCAGCACGGATGGAGGCTGAACAGTTTAGGGTGATGCAGTATGGACCGAGGCTAAGCAGTTTGGGGTCATACAGTATGGACTGAGGCTGAGCAGTTTAGGGTCATGCAATACGGACTGAGGCTGAGCAGTTTAGGGTTATCCAGTATGGACGGTGGCTGAGCAGTTTTGGGTCATGCAGTATGGACTGAGGCTAAGGGCATTTGGGTCATACTGTATGGACCGAGGTTGAGAAATTTAGGGTCATGAAATATGGACGGAGGCCGAGCAGTTTAGGGTCATGAAGTATTGACTGAGGCTAAGCAGTTTAAGATTGTGTAGTATGGACCAAGGTGAGCAGTTCTGGGCCCGGCAATAGTCACCAAGGTTGAGCTGTTTAGGGTCATCCAATTTTGACCGAGGTTGAGCAGTTTAGGGTCAAGTAGTATGGATTGAGCTTGACCAGTTTAGGGTCATGCATTATGGAACGAGGTTGGGCACTTTAGGGCTACGTAGTATGGACTGAGGCTGAGCAATTTAGGGTCATGCAGTATGGACCGAGGCTGAGCTGTTTTGGGTCATGCAATGTGGACCGATGCTGTGCAGTGTAGGGTCATGCAGTATGGACCTAGGCTGAGCAGTTGAGGGTCAGGCAGTATGGACAAAGCCTGACTAGTTTAGGGTCATGCATTATGGACCGAGTATGAGCAGTTAAGGGTCATGTAGTATGGACTGAGGCTGAGCAGTTTAGGGTCATGGAGTATTGATCGAGGCTGAGCAGTTTTAGGTCAAGCAGTATGGACAGAGGCAGAGCAGCTTGGGGTCATGCAGTATGGACCTAGGCTGAGGAGTTTAGGGTCATGCCGTATGGAACACTGCTACGTAG
>NW_006499776.1:1982068-1997646 GCF_000471905.2 Amborella trichopoda
AGTTTAGGGTCATGGAATATGGACCGAGGCTGAGCAGTTTAGGGTAATGCAGTATTGACTGAGGCTGAGAAGCTTAGGCTCATGTGGTACGGGCCAAGGTTGAGCGATTGAGGGTAATGCAGTACGGACTGAGGATGAGCAGTTTAATGTCATGCAGTATGGAACGATGCTGAGCAGTTTAGGGTCATGCAGTGTGGACCGAGGCTGAGCAGTTTAGGGTTCATGCAGTATTGATCGATGCAGTGCAGTTTAGGGTCCTGCAGTATGGATCGAGGCAGAGAAGTTTAGGGTCAAGCAGAATGGACCATAGCTAAGCAATTTAAGGCCATGCAGCATGGACCAATGCTAAGCATTGTAGGGTTACGTAGTATGGATCGAGGCCGGGCTGTTTAGTGTCTTATAGTATGGACCAATGCAGAGCGGTTTAGGGTCATGCAGTATGGACCGAGGCAGAGCAGTTTAGGGTCACTTATTGTAGACATTAGGGTCATGTAGTATAGATCGAGGCTGAGCAATTTAGGGTAATGCAATAAGGACCGTGTCTGAGTAATTTAGGGTCATGCAGAATGGACTGAGGCAGAACAATTTAGGGTCATGCAGTATGGATAGAGGATGAGCAATTTAGTGTCATGCAGTATGGACCGATTTTGAACAGTTTAGGGTCACGTAGTATGGACCGAGACAAAGTAGTTCAGGGTCCTGTAGTACGGACCGAGGTAGAGCAATTTTGGGTCAAGCAATATGGACCAAGGCTGACTAGTTTAGGGTCATGCAGTATGGACCGAGGCAGAGACGTATAGGGTCATGCAGAGTGGACCGAGGCTCCGTAGTTTAGGGTCATGCTGTACAGACTGAGGCTGAGCAGTTTAGGGTCATGCGGTATGGACCGAGGCTGAGCAGTTTAGGATCATACAGTATGGACTGAGGCCGAGCAGTTTAGGGTCATGCAATATGGACCGAGGCGGAGTAGTTTCGGGTTATGCGGAATGGACCATGGCTGACCAGTTTAGGGTCATGCAATCTAGGCCGATGCCGAGTTGTTTAGGTTCATGCTGTACGGACCGACGCTAAGGATGAGGAATTTGGGGTCGTGCGGTCTTGATCAAGGATGAGCAGTTTTGGGTCATGTTGTATGGTGTAAGGCTGAGCTACTTAGGGTCATGCCGTATGGACCGAGGCTGAGCAGTGTAGGGACATGCAGTATTGACCGAGGCTGAGCAGTATAGGGTCATGCAGTATGGATTGAGGTTGAGCAGTTTAAGGTCAAGGAGTATGGACCGAGGCTGAGCAGTTTAGGGTTAAACGATATGGACCAAAGCTGAGCTGTTTAAGGTCATGCAGTATGGACAGAGGCTGAGCAGTATAGAGTCACGCAGTATGGACCGAGGCTGAGAAGTAATGGGTCATGCAGTGTGGAAAGAGGGATAAGTAGTTTAGGGTCATGTAGTACGGACTTAAGCCGAACAATTTAGGGTCAGGTAGTATGGACCGAGGAAGAGCAATTTAAGGTCATACGGTACGAACTGAGGCTGAGAAGTTTAGGGTCATGAAATATGGACCGAGGAAGAGAAGTTTTTGGTGATATAGTATGGACTAAGGCTGAGCAGCTTAGAGTCATGCAATATCGACTGAGGCGGAGCAGTTTCGGGTTATGCAGTATGGACGGTGGCCGAGCAGTTTAGGGTGGATCGAGGTTGAGGACGTTAGGGCCGTGCTGTATGGACCATGGCTTAGCAATTTAGGGTCATGCAATATGGACCGAGGTCGAGCAGTTTAGGGCCATGCAGTATTGACCGAGGCTAAGAAATTTAAGGTCATGCAATATAGACTAAGGCTGAGCGGTTTAGCATCCTACAGTTGCTGAACAATTTAGGGCTATGTAGTATTGAGCATGGTTGAGCTATTTAGATTCATACAGTATGGATCGAGGCTGAGCTGTTTAGGGTCATGCAGTGTGAACCGAGGCAGAGCAGTATTGGGTCATGCAGTGTGGACGGAGGCTTAGCAGTTTAGGGTTTTGTAGTATGGACCGAGGCATAGCAGTTTAGGGTCAAGCAATATGAACCAAGGCTGAGCAGTTTAGGGTCATGCAGTTTGGTTCGAGGCTTAGCAGTATAGTGTCATGCTGAACGGACTGAGGCTGAGCAGTTAAAGCCATGTAGTATGGATCGAGGTCGAGCTGTTTAAGGTCTTAAAGTATGGACCGAGGAAGAACAGTTTTGGGTCATGCACTACGGATTGAGGCTGAGCAGTTTAGGGTCATACAGTATTGACCGAGGCTGAGAAGTATAGGGTCATGCAGTGTGGACCGAGGCTAAGTAGTTTAGGCTCATGCAGTACAAACTAAGGCTGAGCAGTTTAGGGTCATGAAGTATGGATCGAGGCTGAGTAGTTAAGGGTCATACGGTATGGACCGATGCTGAGCAGTTTAGGGTATGCAATATGGATCGAGGCTGAGCAGTTCTGGGTTATGCAGTTTGGACAGTGGCTAAACAGTCTATGGTCATCCAATATGGATCGAGACTAAGCAATTTAGGGTCATGCAGTATAGACCAAAGCTGACGACGTTAGGGTCGTGCTGTATGGACCGAGGCTGAGCAATTTAGGGTCATGCAATAAGGACTTAGGCTGAGCAGTTTAGGTTCCCACAATCTGGGTCAAGGCTGACCAGTATCGGGACGTGCAGTATGGACCGAGGCTGAGCAGGTTAGGGTCAAGCAGTATGGACAGTGCCTGACTAGTTTAGAGTCAAGGATTACGGAAGGAGGCTGAGTAGTTTCAAGTCATGTAGTATGCAATGATGCTGAGCAGCTTAGGGTCACGCTGTATGGACCGTAGCTAAGCAGTTTAGTTTGATACATTGTGGACCGAGGCTGAGCAATATAGGATCACGCATTATGGACCAAGGTTGAGCAGTTTAGGGTCATGCAGCATGGACAGAGCTTGAGAAATTTAAGGTCATGGTTATGGCCATACGCTGAGCAGTTTAGGGTCATGTAGTATGTAGTGAGGTTGAGCAGTTTAGCGTTATGTTGTGCGGACTGAGGCAGAGCAGGTTTGGGTCGTGCAGTATGGACCGAGACTGTGCAGTATAGGGTCATGCAGTATGGACCGAGGCTGCGTAGTTTAGGGACGTGCAGTATGGACTGATGCTGAACAGTTTAGGGTCATGCAGTATGGATAGAGGATGAGCAGTTTAGGGTCATGCAATATGGACCAAGGCTGTGCAGTTTAGGGTCATGCAGTATGGACCGAGATAGAGCCGTTTAGGGTCATGCAATATGGAGTAAGGCTGTGCCGTTTTCGGTCATACAGTATGGACCAAGGCTGAGCAGTATAGGGTCATGTAGTAAGGACTAAGGCTAAGTAGTTTAGGGTCTTCCATGATGGAAGGAGGCTGAGCAGTTTAGGGTCCTACAATATGGACCGAGGCAGAGTTTAGCATCATGCAATATGGACCAAGGCTGAGCAGTTTAGGGTCATGCAGTACGCGGAGAGCTTGTGTAGTTTAGGGTCATGCAGTACGGACAGAGCTTGTGCAGTTTAGGTCATGCAGTGTGGATCGAGGCTGACTAGTATAGGGTAATGTAGTGTGGACCGAGGTTGAGCCGTTTAGGGTCATGCAGTATGAACCGAGGCTGAGTAGTTTAGGGTTATGCAGTATGGACCTAGTAGGCTGAGACGTTTAGGCTCATGGAGTATAGACTGAGGCTGAGCAATATAGGGCCCAGTATGGATCGAGGTGGAGCTGTTTAGGGTCACGCATTATAGATCATGGCTGAGTAGTTTAAGGTCATGCAGTATGGACCGTGGCTGAGCAGTTTAGGATCATACAATATGTCCTGAGGTTAAGCAGTTTAAGGTCATGCAGTATGGACCGAGGTTTAGCAGTTTAGGGTTCTGCAGTATGGAAAAATTTAGGGTCATGTAGTATGGATCGAGGCAGAGTAGTTTAGGGTCATGCATCGGAGACCGAGGCTGAGAAGTTTAGTTCACATGCGCACCATGCGTGCTCAACTCAACTCGTTCGATTCCCGTGAAAATCATGCTTTTTTTAAGCACAATTGTGGCGGCTAGTGCACCATTGTACGCCCTACTATTTGCCCCACGTTCCCCCAAACACTTTCTCCAGAAGTGCCACCAAATTGCCCTCTGTTGAATTTTGTGCACATGGAGACAGCCCGCGCTCAACTAAACGTGTCCGATTCTCGCAAAAAGCGTGCGGTTTTTTCCTCGCATATGTGGCGGCATAAGCACAATTGTGCACCCTACTATTTGCCCCACGTTTCTCCAAACAAGTGCGCAAGAAATACCGCCATATTGCGCTCCATTGGAAGTTTAGTGCACATGTGTACTGCGTGACTTCAACTCAACGCGTACGATTCAAGTGTAAACTATGACAGGTTTGCGCCCAATTGTGGTCACTTGTGCATAATTGTGCACTCCACTATTTGCCCCACGTTCTTGCAAACACATGCGCAAGAAGTGCCACCACAATGCCCTCCGTACGAAGTTTAGTGCACATGTGCACAGCTTGCGCTCAACTCAAGACGTGCGATTCACGCGAAAACCGTGACGTTTATTTGCACATAATTGTGGTGGCTAGTGCAAAATTGTGTTCCGACAATTTTCCCCAGGTTCCCTCAAATACATGCGCAAGAAGTGCCACCAAATTGTCCTCCATACGAAGTTTAGTGCACAGGCGTACCACATGTGCTCAACTCAATGCATGTGATTCCCGCGAAAACCGTGTCATTTTTTAGCGCGCAATTGTGTTGGCTTGTGCACAATTGTGCACCTTATTATTTCCCTCACGTTTCCCCAAACACGTGCGCACGAAGTGCCACCAAATTTCCCTCCGTACGAAGTTTAGTGCACATGCGCACCGTGCGGGCTCAACTCAACACATGCGATTCATGTGAAAACCGTGCCTTTTTTTTACGCAACAATGTGGTGGCTTGTGTACCCTCCTATTTGCCCCATGTTCTCCCAAACATGTGTGCCAGAAGTGCATTCTCTCCGTACGAAGTTTAGTGCACATCCGTACCGCACGTGCGAAACTCAACGTGTGCGAGTGACTTGAAAACTGTTCCTTTTTTTTGTGCGCAATAGTGGCAGCTTGTGCACAATTGTGCATCCTACTATTTGCCCCAAGTTCCCCCAAACACATGCGTAAGAAGTGCCACCAAATTTGCCTCCGTAGAATTTTAGTGCACATGTGAACTGCACAAGCTGAACTCAACGCGCACGATTCGAGCAAAAATCGTGCCTTTTTTTTGTGCAATTGTGATGTCTTGGGCTGAATTATGCACCCTACTATATTCCCGATGGTCCCCCAAACACGTGCGCAAGAAGTGCCACCAAATTTCCCTCCGTACGAAGTTTACTGCACATGTGCACCGTGCGTGCTCAACTCAACGCGTACGATTCACACGAAAACCGTGTCGTTTTTTTACGCGTCAGCATGTGCACTATTGTGAACTCTACTATTTACCCCATGTTCCCCCAAACAAGTGCGTAAGAAGTCCTGCCAAATTACCCTCCATAAGAAATTTAGTGTACATGCGCACCGCGCGACCTCAACACAACATGTGCGATTTGAGTGAAAACTGTGCCATTTTTTTACGTGCAATCGTGGTGACTTGTGCACAATTGTGTACTCTACTATTTTCCCATCGTTCCAGCAAACACGTGTGCAAGAAGTGCCACAAGAATGCCCTCCGTATGAAGTTTGGTGCACATGCGTTCCGCACTCACTCAACTCAATGCATGTGATTCACTTGAAAACCGTGCCGTTTATTTGCCCGCAATTGTGGCGGCTTGTGCACAATTTTACACCCTACAATTTGCCCCACGTTCCCACAAACATATGCGCAAGAAGTGCCACCAAATTTTTCTCTTTACAAATTTTAGTGCACATGCGCACCGCGCGTGCTCAACTCAATGCGTACGATTCAGGGGAAAACGGTGCTTTTTTTTACATGCAATTGCGGCGGATTGTGCACAATTATGCACCTTAATATTTGTCCCAGGTTCGCCCCCCAAACACATTCGCTAGAAGTTCCACCAAATTACCCTCCGTACGAAGTTTAGTGCACATCCGTACTGCATGCGCTCAACACAACGTGTACAATTCACTTGAAAACCATGTCATTTTTTGGCTCACAATTTTGTCAGCTTGTGCACAATTGTGCACCTTATTATTTCCCTCACGTTCCTCCAAACACGTGCGCAAGAAGTGCCACCAAATTGCCCTCTGTACGAAGTTTAGTGCGCATGCGCACCGAGTGAAATCCGTGCCGTTTTTTTGCGTGCAATAGTGGCAGCTTCTGCACAATTGTGCTCCCAACTATTTGTCCCATGTTCTCCCAAACACGTGCACAAGAAGTATCACAAAATTTCCCACCGTATGAAGTTTAGAGCACATGCGCACCGTGCTCGCTCAACTCAACATGAGCGATTCGTGCTAAAACCATGCCTTTTTTTAACACGCAATTGTGGCGGCTTGTGCACAATAGTGCACCCTACTATTTTCCCCATGTTCCCCCGTACAATTGCGCTTATTGTGCCAGCAAATTGCCCTTCGTACGAAGTTTAGTGCACATGCGCACGTCGCGAGGTCAACACATCGTGTGAGATTCGCGTGAAAATTTTGCCGTTGTTTTTAGCACAATTGTGGCAGCTTGTCCACAATTTTGCACCCTACTATTTGCCCCATGTTCCCCCAAACATGTGCACAAGAAGAGCCACAAAATTTCCCTCCGTACAAAGTTTAGTGCACATGCACGTGCCAAACTCAACGTTTGCGATGCATGTGAAAACCGTGTCGTTTTTTTTAGCGCAATTGTGGAGGCTTATGCACAATTGTACACCTTAATATTTGCCCAACTTTCCCCCAAACCTTTGAGCAAAAATTTGCACCAAATTGCCCTTAGTACAACGTTTAGTGCACATGCACAACCCAACTCGTGCGATTCTCGTGAAAATCGTGCCTTCTTTTATGCGCAGTTGTGGCGGCTTGTGCACAATTGTGTGCCCTACTATGTGCCCCACGTTCACCCAAACACGTGCGCAAGAAGTGCCCCCAAATTGCCCTCCATAGGAAGTTTAGTGCACATACGCACCGCCCGCGCTCAACTCAACGCGTGCTATTCACGCAAAAATCGTGTCGTTTTATTACTTGCAATTGTGAAGACTTGTGCAGAATTGTGCACGCTACTATTTGCCCCACATTCCCTCGAACACATGCTCAAGAAGTGCCACCAAATTTCCCTCCGTACGAAGTTTAGTGAACATGCGTGCCACTCGCACTCAACTCAATGCATGCAATTCTCGTAAAAATTGTGCCGTCTTTTTAGGCGCATTTGAGGCGATTAGTGCACAATTGTGCACCCTAATATTTGCCCCATGCTCCCCCAAACATGTGTGAAATAAGTGCCACAAAATTGCCCTCCATATGAAGTTTAGTGCACTTGCACAGCGTGCGAGCTCCACTCAATGCGTGTGATTCGTGCCAAAACCTTGCCATTTTTTACACAATTGTAGTAGCTCGTGCACAATTATACACCCTACTATTTGCCCCACATTCCCCCAAACACATGCGTAAGTAACGCTACCAAATTTCCCTCCGTATGAAGTTTAGTGCACATGCAGACTATGCGCGCTCAACTCAACGGGCGCAAGTCGTGCGAAAACCGTGCCTTTTTTTTACCCGCAATTGTGGCGGCTTGTGCATAATTATACACCATTCTATTTTCCATACGTTCCCCCAAACACGGGTGGAAGAAGTGCCACCAAATTGCTTTCTGTACGAAGTTCAGAGCACTTGTGCTCTGCGAGCACACATATCAACGCGTGCTATTCGAGCGAAAATCGAGGCATTTTTTTGTGCACAATTGTGGCGGCTTGTGCACAATTGTGCACCCAACTATTTGCCCCACTATCCCCCAAACACGTGTGTGAGAAATACCACCAAATTTCGCTCTGTAGAAAGTTTAGTGCACATGCTCACAACATGTGCTCAACTCAATGCGTTCGATTCGTGCAAAACCCGTGCCATTTTTTTTCAAGCAATTATGTCGGCTTGAGCACAGTTGTGCACCCTACTATTTGCCCCACATTCTCCCAAACCCTTGCGCAATAAGTGCCACCAAATTTCCCTCCGTACGATGTTTAGTGCACATGCGCACCGCGTGCGCTCAACTTAACTTGTGCAATTCTCGAGAAAGCTGTGCCTTTTTTTACTCGCAATTGTGGTGACTTGTACACAATTGTGCACCCTACAATTTGCCCCACGTTCCCCCAAACACGTGCGCAAAAAGTACCTCCAAATTGACCTCTGTAGGAAGTTTAGTGCACATGCACACCGCGTGCGCTCAACTCAACGCATGTGATTCGTGCGATGACTGTGCGTTTTTTTGTGTGCAATCGTGGCTGCTTGTGCGCAATTGTGCATCCTACTATTTGACCCACGTTCCCCAAATTTGTGCCCAGGAAGTGCCACTAAATTTCCCTCCGTATGAAGTTTAGTGCAAATGCTTGCCATGCGCACTCAACTCAACGCGAGCAATTCTTTAGAAAACTGTGCATTTTTTATGTGCAATAGTGGCGGCTTGTGCACAATTGTGCACCCTACTATTTGCTCCACATTCCCCCAAACACGTACGCAATAATTGTTACAAATTTTCCTCCATACGATGTTCAGTGTTCTCGCACAACACGCATGCTCAACTCAACGCATACGATTCGCATCAAAACCGTGCCTTTTTATTCATGCAAATGTAGCAGCTAGTGCACAATTGTGCACTGTAATATTTGCCCCACGTTCCCCCAAACACGTGCGCAAGTAGTAATACCAAATTTCCCTCCGTACGAAGTTAAGTGCACATGCGAATCATGCGCGTTCAACTCAACGCAAGCGATTCACATGAAACCCATGCTGTTTTTTTGCCCGCAATTTGTGGCGGCTTGTGCATAATTGTGCACCCTATTATTTGCCCTATGTTCCCCAAAACACGTGCACAAGAAGTGCCACCAACTTGCTTTATGTACGAAGTTTAGAGCCCTTGCACATCACGTGCACACAACTAAATGCATGCAATTCACGCAAAAATTGTGCCATATTTTTGCACGCAATAGTGGAGGCTTGTGCACAATTTTGCACCTTACTATTTGCTCCATGTTTCCTCAAACACGTGCGCAAGAAGTTCCACCGAATTGCCCTCCATATGAATTTTAGTACACATGCGCGTCGCACGCTTTAACTCAACGCATGCGATTCGCGCGAAAACCGTGTCGTTTTCTTGGGTGCAATTGTGGCGGCTTGTGCACATTTGTGCACCCCACTATTTAACCCACGTCCTCCCAAACACATGCGTAAGAACTGCCACCAAATTTCCTCTCTAGGAAGTTTAGTGCACTTGCAAACTGCGCATGCTTAACTCAATGTGTGCGATTCCTTAAAAAATTGTCTTTTTTTTGCATGTAACTATGGCGGCTTGTGCACAACCCTACTATATGCCCCACGTTCCCCCAAACACATGCGCAAGTAGTGCTACTAAATTTCCCTCCGTATGAAGTTTAGTGCACATGTGAATTGCGTGCACTCAACTCAACATGTGCTAATCGCTCGAAAACCGTGTCATTTTTTTCTATGCAATTGTGGTGGCTGCCCATATATGTGCACCCCTTCTATTTGCCCTACATTCCCCCGAACAAGTGCGTAAGAAGTGCCACCAAATTGCTTTCTGTACAAAGATTAGAGCACCTGCGCACCGTGCGTACACATATCAATGTGTGCGATTCAGGCGAAAACCGTGCCGTATTTTTTCTTGCAATTGTGATGGCTTGTGCAGAGTTGTGCACCCTACTATTTGCCCCACTATCCCCCAAACACGTGCTTGCCACCAAATTTCTCTCCATAGGAAGTTTGGTACACATGTGCACCACCCATGCTCAACTCAACATGGGCAATTCATGCAAAAATCGTGACCTTTTTTACGCACAACTCCATATTGGACCTATGCTGAGTAGTTTAGGGTCATGCAATATGGATCAAGGCTCAGCAGTTTAGGGCCCAGCAGTTTGAATCGAGGCAGAGCACTTTAGGGTCGTGCAATGTGCACCAAGGCTATGTGGTTTAGGGTAATGTAGAATGGACCAAGGCAGAGCAGTATAGGGTCATGCAGTAAGGACCAAGGTTGAGCAGTTTACGGTCATGCAGTACGGAGGAAGCTACGTAGTTTAGGGTCTTATAGTACGGACTGAGGCTGAGCAATATAGGGTCATGCAATATGGACCGTGGCCGAGGAGTTTAGGGTCATGCAGTATAGACCGACGTTATGCTGTTGAAGCTCATGCAGTACGGACCGAGGCTGAGCAGTGTAGGGTGCTGCAGTCTGGATCGAGGATGAGCAATTTAGTGTCATGTAGTATGGAGCAAGGCTGAGCTATTTAGGGTCATGCAGTATGGACCGAAGATGAGTTGTTTAGGGTCATGTAGTGTGGACGGAGGCTGAGCAGTTTAAGGTCATGCAGTATGGACCGAGGCTGAGCAGTTTAGGGTCATGCAATATGGATAGAGCTTGACCAGTTTCGGTTCAAGTAGTATGGACCGAGGCTGAACAGTATAAGGTGATGTAGTATGGACCGATGCAGAGCAGTTTACGCTCTTGCAGTATCGACACAGGCAGAGCAGCTTAGGGTCAAGCAATATGGACCAAGGATGAGTAGTTTAGGGTCATGTAGTACGAACCGAGACTGAGCAGTATAGGGTCATGCAGTATTGATCGAGGCTGAGTAATTTAGGGCCATGATGTATGGACTAAGGTAGAGCAGTTTAGGGTTTTACAGTATGGACCAAGGCAGAGGCGTTGAGGGTCATGCAATATGGACCGAGATAAAGAATTTCAGGTTATGCAGTATGGGCCGAGGCTGATCAGCTTAGAGTCATACAGTATGGACCGAGGCTGAGGGCGTTTGGGTCTTGTTGTATGGACCGAGGTCGAGAAATTTTGGGTCAAGCAATAAGGATCGAGACCGAGCAGTTTAGGGTCATGCAGTGTGGATCGAAGCTAAGCAGTTTGAGTTCATGTGGTACGGACAGAGGCTGAGCAGTTTAGGGCCCTGCAGTCGTGACCGAGGCTGAGCTGTTTAGAGTCGCGCAGTTTGGACCGAGGCTGAGTAGTATAAGGTGATGTAGTATCGAACGAGGCTGAGCAGTATAGGGTCATGTAGTGTGGACCTAGCCTAAGAAATTTAGGGTCATGCAGTAAGGTCTAAGGCTGAGCAGTTTAAGCTCATGCTGTATGTACCGAGGCTAAGCAGTATAGGGTCGTGCAGTGTGGACCTACGCTAAATAGTTTAGGGTCATGCAATACAGACTAGGGCTGAGCAGTTTAGGCTCATGCAACATGGACCGAGGTCGAGCAATTTAGGGTCATGCAGTATGGACCGAGGAAAAGTAGTTTATGGTCATGCAGTACGGACCGCGGCTGAGCAGTTTAGGGTTTCACAGTCTTGATCGAGATTGGGCATTTAAGGGTAATGTCTATGGAGCAAGGCTAAGCTCTTTAGGGTCACGAAGTATGGACCGAGGCTGAGCTTCTTAGGGTCATGCAAGGTGGACAGAGCCTGACCAGTTTAAATTCATGCATTATGGACCGAAGTTGAGCAGTTTAGGGTCATGTAGCATTGACTGAGGCTGATGAGTTTAGGGTCATGTAGTATGGACTGAGGCTGAGTAGTATTGGGTCATGCAGTGTGGACCGAGGCTGAGCAGTATAGAGTCGTGCTGTATGGACTGAGACAGAGCAGTTTAGGGTCATGCAGTATGGATAGAGCCTGACCAGTTTAGGGTCATGTAGTATGGATTGAGGCAGAGCAGTTTGGGGTCATGCAATATGGACCAAGGCTGTATAGCGTAGGGTCATGCAGTACGAATCGAGGCTGAGAAGTAGGGTCATGCAGTAAGGATCGAGGCTGAGCAGTTTAGCGTCACGCATTATGGGAAGAGGTTGAGCAGTTGAGGGTCCTATTGTACGGACTGAGGCAAACCAATTTAGGATCATGCAATATAGATCGAAGCTGAGCAGTTTGGGGTCATGAAGTATGGATGGAGCCTGAGTAGTTTAGGGTCATGCAGTAGAGATCGAGGCTAAGTAGTTTAGGGTCATGAAGTACATATTGAGGCTTAGCAGTTTAGGGTCATGGAGTATGGACCAAGGCTGAGCAGTTTAGTGTAATGCAGTATGGACCGAGGCTGAGCAGTTTAGGGTCATGTAGTATGGACCGAGATTGAGCAAATGAGGGTAATGCAGTATGGACCGAGGATAAGAAATTTAAGGTCATGCAGTATGGACCAATGTTGAGCAGTTTAGGGGCATGCAAATTGGACTGAGGCTGTGCAGTTTAGGGTCACGTAGAATGGACCGATGCAGTGCAGTTTAGGGTCCTGCAGTATGGACCGACACAAAGCAGTTTATGGTCAAGCAATATGGACCAAGGCGGAGCGATTTAAGGTCATGCAGTATGGACCGAGGCTGAGCCGTGTAAAATCATGCAGTATGGGCTAAGGTTGAGAAGTTTAGGTTCATACAGTATGGTCCGAGGTCGATCTGTTTAGGGTTCTACAATATGAATGGAGGTAGAGTAGTTTAGGGTCGTGCAATATGGATAGAGGCTGAGATGTTGAGGGTCACGCAATATGGATCGAGGCTGTGCAGTTTAGGGTCATACAGTATGGATCGTGGCTGAGCAGTATTGGCTCACACGGTGTCGACCAAGGCTAAGCATTTTAGGATCACGAATTATGGACCGAGGTTGAGCAGTTTAGGGTAGGGCAATATGGACTAAGGCTGAGCAGTTTAGGGTCATGCAGTATGGATCAAGGCGGAGCAAATTAGGGTCATGCTGTATGGTCCGAGGATGAGCAGTTTAGTGTCATGTAGTATGGATAGATACTGAGCTTGTTAGGGTCATGCAGTATGGACCGAGGCTGAGTAGTTTAGGGTCATATAGTATGGACCGATGCAGAGCACTTTATGGTCAGGCAGAATGGATCGAGGATGAGCAGTTTGGGTCAAGCAATATGGACCCAGGCTGAGTAGTTTAGGGTCTTGCAGTATGGACTAAGGTGGGGCAGTAAAGGGTCATGCAGTGTGGACCGAGGCTAAGTAGTTTAGGGTCATGCTGTACGGACTGAGGCTGAGTAGCTAAGGGTCATGCAATACAAACCGAGGCTGAGCAGTTTAGGATCAGACGGTATGGACCGAGGCTGAACCGTTTAAGGTCATGCATTATAGACTGAGGTTGGGCAATTTCGGGTCGTGCTGTATGGATCGAGGCTGAGATATTTAGGGTCATGCAATATGGACTGAGGCTGAGAAGTTCAGGGTCTTGCAGTATGGGCCGAGGCCGAGCAGTTTAGGGTTTTACAGTATTGACTGAGGCAGAGCAGTTTGGGGTCATGCAATACGGTCTGAGGCTGAGCAGTTTAGGGCCATGAAGCATGGACCGAGGATGAGCAGTATAGGTTCTTGAAGTGTGGATCGAGGCTAAGTAGTTTTAGGTCATGCAAAATGGATCGAAACTGAGCAGTTTAGGGTCATGCAGTCTGGACTAATGCTGAGCAGTTTAGGGACATGTAGTATGGAGTATGGCTGAGCTATTTAGGGTCATGCAATATGGATGGAAGTTGGGCTGTTTAGGGTCATACAATGTGGATTGAGGCTGAGCAGTATTGGGTCATGCAGTTTGGACCAAGGCTGAGCGGGTCAAGTAGTATGGACAAAGCCTGACCAGTTTAGATTCAGGCATTACGGACCAAAGCTAAGCAGCTTAGGGTAGCAGTTTAAGCTCATGTAGTATGGAGTGAGGCTGATCAATTTAGGGTCATGCAGTATGGACTGAGGCTGAGCAGTTTTGGATCATGCGGTGTGGAATGAGGTTAAGCAGTATAGGGTCATGCAGTATGGACCGAGGCTAAGCAGTTTGGGGTCATGCTGTATGGACAAAGCCTGACCAGTTTAGGGTCAAGCATTATGGACTGAGGCTGAGCAATTTAGGGTCATGTAGGTTTGACTGAGGCTGAGAAGTTTAGGGTCATGGAGTAGGGACCAAGGCTGGGTAGTTTTGGGTCATGCAGTATGGACCGAGGCTGAGCTATTTAGGGTCATGCATTATGGACAGAGGCTGAGTCTAGGATCATGCAGTATGGACCGATGCTGAGACATTTAGGGTCATGCTATATGGACCGAGGTTGAGCAGCTTAGTACGGACCGTGGCAGTGCAGTTTGGGGTCATGCAATATCGACCAAGGCTGTGCAGCTTAAGGTCATGCATTACGGATCGAGGTTGAGCAGTATAGGGTCATGCAGTAAGGACTAAGGCTGAGCAGTTTAGAGTCATGCACTATGGATGGAGGCTGAGCAGTTTGGGGTCCTATAGTATGGATCGAGGCAGAGCTGTTTAGGATCATGCAATATGGATCGAGGCTGAGCAGTTTTGGGTCAGCAGTATGGATAGAGCTGGAGAAGTTTAGGGCATGCCGTATGGACTGAGGCTGAGGGGTTTAGGGTCGTGCAGTGTGGACCGAGGCTAAGCAGTTTAGGGTCACAGAGTATGGACCGAGGCTGAGCAGTTTAGAACAATGCAGTATGGACCAAGGCTAAGCAATTTACGATCATGCAATATGGATCAAGGTTTTGTAATTTAGGATAATGTAGTAAAGACCGAGGACGAGCAGTTTAGTGTCATGCAGTATGGACCGATGCTGAGCAGTTTAGGGTCATACAGTATGGACCGAGCCAGAGAAGTTTGAGGTCATGAATATGGACCCATGTAGAGCAATTTAGGGTCCCGCAGGGTGGACCGCGGTAGTGCAGTTTAGTGTCAAGCAATATGAGCCAACGCTAAGCAATTTAGGGTCATGCAGTATGGACCGAGGCTGTGAAGTGTAGGGTCATGCAGTTTGGAATGAGGCTGAGCAATTTAGGGTCATACAGTATGGATCGAGGCCAAGCAGTTTAGGGTCACACAATATGGGCTGAGGCTGAGCAATTTAGGGTCATGCAGTATGGACCGAGGCTGAGTATAATTTTTTTTATAAACTATTTTGAGATCAAATTTTGGACGTCTAATCCTCTATTTAACTAGCATTAGCAAAAAAATATAAAAAAATTATTTCCATTAAAATAAAATGACCAAATATCCCTGAAAGTTTCAAAAGGTATTTTGGTTATTATATTTTATCAAAAAATTATTTTTCATATTTTTTTATAGGTGCGCCCCAATGAGAAAATGGCATGTACTAAATTTCATATTCATACAATTTGTACAAAAAAAATAAAAATAAAATACTTTGAGATGTTGGATCTAAGATCAAACGATGAGTGGCTCTCTTGATCAAAATTGGACGACTGGATGGTACGGGAAGGATAATTCTTATGTACAATAGAGAAAGTATAGAAACCTTTCCCGTAAAAATTTTCCAAATTAATTTTCGGCGCGAGTACGTGTATATCCATTCATAGATTTTCCCAATATGCCGGATTTGGACCGCACCTCGTGTAAGCACTCGG
>NW_006499776.1:1998076-2154395 GCF_000471905.2 Amborella trichopoda
GACACTGAGGAGTTTAGGGTCATGCAGTATGGACCGATGCTTAGTAGTTAAGGGTCGTGCAATATGGACCAAGGCTTAGCAGTTTAGGGTCCCGCAGTACGGACCGAGGCAGAGCAGTTCAAGGTCATGCAACATGGACTAAGGCTATGCAGTCTAGAGTCATGCAGTATGGATCGAGGTCGAGCAGCATAGGGTCCTACAGTAAGGATCGAGGCTGAGTAGTCTACGGTCATCCAGTATTAAAAGTTGCTGACCAGTTTAGATTTCTATAGTTTGGATCGAGGCTGAGCAATCTAGGGTCATGCAATATGGACCGAGGCCAAGCATTTAAGGGTCATGCAGTATGGACCGAGGCTAAGCAGTTTAAGGTCATGCAATACGGGCCGAGGATGAGCCGTTTAGGGTTCTGCAGTCTGGACCAAGGATGAACAATTTAAGGTCATGTAGTATGGAGCAAGGCTGAGATATTTAGGGACATGCAGTATGAACCATGGCTGAGTTGTTTAGGTCATGCAGTGTGGACCAAGGCTGATCGGTATAGGGTCGTGCAGTATGGATCGAGGCTGAGCAGTTTAGGGTTAAGTAGTATGGACAGGGCCTGGCCAGTTTGGGTCATGCAGTATGAGCCGATGTAGCGCATTTTAAGGTCCTGCAATGTGGCCCGAGGTAGAGCAGTTTAGGGTCAAATATTATGGACCAAGGCTGAGCAGTTTAAAGTCATGCAATATGGACCGAGGCTATGCAGTATTGGGTCATACTGTATGGACCAAGGCAGAGTTGTTTAGGGTCATGCATTATGGATCGAGGCTGAGCAGTTTAGGGTTTTAAAGTATGGACCAAGGCAGAGCAGTTTAGGGTCATGCAATAAGGACTAAGGCTGAGAAGTCATGCAGTATGGACCGAGGCTGAGCAGCATAGAATCATGCAGTGTGGACCGAGGCTAAGTAGTTTAGGGTCATGCATTACGAACTGAGACTGAACAGTTTAGGGTCATGCAGTATGGACCGAGGCTGAGCTGTGTAGGGTCATACAGTATCGACTGAGGCTGAGCAGTTTTGGGTCTTGCAATATGGACCAAGGCTGAGCAGTTTCGAGTTATGCAGTATGGACGACGACCGAGCAGTTTAAGGTCACGCAAATATGAACCGAGGCTGAGAGGTTTAGGGTCATGCAGTATGGATCGAGGCTGAGGACGTTAGGGTTCTTTTGTATTGAATGCATCTGAACAATTTAGGGTCATGCACTATGGGCTGCCGCTAAGCAGCTTAGGGCCCTGCAGTCTTGACTGCTGAGCTATTAAGGGTCACGCAATGTGGACCAAGGCTGAGCAGTGTAAGGTCATGCAGTATGGATCGCGGCTTAGCCGTTTAGGGTCAGTAGTATGGAAAGAGCTTGACCAGTTTAGGGTCACACATTATGGACCGAGGCTGAGTAGTTTAGAGTCATGTAGTAAGGACGGAGGCTGAGCAGTATAGGGTCATGCAGTATGGACTGAGGCTGAGCAGTTTAGGGTCATGAAGTGTGGACCGAGGTTGGACAGTATAGGGTAATGCAATATCGATCGAGGCTGAGCAGTTTAGGGTCATGCGGTATGGAGAGAGGCTAAGCAAGTAAGGGTTATGTAGGGACCTGCTGTGTGGACCAAGGTTGAGCGGTTTAGAGTCATGCCGTGTGGACTGAGGCTGTGCAGTTTAGGGTCATGCAGTATGGATAGAGCCTAAGCCCTTTAGGGTCAAGTACCATGGAAAGAGCCTGACCAGTTTAGGGTCACGCATTATGGACCGAGGCTTACCAGTTTAGGGTCATGCAATATGGACCGAGGCTTAGGAGTTAAGGGTCATGTAGTATTGACTGAGGTTGAGCAATTTAAGGTCATGGAGTATGGATCGAGGCTGAGCAGTTTTGGGTCATTTTGTATGGACCGAGGCTGAGCGGTTTGGGGTCATGCAGTATGGACTGAGGCAGAGGAGTTTTGGGTCATGCATTATGGACCGATGCTGAGCAATTTAAGGTCATGGAGTATAGACCGAGGAACAACAGTTTAGGGTCCTATAGTATGGACCGAGGCTGAGCAGTTTAAGTTAATGCAATATGGACCAAGGCATTGCAGTTTAGTGTCATGTAGTATGGATCGAGTCTGAGCAATATTGGGTCATGCACGAAGGACCGCTGTTGAGCAATTTAGGGTCATGCAGTTTGGAAGGAGACGGAGCAGCAAAGGCGGAGCAGTTTAGGATCATGCAAAATGGACAGACACTGAGCAGTTTAGGGTCATGCTGAATTGACCGAGGATGAGCAGTTTAGGGTTCTACAGTATGGACCGAGGCAGAGCTGTTTAGAGTCATGCAATAGGGACCGAGACTGAACAATTTATGGTCATGCTGTATGGACGGAGGTTGAGCAGTCTAGGGTCATGCAGTGTTAACGTAGGCTATGTAGTTTAGGGTCATGAAGTACGGACTATGGCTGAGCAGTTTAGGCTCTAGCGGTATTGACCGAGGTTGAGCAGTTTAGGGTCAAACGGGATGGACTGAGGCAGAGCTGTTTAGGGTCATGCAATATGGATCGAGACGGAGTAGTTTTGAGTTATGTAGTGTGGACGATCTTGTGCAGTTTTGGGTCACGCAATATGGATCGAGGTAGAGCAGTTTAGGGTCATGCAGTATGGACCGAGGCTGAGCAGTTCAGGGTCATGTAGTATGGACAGAGCCTGTCAGTTTAGGGTCATGCATTATGGACTGAGGCTGAGCAATTTATCGTCATATACCATGGACTGCGGCTGAGCAGTTTAGGGTCATGGAGTATGTTTTGAGGCCAAGCAATTTTGGATCATGCAGTATGGATCGAGGCTGAGCAGTTTAAGGTCATGCAGTATGGACCGAGGCTGAGGAGTTTAGGGTCATGCAGTATGGACTGAGGCTCAATAGTTTAGGTCCTGCAGTAGGACCGAGGCAGAGCAGTATAGGGTCGTGCAATATTCACCAGAGCTACACGGTGTAGGGTCTTGCGGAATGGACAGAGGCTGAGCAGCATAGGGTCATGCAGTAAGGATTACGGTCATGCAGTATGGAAGGAGGCAGAGATGTTTAGGATCCCATGGTATGGACCGAGGCTGAGCAATTTAGGGTCATGCAATATGGACAGAGGTCGAGTAGTTTAGGGTCATGCAGTATGGATCGAGGCTATGCTATTTAAGGTCATGCAGTACGGACCGAGGATGAGCAGTGTAGGGTCCTGCAGTCAGGACAGAGGATGAGCAATGTAGTGCCTTGTAGTATGGATCAAGGTTGAGCTATTTAAGGTCATGCAGTATGGACCGAGGATGAGTTGTTTAGGGTCATGCAGTGTCGACCGAGGCTGAGCAGTATAGGGTCATGCAGCATGGATAGAGGCTGATAAGTTTAGGGTCAAGCAGTATGGACAGAGCTTGACAAATTTAAGGTCATGCAGTATGGACTGAGGCTGAGCCGTTTAGGGTCATTCAGTAAGGACCGATGAAGAGCAGTTTAAGGTCATGCAGTATGGACCAAGGCAGAGCAGTTTAGGGTCAAGCAATAAGGACAAAGGATGAGCAATTTAGGGTCATGTAGTATGGACCAAGACTGAGCAGTATAGAGTTATGTAATATAGACCGAGGCTAAGCAGTTTAGGGTCATGTTTTATGGACCGAGGTTGAGCACCTTAGGGTTTTACAGTATGGACCAAGGCAGTGCAGTTTACGGTCATGCAAGAAGGACAGTGGCTGAGTAGTTTAGTGCATAATGGACTGAGGCTGAGCAGTATAGGGTCATGCAGTGTGGATCGAGGATAAGTAGTTTAGGATCATGCAGTACAGATTGAGGCTGAACAAGTCAAGGTGATGCAGTACGGATCGAGGCTAAAGAGTTTAGGGTCATACAGTATGGATCGAGGCTAAGCAGTTTAGGGTCATGCAATATGGATCGAGGCTAAGCAGTTTCGGGTTATGCAGTATGGACGGTGGCTGAGCAGTTTAGGTTCACACAATATGGACTGAGGCTGAGCAATTTAGGGTCACGCAGTATGTACCGAGGCTGAGGGCGTTTGGGTCATGCTTTATGGACTGAGGATGAGAAATTTAGGGTCATACAATGGGGACCAAGACTGAGAAGTTTAGGGTCATGCAGTATGGTTCGAGGCTACGCTTTAGGTCGTGCAGTGTGGATCGAGGCTGAGCAGTTTAGGGCCGTGCGATCATGACCGAGGCTGAGCTGTTTTGGGTCATGCAGTGTTGGCCGAGGTTGTGCAGTTTACGCTCAAATAGTATGAACAAAGCCTCATTAGTTTAGGGTCATGCATTATAGACCGAGGCTGAGCAGTTTAAGGTTATGGAGTATGGATTGAGGCTGAGCAATTTAAGGTCATGCAGTATGGAAAGAGCCTGACAAGTTTAGGGTGATGCAATATGGACCGTGGCTGAGCAGTTAAGGGTCATGTAGCATGGGCTGAGGCTGAGCAGTTTAGGGTCATGGAGTTTGGATCGAGGCAGAGCAGTTTTGGGTCTTGCAGTATGGACTTAGGCTAAGCAGTTTGGGGTCGTGCAGTATGGACCGAGGCTAAGGAGTTTAGGGTCATGCAGTATGGACCATTGTTGAGCAGTTTACGGTCGTGTAGTATGGATTGAGGCTGAGCATTTTAGGGTTTTATAGTATGGACCGATGCAGAGAAGTTTAGGGTCATGCAGTACTGACTGAGGCTGAGCAGTTTAGGCTCAAGCAGTATGGACCGGCGTTGAGTAGTATTGGGTCTTGTAGTGTGGACCTAAGCTAAATAGTTTAGTGTCATGCAGTACAAACTGAGGCTGAGCAGTTTAAGCTCTGCAATACGGATCGAGGCCGAACAGGTTTGGGTCAAGCAGTACGGACCGAGGCTTAAGAGTATAAGGTCATGTAGTATGGACCGAGGCTGAGCAGTTTCAGCTCCTGCAGTCTTGACCGAGGCTCGACAATTTTTGGTCATGTAGTATGATGTAAGGATGACTTATTTAGGGTCCTTCAGTATGGACCGAGGCTGAGCTTCTTAGGGTCATGCAAGGTGGAAAGAGCTTGACCAAGTTAGAGTCACGCAATATGGACCAAAGCTGAACTGTTTAAAGCCATGTAGCATGGACTGAGGCTGATCAATTTAGGGTCATGCAGTATGGACCGAGGCTTAGATGTTTTAGGTCATACAGTGTGGATCGAGGCTGAGCAATATAGGTCATGTAGTATGGACCGACACTAAGCAATATAAGGTCATGCAAGGTGGAAAGAGCTTGACCAAGTTAGAGTCACGCAATATGGATCGAAGCTAAGCCGTTTAGGGCCATGTAGCTTGGACAGAGGCTGATCAGTTTAGGGTCATACACTACGAACCGAGACTTTGATGTTTTGCGTCATGCAGTGTGGATCGAGGCTGAGCAGTATAGGGTCATGTAGTATGGATCGAGACTGAGCAAGATAGGGTCATGCAGTATGGACTGAGGTTGAGCAGTTTAGGGTCTTACGGTATGGATAGAGCCCAACAAGTTTAGGGTCATGCATTATGGACCGAGACTGAGCAGTTTAAGGTCATCTAGTATGACCTAACAATGAGCAGTTTAGGGTCATGGAGTGTGGACCAAGGCTCAGCAGTTTTGGGTCATGTAATATGGACTGAGGCTGAGCAGCTTCGAGCCAAGTAGTCTGGACAAAGGCTGAGGAGTTTAGGGTCATGCAGTCTTAACCGAGGCTGGGCAATTTAGGGTCATGAGGTCTGGAGTAAGGCTGAGCTATTTAGGGTCATGCCATATGGACCGAGGCTAAGCGTCTTAGGGTCATGCAAGGCGGACAGAGCCTGACCAGTTTAGAGTCATGCTTTATAGACCGAAGCTGAGCCGTTTAGGGTCATTTAGCATGGACTGAGGCTGAGCTATTTTGGGTCATGCAGTGTAAACCGAAGCTGAGCTTTTTAGGGTCATGCGGTATGGACTGAGGTTGAGTAATTTTGGGTCATGCAGTATGGACCGAGGCTGTGCAGTATACGGTCATGCAGTATGGACCAAAGCTGCGCAGTTTGGGGTCATGTAGTGGGGACCAAGACTGAGTAGATTTGCATCATGCAGTATGGACCGAGGCTGAGCAGTTTAGGGTCATGCAGTCTAGACGGTGGCTGGGAAGTTTAGGTTCATACAGTATGGACTGATGCAGAGCAGTTTAGGGTCACATAGTATAGACCGAGGCTGAGTAGTTTAGGGTCTTGCAGTATGGACCGTGGCAAGGAAGTTTTGGGTCATGCAATATGGACCAAGGCTGTGCAGCTTAGAGTCAAGCAGTCTTGACCGAGGCTGAGAAGTATAGGGTCATGAACTAAGGATCGAGGCTGAGCGGTTTAGGGTCATGCGTTATGGAAGGAGGTTGAGCAGTAGTGAGTCCTTTGTATGGACCAATGCAGAGCCTTTTAGATCATGCAATAAGGATCGAGGCTGAGCAGTTTAGTGTCATGCAGAACAAACCGATGCAGAGCAGTTTAGGGTCCTGTAGTGTGGACCGAGGCAGAGCAATTTAGGGTCAAGCAATATGGACCAAGGTTGAGCAGTTTAGGGTCAGGTAATATGGACTAAGGCTTAGCAGTGTACGGTCATGTAGTATGGACCGAGGCTGAGGAATTTTGGATCGTACAGTATGGACAGAGGCCGAGCTATTTAGGGTCCTACAGTATGGACCGAGGCAGAGCTGTTTAAGGGCACACAATATGGACTAAAACTAAGCAGTTTAGGGTAATGGTGTATGGACCGAGGCTAAGCAGTTTAAGGTAATGCAGTACGGACCAAGGCTGAGTAGTTTAGGGTAATGCGGTGCGGACCGAGGCTGAGCAATTTAGGGTCATGCAGTATGGAATGAAGATGACCAGTTTAGTGTCATGTAGTATGGACCGATGTAGAGCAGTTTAAGGTCACGCAGTATGGACCGAGACTGAGCAGTTTAGGGTCATGCAGTATGGATCGAGGATGAGCAGTTTTGGGTCATGCAGTATGGACAGAGCCTGAGCAGTTTAGTGTCATGCAGTATGGACCGAGGTTGAGTAGTTCAGGGTCATGAAGTATAGACCGAGGCTAAGCAGTCTATGGTCATGGAGTATGGACCGAGGCTGAGTCGTTTAGGGTAATACAATATGGACCGAGGCTGAGCAATTTGTGGTCATGCAGTACCGACTGATTTTGAGAAAATTAGGGTAATGCAGTTTGGACCGAGGATGAGCAGTTTAGTGTTATGCAGTATGGACCGATGCTGTGCAGTTTAGCATGTAGTTTGGACCGAGGATGAGCAGTTTAGGGTCATCCAAATTGGTTCGATGCAGAGCAGTCTAGAGTCCAGCAGTATGGACCGAGGCAAAGCAGTTTTGGGTCAAGCAATATGGACCAAGGCTGAGCAGTTTATGGTCATGTAGTATGGACTGAGGCTGAGCGGTGTAGGGTCATACAATAGGGACCGAGGCCGAGCAATTTTGGGTCATACAGTATGGACCGAGGCCGAGCTATTTAGCGTCCTACAGTATGGACCAAGGCAAAGCAGTTTACGATCATGCAATATGGACTGAGGCTGAGTAGTTTAGGGTCATACAGTATGGATCGAGACTGAGTAATAAAGGGTCATGCGTTGGACCGAGGCTAAGCGGTTTAGGGTCATGTGGTATGGACCAATGCTGAGCAGTTTAGGGTAATGCAGTTCGGACCGAGGCTGAGCAGTTTAGGGTAATGCATTGCAGACCGAGGCTAAGCAATTTGGGTCTTGCAGTACGGGCCGAGGATGAGCAGTTTAGTGTCATGCAGTACGGACCGATGCTGAGTTGTTTAGGGTCATGCAGTATGGACCGAGGCTGACCTGTTTAGGGTCATGTAGTACCGACCGATGCAGAGCAGTTTAGGTTCCTATAGTTTGGACCGAGTTAGAGTAGTTTTGAGTCAAGCAATATGGACCAAGGCTGAGCAGTTTATAGTCTTGCGGTATGGACCGAGGCTGAGGATGTTAAGGTCATTTTGTATGGACCGAGGCTGAGCAATTTAGGGTTATGCAATATGGATCGAGCTCGAGTAGTTTAGGGTCATGCAGGATGGACCTAGGCTAAGCAGTTTAAGGTCATGCTGTACGGACCGCGGATGAGCAGTTTGGGGTCCTGCTGCCTAGACTAAAGATGAGCAATTTAGGGTCATGTATTATGGAGCAAGATTAAGCTATTTAGGGTCATGCAATATGGACTGAGGCTGACCGGTTTAGGGTCATGCAGTGTGAACCGAGGTTGAGTAGTATGGACCAAGGCTGACTAGTTTAAGGTCAAGCAGTGTGGACTGATCCTGACCAATTTAGGGTCATGCAGTTGGATCGAGGCTGAGCAGTTTATGGTCATGCAGTATGGACCGATGCACAGAAATTTAGGGTCCAGCAGTAAGGACCGCGGCAGAGCAATTTAGGATCAAGCAATATGGACCAAGGCTGATCAATTTACGGTCATGCAGTAAGGACCGAGGTTGAGCAGTATAGGGTCATGCAGTATGGACCGAGGGCAAGATGTTTAGGGTCCTACAGTGTCGATTGAGGTAGAGCACTTTTGGGTCATGTAATTAGGACTGAGGTTGACCAGTTCAGGGTGATGCAGTATGGACCGAGGCTGAGAACTATGAGGTCATGCAGCGTGGACCGAGGCTAAGTAGTTTAGGGTCATACTGTCAAGACTGAGCCTGAGCAGTTTAAAGGCCGTATGGACCGAGGCTGAGCAGTTTAATGTCATACAGTAAGGACCGAGGCTGAGGAGTTTAGAATCATGTTATATGGATCGAGGCTAAGCAGTTTTGGGTTATGCAATATGGACGGCGGCCGAGTAGTTTAGGGTCATCCAATATGGACCAACGTTGAGCAATTTCGGGTCATGCAGTATGGATGGCGGTCGCGCAGTTCAGGGTCATCCAATATGGATCGAGGCTAAGCTATTTAGGGTCATGCACTGTGGACCGAGGCTGAGGACATTACGCACGTGCTTTATGGACCGAGGCTGATCAATTTTGGGTCATGCAATATGTACCGAGGTCAAGCAGGAGTGGGTCATGCCGTATGGACCGAGGGTAAGTAGTTTAAGGTCAATTAGTATGGACCAAGGCTGAGCAGTTTGGGGTGCTGCGGTCTGTCCGAGGCTAAGCAATTTAAGGTAATGTAGTATGACACAAGGCTGATCTATTTGGGGTGATGCAGTACGGACTGAGGCTGAGTTGTTTAAGGTCATGCAATATGGACTGAGGTTGAACAGTTTAGGGTCATGAAGTATGGACTGAGGCTGATCAGTATAGGGTCATGGAGTGTGGACTGAGGCTATGTAGTTTAAGGTCATGCACTGTGGACCGAAGCGAAGCTATTTAGGGTCAGGCAAGCTAGACCGAGGCTGAGTAATTTTGGGTCATGTAGTATGGAGTAAGGCTGAGCTATTTAGGGTCCTCCAGTATGGACCAAGGCTAAGCCTTTTAGGGTCATAAAGTGTGGGCCGAGGCCGAGCCGTATAGGGTCTTGCAGTTTGAATCGAGGCTGAGCAGTTTAAGGTCGTGTAGCATGGACGGAGGCTGACACGTTTTAGGTCATGTAGTACGGACCGAGGCTAAGATGTTCAGTATGGACCGAAGCTAAACACTATTGGGTCCGACAGTGTGGATCGAGGCTGAGCAGTTTACAGTCATGCGGTATGGACCAAGTCAGAGCTGTTTAGGGTTATGCAGTAAGGGCCGAGGCTGAGCTATTTATGTTCCAGCAAAATGGATCGAGCCTGAGCAGTTTAGGGTCACGCATAATGGATCGAGGCTGAGCAGTTTAACATCATACATTATGGACGAGGCTGAGCAGTTTAGGGTCTTGCAGTATGGGCCTTGGATGAGCAGTTTTGGGTCAGGCACTATGGATCGAGGTTGAGGAATTTAGGGTAAGCTAGTATGGACCGAGCCTGAGCAGTTTAGGGTCATGCAGTATGGACCAAGGCTGAGCAGTTTATGATCATGCATTATGGACCGAGGGTGAGCTGTTTAGGGTCATGCAATAAGGACTGAGGCTGAGCAGTTTAGGGTCATGCAGTATGGACCGAGGCTAAGCAGTTTAGAGTCATGCATTATGGATGAGGCTGAGCTTTTTAAAGTCTTGAAGTATGGACTGAGGCCGGGAAGTTTTTGGTCGGGCAGTATGGATCGAGGCCAAGTTGTTTTGTGTCATGCAGTATGGACCGAGCCAGAGCAGTTTGGAGACATGGAGTATGGACCGAGGCTAACCAATTCAGCGTCGTGCATTATGAGTTTCGAGTCATGGATTATGGACGAGGCTGAGCAGTTTAGGATCTTGCAGTATGGACCGAGGCTGAGTAGTTTTTCGTCAGGCAGTATCAATCGAGGCTAAGAGGATTTGAGTCATGCAGTATGGATCGAGATAGAGCCGTTTGGGGTCATGCGGTACGGACAGAGGTTGAGCTGTTTCGGTTCATGTAATAAGGCTGGAGGCAGAGCAGTTTAGGGTTATGCAGTATCGACTGAGGCTGAGTAGTTTAGAATCATGCATTATAGACCAGGCTAAGCAAATTAGGGTCATGCAGTATGGATCGAGGCAGAGCTGCTTTGGGTCAGGCGGTGTGGATCGAGGCTAAGAAGTTTAGGGTCATGAAGTATGGACCGAGCCTGAGCAGTTTAAGGTCATGCAGTATGTACCGAGCCTAAGTAGTTTAAGGAAATGCCGTATAAACCGACGCCGAGAAGTTTAGGGTCATGCAGTGAGAACCGAGACTGAGTAGTTTATTGTAATGCAGTTTGGACCGAGGCTGACAAGTTTAGCATCATTCAGTATGGACCGAGGCTGACCACTTTAGGATAATGTAGTATGGACCGAGGCTGAGCTGTTTAGGGTCCTACAGTATGGATTGAGGCTGAGCTGTTTAGGATCACGCAGTCTTGACCGAGGCTGAGCAGTTTAACGTCGAGCAGTATGGACCAAGGGGGAGCAGTTTAGGCTCAAGCAGTATGGGCCGAGCCTAAGCAGTTTAGCGTCGTGTAGTATGGATAGAGGCGGAGCAGTTTAGGGTCATGCAGTATGGACCAAGCCTAAGTAGTTTAGGGTCATGCTGTATGGACCTAGGCTGAGCGGTTTAGGGTCACACAATATGGACAGAGGCTGAGCAATTAAGGGTCATGAAGTATGGACCGAGGTTGAGCGGTTTAGGGTTAGCTGTCTTGACCGAGGCCGAGCATTTTTGGGACTTGGAGTGTTGACCGAGGCTGTGTTGTTTAGGGTTATGAAGTATGGACTGAGGCTGAGTAGTACAGACTCATGTTTTATGGACCGAGGCTTAGCAGTTTATGGTCATGCAGTGTGGACCGAGGTTGAGCAGGTTAGGGTCATACATTATGGATCGAGGTTGAGGAGTTTAGGGTCATGCAGTATGGACCGAGGATGAGTAGTATAGGGTCATGCAGTATGGACCGAGGTTAGAAGTTTAAGGTCATGCAGTCTGAACTGAGTCTTAACAGTTTAGGGTCAAGCAGTATGGACCGAGGCTGAGTAGTTTAGGGTCATGCAGTATGGACCGAGCTTGAGCAGTTTAGGGTCACGCAGTATGCATCGAGGCTGAGCAGTTTAGGGTCTTGTAGTATAGACTGAGGCTGAGCTGTTTAGGGTCATGCAATATGGACCGAGACTGAGCAATTTAGGGTCAGCAGTCTTGACCGAGGCCGAGTTGTTTTTGTCTTAGAGTGTTGACCAAGGCTACGTAGTTTAGGGTTATGAAGTATGGACTAAGGCTAAAAAATATAGGGTCTTGTTGTATCCACCGAGGATTAGCAGTTTATGGTCATGCAGTGTGGATCGAGGCTGAGCAGATTAGGGTCACTCATTACGGATCGAGGCTGAGGAGTTTTGGGTCATGCAGTATGGCAGTAGGGACCAAGGCTGAACAGTTTAAGATGATGAAGTATGCACCGACGGTAAGCAGATTAGGGTCTTGCAGTATGGACCGAGGCTGAGCAGTTAAGCATCATGGAGCATGAACCAAGGCTGAGAAGGTTAGGGTCATGCAGTATGGACCGAGCCTGAGCAATTTAGGGTCATGCAATATGTATCGAGGATGACAAGTTTAGAATCATGTAGGATGGATTGAGGTAGAGCAGCTTAGGGTCGTGCACTATGGACCGAGGCAAAGCAGTTTAAGGTCAAACGGTATGGATCGAGGCTGGACAGTTTAGGTTTATGCAGTGTGGACTGAGGTTGCGCAGTTTAGGGTCATGCAGTGTGGACTGAGGTTGTGCAGTTTAGGGTCATTCGGTAGGGACAGAGGATGAGTAGTGTTGGGTCATGCAGTGTCGACCGAGGCTGAGCAGTTTATGCTCAGGCAGTATGGACCGACGCTGAGCATTTTAGACTCATGCAGTATAGACAGAGGCTGAGTAGTTTTTGGTCTCGCATTATGGAGCGAGCTTAAGTAATTTAAGGTCATGCAGTGTGGACCCAGGCTGAGCAATTTAGGGTCATTCAGCATGGATCGAGGCTGACCAGTTTAGGGTGATGCTGTATGCACTGAGCTTGAGCAATTTAAGGTCATGCTGTATGGATCGAGACTGCGCTGTTTAGAGTCCTACAATTTGGTCCAATGCTGAGCAGTTTACGGTCATGCCATATGGACCAAGGCTTAGTAGTTTAGGGTCATGCAGTATGGACCGAGGCTGAGCTTTTTAGGGTCATGGGGTCATGGTTTAGAGAGCGAGAGAGGAGAGAGAAGATCTAGGCGAGTACCCTTGAGCTTTACAAGTAACTATCTCTCTCCTCTCTTCTTTTCCTCTCTTTCTTTACATTCTCTCTTCATCTTTCCCTTCTCCCTCTTCTTCTTTCGTTTCTCTTTCTTCTTTTTTCCTTTCTCTCTCCTTTTGTTCTTCTGTCCCGCACGGCAGTGCACACTGTCGAGCATGATCTTCTCTCTGTTCCCTGTCCTTTCTTTCTTCTGTTCTACATGGTACTGCACACTAACGAGTATCGCCTTCTCTCTCTTCCCTCTTCCCTCGTTCTTTTGTCCCACATGACAGTGCACACTTCCAAGCATAACCTTCTCTCTCTTCCCTCTTTTCTCTTTAGTCTGTTCCACAGCAGTGCACACTACTGAGCGTGACCTTCTCTCTCTTCCCTCTTCTTTCTTTCTGTTGTCCCGCATGGCAGTGCACACTGCCAAGCATGACCTCCTCTCTCTTCCTTCTTCTCTCTTTCTTATTTTCCGCACGATAGTGCACACTACCAAGCACGACCTTCTCTTCTCTCTAACTTGCACGACGGTGAACACCGTCGAGCGTGTTCTTCTCTCTCTTACTTCTCTTCTCTCCCCCTTTCTGTTCTGTACGGCAACACACACTGCCTGGCATGACCCATCCTTCTCTCTCTTTACTCTCGGTCTTGCACTGCAGTGCATAATGTCCAGCACGACCTCTTTGTCCTTTCTCCTCTCTTTCCTTTGCTTGTTTTACCCAAGGGCAGGCTAAGCCTTGTGCTGCCGTGTCAGTCTTGTCGTCGAGCAGTCTAGCCATCATGATGGTCTCGTTACTGTGCCCATCTAGTTGCCCATCAGACCAGCTGCTGCACCAGACTAGCAGCCATGCCAGTCTAGTCACCGAGCAGTCTAGTTGGCGGGCAAATGCAGTTACCATGCCTGTCTAGCTTCCATGTCAGACCAACTGCTACATTTCTAGCA
This sequence comes from Amborella trichopoda, assembly GCF_000471905.2. The sequence continues at coordinate 2,011,799 of NW_006499776.1, forward strand.
TCTTAAATTGCTGTGGGAACACCACCATTGGATCCGGCATGGTTGAAAACCCCCAGGGGTCAAGTTTTATCCCAAAAAGACACTCCAAGATGAAGTTATAGGTGAAAGAGTGAAATAGGAGGAGCCGCACGCTATTCCCATGAGGCCACCCTACAACACTACACCATTAAAGGGACAGTCACTACTAGTGAATTTTGATGCTCATATCTCGGGCGCCCCTTGTCGGATCATGTTCAAATTTGGTGAGCATGTTCGTCTAGTCAAGACGAGCGATTAGATATGTGACAAGCCCCTTGACGATAGCCAAGCACGAAGAAAAGCTAGAGAGAAGTTGCTGATTCGTGAAGAAAGTGCAGAAAATTCAACAGCGTTGTGCCTCGCTCATGAGCGGAGTGAGCTCGAGCAGCCAAATTACTCCTCTCAAGAGCCTCATCGATGCGAGACCAATCCCACTTCAGGCATAAGTTCTCGGGCCATCTTTGACCCAAACCCTATATATGATGAACGATCGAATTATGCACATGAAGCTGACGAACAGACTTCAAATTCCGTCGCCAGGCCAAAATTCCAAACTTACAAAATCTTCGTTCAGCCACGGAATCGAGCTAAATTTGGTACCCCATGATCGTAGTGGCATGCTCAGTGTGATTCAAAGAAGAACACGCAGGAAAACGTCAAAGAATTCAGCCAACACACTATCGAATCGTAATTTCAAGATCTACTCAACATTCAAGTCACATGATTGTGCACCAAAAATATGATCTGTGGCTCAAAGTTGGTATCAAATTGATCGCCATGCTGAGCCCTACAAGAAAACAATCATCTTACGATCGACCGGGCATCAAAACGACCCAAAATCTTCCATGCAAGAACACGCAGGTCCTAGGGCAACACATGGACTGTTCTAAAATTTCACAACTTAGACAGAGGCAAATCTATCATTTTGCACCGTATTTTCTAATTTCTTTTAAATCAATTTAATCTTAATTTCCAACAAATAAGGTTACTTTTGATCATCCACCCATGTTTGGGGCACATTTCTATATATATGTACCACCATTGTATGCAGAAAATAGGAGAGAAGGCAAACACGTCCACACACAAGAGAAAGTTTTCACTTAATACAAGTTTCTCTTTCTTACCATTGTAGGTCCATATTGTAAGACGCTTAACAGCTTAGCCTCGGTCCATGGCCCTGCTTAGCCTCGATTTATACTCCATGACCCTAAACTGCTCAGCCTCGGTCAATTTTGCATGACCCTAAAATGCTCAGCCTCGGTCCATACAGTATGACACTAAACTGCTCAGCCTCGGTCCATATAGCATGACCCGCCTAAACTACTAAGCTTCGGTCCATACTGCTAAACCCTAAACTGCTCAACCTCGGTCCATACTGCCAGACCCTAAACTGCTCAACCTCGGTCCATACTGCACCACCCTAAACTGCTCAGCCTACATGACTGAATTGTTCAGCCATGGTACATACTACACGATTCTTACCAGTTCAGCCTCGGTCCATACTGCATAACCCTAAACCCCTCAGCCTCGATCCATACTGAGTGCCCAAAACTGCTCAGCCTTAGTCCATACTACATGACCCTAAACTGCTCAGCTTCGATCCTTACTTAATGCTAAACTGCTCAGCCTCGGTGCATAATGGGCGATACTAAACTGCGAGACCTCAGTCCATAGTGCATGAACCTAAATTGCTCAGCCTCGGTCCAAACAGCATGACCCTAAACTGCTCAGCCTCAATCCATACTACATGACCCTAAACTGCTCTGCCCTCAGTCCGTACTGCATGACCCTAAAGTTCTCAGCCTCGACCCATAATGCACGACCCTAAACTGTTCAACCTCAGTCCAAACTACATAACCCATAACGGCTCGGCCTCTGTCCATGCTGCATAACCGCTAACTGCTTAACCTCGGTCACTAAATGGCTCAGCCTCGGTCCCTATTGCATGACCCTAAACTACTCAGCCTCATTCCGTACTGCATGACCCTAAAAATCTCAACCTCGATCTGTACTGCATGATCCAAAACTGCTCAGCCTAGGTCCATACTGTAAGACCCTAAATTACTCTGCCTCGATCCATACGGCATGACCCTAAACTGATCAGCCTCGATTTGTATTGCAAGACCCTAAACTGCTTAAACTTGGTCCACACTACATGGCCATGAACTTCTCAACCTCGGTCCAGACTATAAGTCTCTAAACTGCTCAGCCGCAGTCCATACTGCATGACCCAAAAGTGCTCAGCCTCGGTCCATACTGCATGACCCTAAACTGCTCAGGCTCGTTCAATATTGCATGACCCTAATTTGCTCAGTCTCGTTCCATTCGGCATGATCGTAAACTGCTCGTCCTCGTTCCATACAACATGACCCTAAATTTCTCAGCCGCAGTCCATACTGCATGGCACTAAAGTTCTCAGCCTCGGTCCATACTGCATGACCCTTAACAGCTAAGCCGAGGTCCATAGTGCATGATCCTATACTGCTTAGCCTCGTCCGTACGGCATCACCGTAACCTTCTCAGCCTCGGACTAAACTTCATGACCCTCAACTGCTCAGCTTAGATCCATACTGTATGACCTTAAACTCCTTAGCCTCGGTCCATACTACATGACCCTAAACTGTAAAGCCACAGTCAAGATTGCATGAACCTAAACTGCTCAGTTTATGTTCATACTACATGACCCTAAACTGCACAGCCTTGGTCTGTAATATGACCTTAAACTGCTCATCCTCGGTCCATAACGCGTGACCCTAAAAAGTGAAGCCTCGGTCCACACTCCATGACCATAAACTGTTCAGCCTCGTTTCGCACTACGTGTCATTAAGCAGCTCCGCCTCGGTCCATACTGCATGACCCTAAACATCTCAGCCTCCACCCACATTGGATGACCTTAAACCGCTCAACCTTGCTCTAGACAACATGATCCAAAATTGCTCAGCCTCGGTCTATAGGGTATGGACCGAGGTTGGGTCAGGGGGTATGGACCGAGGTTGAGAAGTTTATTATCATTCAATATGGACAGAGGCTGAACTCTTTAGTGTCGTGCGGTCAAGACCGAGGCTGAGCAGTTTTGGGTCTGCAACATTGACCGAGACTGAGCAGTTGAAGGCCATGCCGTATGGACCGAGGCAGAGCTGTTTATGGTCAGTCAATATGGACCAAGCTTAACAGTATAGTCTCATGCATTATGGACTGAGGCTGAGCAGTTTAGGGTCATGCATTATGGACCGAGGCTGAGCAGTTTAGGGTCATGCAGCATGGACCGAGCTTGAGCAATTTAGGGTCATGCAGTATGGAACCAGGGTGAGCAGTTTAGGGTCATGCCATCTCCACAGAGGCTTAGATGTTTAGGGTCAAGCATTATGAACCCAGGATGAGCGGTAAAGGGTCATGCATTATGGACCGAGTCTATGTTGTTTAGGCTCATCCAGTATGGACTGAGGCTGAGCTATTTAGGTTCATGTAGTCTGAACCGCCGCTGAACAGTTAAGGGTCATGAAGAATGGATCGAGGTTGAGCAGTTTAGGTCATGTAGTATGGATCGTGCCTAAGCTTGTGAGGGTCATCAAACATGGACCACGACTGAGCTATCAAGGGTCATGCAGTATGGTCCGAGGCTAAGCACTTTAGTGGCATGTAGTACGGACCGAGGTTGAGTCGATCAGGGTCAGGAAGGACAGGGCGAGGTCCTTGCCGGGGCCGTGCAGTTAAGGGTCATGCATTATGGACCGAGGCTGACCAGTTTAGGGTCATGCAGTATGAACAAAGGCTGAGCAGTTTAGGGTCATGTAGTGCGGACCGAGGCTAAGCAGTAAAGGGTCTTGAAATATGGAAAAAAACTGAGCAGTTTAGGGCCATGTAGAATGGACCGAGGCTGAACAAATAAGGGCCCTACAGTATGGATCGAGGCTGAGTCATTTAGAGTCGTACAATATGGATAGAGGCCGGGTTGTTTAGGTTCATGTCGTATGAATCGAGGCTGAGCAGTTTAGGGACTTGTAGTATGGACTGAGCCCGAGTGGTATAGGGTCATGCAGTTTGGATCGAGGCTGAGCAGTTTAGGGTCATGCAGTATGGACCGAGCTTGAGCAGTTTAGGGTCATGCAGTATGGACCTAGAATAAGCAATTTACGGTCATGCCGAATGGTACGAGGCTGAGTAATTTTGGGCCATGCTGTAAGGACTGAGCCTGAGAAGTTTAGGGTCATGCAGTATGGACCGAGGCTGAACAAGTTAGGTTCATGCATTATGGACCGAGGTCGAGCAGTTTAGGGTCATGCAGTATTTACAAGGTTGAGTAGTTTCGGGTCATGCATCATGGACCCAGGCAGAGCACTTTAGGGTCAAGCTGTAAGGATAAAGGCTGAGCAGTTTAGGTTCTTGCAGTATAAATCGAGGCCGAGCAAATTCGGGTTGTGCGATATGGATCGAGGCTCAGCAGTTTAGGGTGTGACAGTATGGACCTAGGCTGAGTAGTTAACGGTCATGCAATATAGATTGAGGCTGAGCAATATAGGATCATACAGTATGGACCGAGGCTTAGAAGTTTAAGGTCATGCAGTATGGACCGAGGCTGAGTAGTTTAAGGTAATTCAATATGGACTGAGGCTGAGCAGTTTAGGGTCATGCATTATTGTCCGAGGCTGTGTAGGTTAGGGTCATGCAGTATGGACTGAGGCTAAGCAGTTTAGGGTCATGCAGTCTTGACCGAGGCTGAACAGCTTAGGGTCATGCAATATGTACCGAGGTTGAGTAGTGTAGGGTCGTGTAGAATGAACAGAGACTGAACCGTTTAGGGTCTTGTAGTTTGTTCCAAGGCTGAATGATTTATGGTAATGCTGTATGGACCTAGGCTAAATAATTTATGGTCATGCAGTAAGGACCACAGTTGAGCATTTTAAGGTCATGCAGTATGGACCAAGGCTGAGCGCTTTAGTGTCATGCAGTATGGACCAAGGCTGAGCAATTTTGGGTCATGGAGTATTGACGGAGCTTGAGAAGTTAACTATCATGTCGAATGGTACGAGGCTGAGAAATTTAAGGTCATGCTGTATGGACAGAGAGTGAGTAGTTTAGGGTCAAACAATGTGGACCGAGGCTGAGCAGTTTAGGGTCATGCAGTATGGACCGAGGCTGAGCAGTTTAGGGTCATGTACTATGGACTGAGGCTGAGTACTTTAGGGTCATGCAATATGGACCGAGGCTGAGCACATTTCGGTCATGCAGTATGGATCGAGGCTCAGCAGTTTACGGTCTTATAGTATGGACCAAGGTTGAGCAGTTCATGGCCAGATACTGTGGACCAAGGCATAACAGTTTAGAGTCATTCATTATGGAATGTGGATGAGCAGTTTAGGCTCTAGCAGTATAAATCGAGGGTGATCTTTTTAAGGTCACGTAGTATGGATTGAGGCTGAGTAGTTTAGGGTTTGGTAGTATGACCTAGGCAGAACAGTTTAGTCATGCAGTCTGGATCGAGGCTGTGCAATTTAGGGTCATGCAGTATGGAACGAGGCTGAGCAGTTCGGGGTCATGCGATATGAACCGAGATTGAGCAGTTTAGGGTAATGCAATATGGACCGATGCTTGACAGTTAGGGGTTATGCAGTATGGACCGAGGTCTAGCAGTTAGAGGTTATGCAGTGTGGACTGAGGTGGAGTAGTTTAGGGTCGTGCAGTATGGGCCGAGGCTGAGAAGTTTAGGGTCATTCAGTCAGGACTGAGGCACAGCAGTTTAGGTTCATGTAGTATGGACCGAGGCCGAGCAGTTTTGGTCATGCGGTTTTGACCAAGGACGAACTGTTTAGGTTCATGCAGTGTGGACTGAGGTTGCGCAGTTTAGGGTCATGCATTAGGGACCGATGCTGGGCAGTTTAGGGTCATTCTGTGTGGAACAAAGCTGAGCAGCTAAGGATCATGCAATGTGGAATGAGGCTCAGCAGTTTTGGGTCATTCAGTATGCATCGAGGCTGAGCAGTTAAAGGTTATGTAGTATGGACCGAGGCAGAATTGTTAAGAATCATGTAGAATGGATCGAGGCAGAGCAATTAAGTCATTTAGTATGGATAGAGGTTGAGCAATTTAGGGTCGTCCAGTATGGACCGAGGTTGAGTAGTTTAGGGTTCGACAGTATGGACAAAGGCTTAGTAGTTTCGGCTCATCCAGTATGGACCGAGGCTGAGCAGTTTAGGGTCATGCAGTTTGCACCGAGTCTGAGCAGTTTAGTTTCATGCTGCATGGACCGATGCTGAGCATTTAGGGTCAAGCAATATTGATCGAGGCTCAGCAGTTTAGGGTAAGGGAGGATGGACCGAGGCTGCGGCTGAGCAATTTAGGTTTATGCATTGATGTCCGAGGCTGAGTAGTTAAGGGTCTTAATATATGGACCTAGGCTGAGACGTTTAGGGTCCTGTCGTATGGACCGAGTTTGAGTAGTTTAGGGTCATCAAGTATGGTCCGAGGCTGAGCAGTTTAGGGTCATGTACAACAGAACACGGCTGAGTAGTTTAAGGTCATGCAGTATGAACATGCATTATGGACCGAGGTTATGCAGTTTAGGGTCATGCAGTATAGACTGAGGCTGGGCAGTTTGGGGACATGCAATCATGATCGAGGCTGAACAGTTTTGGGTCATGCAGTATGGACTGAGGTTGAGTAGTTTAGGGTCATGCAGAATGGACCGAGGCTGAGCAGTTTAAGGTCATGTAGTATGGGCCGAGGCTGAGTAGTTGAGGGTCATGCAGTATGGACTGCTGCTGAAAATTTTAGGGTCATGCAATACAAGCCGAGGCAGAGAACTTTAGTCTCATGGAGTATGGACCGCGGTAGAGTAGTTAAGGGTCATGCCATAAGGACCGAGCTTGAGCAGTTTAGGGTCATGCAGTATGGACCGAGGCTGAGCAGTTTAGGGTCATTCAGTATGGACTGAGGCTGAGCCATTTAGGGTGATGTAGTACGGACATAGCTTGAACAGTTTAGGGTACTACAGTATGGACCCAGGATGAGCAGTTTACAGTCATGCCGATTGGTACGAGTTGAGAAATATAGCGTCATGCAGTATGGACCGAGCCTGAGCAATTTAGGGCCATGTAAAATGGACCGAGGTTGTGCAGTTTAGGGTCATGCTATATGGACCGAGGCTGAGCAGTTTAAATTCATGCAGTATGGATAGGGTCATGCAATATGGGTCATGGCTAAGCAATTTTGGGTCATGCAGTATGGAATGAGGCTGAGCAGTTTAGGGTCATGTAGTATGAAATGAGGCTGAGTAGTTTAGGGTTATTCAGAATGAGGCTGAGTAGTTCATTGCCATGTAGTATGGAACGAGGCTGAGCTCTTTAGGGTCTTGCAGTATGGACTGAGGATGGGCAGTTTACGGTCTTATAGCTTGGATCGAGGCTAAACAGTTCATGGCCATATAGTGTGGACCGCGGCTTAGCAGTTTAGGGTCGTGCCTTATGGACTGAGGCCCAGTTAATTAGGGTCATGCGGTATAAATCAAGGCTTCACAGTTGAGGGTCATGGAGTATGGACCTAGGGTGAGTAGTTTCGGGTCATGAAGTATGGACTGATGCTGAGTAGCTCATGGACATCTAGTGTGGATCGAGGCTTAGCAGTTTAGGGTCATACATTGTTTACCGAGGATTAGCAGTCTAGGGTCATGCAAAATAAATCGATACTAAGCAGATTAGGGTTATGCGATTTGGATCAAGGCTGAATAGTTTAGGGACTTGTAGTAAGGATCGAGGCCGACAAGTTTTTGTTCATGTAGTGTGGACCGAGGCTGAGTAGTTTAGGGTCTTACAGTATGGACAGAGGATGAGCTGTTCATGGCCATTTAGTGTCGACCAAGGTGTAGCGATTTCGGGTCATGCATTATGGACCGAGGCTGAACAGTTTAGGGTCATGCAGCAGAAATTGAGGCTGATTAGTTTAGGGTCATGCAGTATAGACAGTGGCTGAGGAGTTTAGGATCATGCAGTATGGACCGAGCCCTAGCAGTTTAGGGTCTTGTTGTATGGACCGAGGATGAGGAGTTTTCGGTAATGCCGAATGGTACGAGGCTGACCAATTTAGGGTCATGTAGTTTGAACCCAGCCTGAGATGTTTAGGGTCATGTAAGATGGACGGAGGTTGACTAGTTTAAGGTCATGCTGTATGGACCGAGGCTGAGAAGCTTAAGGTCATCCAGTATAGATCGAGGCTGAGCAGTTTAGGGTCATGCAGTATGGATCAAGGCTGAATACTTTAGGGTCTTACAGTATGGACCGAGGTTGAGATGTTCATGACCCTGTAGTGTGGCCTAAGGCTTAGCTTTCTAGGGACATGCATTACGGACTGAGGCTGAGAAGTTTACGATCATGCAGTATGGACCGAGGCTGAGCAGTATAAGGTCTTGCAATATGGACCTAGGCTGCGATGCTGATGGTCATGCAGTATGGATTGAGGCTGAGAAGTATAGGGTCATGCAGTATGGAGCGACGCTGAGCAGTTCATGGCCATGTTGTGTCAAACGAGGATTAGTAGTTTAGGGTGATGCATTATGGACCGAGCCTGAGCAGTTTAGGGTCATGCAGTACAAATCTAGGCTGACCAGTTTAGTGTCATGCAGTATGGACCGAGGCTGCCCAGTTTAGGGTCCTGCGGTATGGACCTAGGCTGAGATGTTTAGGGTCATGCAGTACGGACTGAGGTTGAGCAGTTTAGGGTCATGTAGTACGGACTGAGGCTGAGTAGTTTAGGGTAATGTAGTATGGACCAAGGATGAACAGTTTAGGGTCATGCGGTATGGGCCAAGGCTTAGCAGATAAGGGCCTTATAGTATGGATTGAGGCTAAGCACATTAGGGTCATGCAGTATGGACCGAGGCTGAGCAGTTTAGGGTAATGTAGTTTCGATTGAGACTGAGCAGTTAGTGGTTATGAAGTATGGACCGAGGCTTAGCAGTTAGGGGTTATGCAGTATGAACTGAGGTTGAGAAGTTGAAAGTCGTGTAGCATGGGCTGAGGCTTAGAATTTCTGGCTCATACAATATGGACTGAGGCAGAGAAGTTTAGGGTCATGCAGTATGGACCAAGGCTGAGCAGTTTAGGGTCATGTGGTTTGGACCAAGGCTGAACAGTTTAGGTTCATGCAGTGTGGACTTTGGTTGCACAGTTTAGGGTCATGCATTATGGACCGAGGCTGAGTAGATTTGGGTTATTCAGTATGGATCAAGGCTGAGTAGTTTAGAGTGTGGACCAACGCTGAGCAATTTTGGGTCATGCAGTATGGACAGACACTGCGCATTTTTGGCTCATGCGGTATGGACCGAGGCTGAGCAGTTTTAGGTGATGCAGTTAGGGCCGAGGCTGATTTGTTAAGAATCATGTAGTATGAACTGAGCCTGAGCAATTTAGTCATGTAGTATGGAACGAGGCTGAGCAATTCAGTCATGTGGTATGGACCGAGGCTGAACAGTTTAAGGTCATGCTGTATGGACCGAGCTTGAGCAGTTTAGGGTCATGTAGTATCGACTGATGTTGAGCAGTTTAGGGTCATGCAATATAAACCAAGGCTGAGGAGTTTATGGTCATGCAGTATGGACCGAGCCTGAGTAGTTTAGCTTAGCGCAGTATGCACCGAGACTGCGCACTTTAGGGTCCTGTAGTATGGGCTGAGGCTGAGCAGTATAGGGTAATGCAGTATGGACCGAGACTGAGAAATTAAGGGTTGTGCAATATGGACCAAGGCCGAGCAGTTAGGGGTTATGCAATATGGACAGTGGTTGAGCAGTTTAGGGTCATGCAATATGGGCTGAGGCAGAGCGGTTTAGGGTCATGCAGTATGGATCGAGGCTAAGCAGCATAGGGTCATGCGGTTTGGATCGAGGCTGAGCAATTTAAGTTCATGCAGTGTGGTATGAGGATGCACAATTTAGGGTCATGCATTATGGACCGAGGCTGAGCAGTTAAGGGTTATTCAGTATGGATGGAGCCGGTGCAGTTTTGGGTCAAGGCTGAGCATTTTGGGCTCATGCAGTATGGACCGAGGCTTAGCAAATTTGGGTTCTACAGTATGGATCGAGACTTAGTAGTTTAGTGTTATGCTGTATGAACAGAGGCTGAGAAATTTAGGGTCATGCAGTATGGACCTAGGCTGAGCACTTTCGGGTCTTGCCATATGATCCGAGCCTGAGCAGTTTAGAGTCATTCAGTATGGACCGAGGCTGAGCAGTTTAGGGTCATGCAGCCTACACCGAGGCTGAGCAGTTTAGGGTCATGCAAAGTGGATCGACTACGCGTAAGTTAAGGTTCATGCATTATGGACTTAGGCTCAGCAGTTTAAGGTCATGCATTATCGACCGAAGCTGTGCAGTTCAGTATGGACCGAGGTCGAAATGTTTAGGGGCATGCAGTCCGGATCGAGGCTGAACAGTTTCGGGTAATGCAGTATGGACCGAGGCTAAGCAGGTTAGGGTCGTGCAGTTTTGAACGAGCTTGAGCTAGTTTATGGTCATGCAGTGTAGATTGAGGCTGACCACTGTAGGGTCAGGCACTTTGGTCCGAGGTTGAGCAGTTTACGGCCATGTCGTATGGAATAAGGCTAAGCAGTTTAGAGTCAGGCAGTATGGACTGAGGCTGAGAACTTTAAGGTCATGCAGTATGGATCGAGGTTGAGCTGTTTAGGGTCATGCACTATGGATTCAGCTTGAGAAGTTTAGGGTCATGCAGTATGGATCGAGAATGTGAAGTTTACGGTCATGCCGAATGGTACGAGGCTGAGCAAGTTAGGGTCATGCAGTATCGACCGATGCTAAGCAATTTAGGGTCATCTAGTATGGACCGAGGCTGAGCACTTTAGTGTCTAGTAGTATGGACCAAGGCTAGGGAGTTTAGGGTCTTGCAGTGTAGATCGAGCATGAGAAGTTTAGGGTCATGCAGTATGGACTGAGGCTGAGCACTTTGGGGTCATGCAGTATCGCCTGATGCTGAGCTTTTTAAGGTCATGCAGTATGGACCGACGCTAAGCACTTTTGGGTCATGCAGTATGGACCGAGGCTAAGCAGTTTAGGGTCATGCATTATAAACCGAGCTTGAGAAGCTTAGGATCATGCAATATGGACTGAGGTTGAGCACTTTAGGGTTATACAGTAAGGTCTGAGGCTGAGCAGTTTAGGGTCATACTGTATGGACCTTGCTTGAGCAGTTTAGGGTCATGTAGTATGGACCGAGGATGAGCAGTTTAGGGTCATGCAGTATGGACCGAGGCTGAGCAGTTTAGGGTTATGCAATATGGAATGAAGCCTTGAGTAGTTTGAGCTCATGTAGACTACATTGAGGCTGTGCAATTTTGTGTCGAGTTATATGGATCGAAGCTAGGCAGTTTAGGGTCAATCAGTAAGGATCGAGGCTAAGCAGTTTAGGATCATGTTGTGTGGACAGCGGCTGAGTAGTTTTGGATCATGCAGTATGGATCGAGGATGAGCATTTTAGGCTCTTGTAGTATGGATCAAGGCTATGAGGTTTAGGGTTACGCAATATTGACCAAGGCTAAACTGTTATGAACCATGTAGTACATGGACCGAGGTTTAGAAATTGAGGGTGATGCAGTATGGATCGCGCTTGATCAATTTGGGGTCCGGCAGTATAGACCGAGGCTGAGAAGTATAAAGTCATGCAGTATGGACAGAGGACGATTAGTTTCGGTTCATGCAGTCTAGACCGACGCTTAACTCCTTAGTATGGATCGAGGCTAAGCATATTAGGGTCATGCAGTTTGGACCAAGCTTGAGCAGTTTAGGATCATGAAGAATGGACTCATGCTGAGCAGTTTGGGCTCATGCAGTATGGACCGTGTCCGAGCAGTTTACAGTCATGCCGTATGGTTCGAGGCTGAGTTTTGTAGGGTCATGCGGTATCGACCGATGCTGAGCTGTTTAAGGTCATGCAGTATGGACCGAGGCTGAGCACTTTATAATCATGCAGTAACAATCTAGTTCGAGCAGTTTATGGTCAGGCAGTATGGATTGCGCCTGAGCACTTCAGGGTCATGCTGTATGGACCGAGGCTAAGCAGATTAGAGTAATGCAGCATGCACAGAGGCTGAGCAGTTTTGGGTCCTGCAGTATGGACCGAGGTTGAGCTGTTAAGGGTCATGCTGCATGAACCGAGGCTGAGCAGTTTAGGGTCATGCAGTATGGACCGATCCTGAGCAGTTTAGTGTTCTGCACTAGGTACCGAGGCTGAGCAGTTTAGGGTCATGAAGTATGGACAGAGGCAGAGTAGTTTAGGGTGAGGTAGTATGGACCGTCGCTAGGCAATTTAGGGTCATGCAGTATGGACCGTGGCTGAGCAGTATAGGGTCGTGCAGCGTGGACTTAGGTTGCGCAGTGTTGGGTCAAGCTTTGTGGACTGAGGTTGAGTTTTTTAGAGTCAATCGTTATGGACCGAGGCTAAGCCATTTAAGGTCATGCTGTGTGGACCGACGCTGATCAATTTTGGGTTTTGCAATTTGGACCGAGTCTGAGCATTTTTGGCTCATTCAGTATGGACCAAGGCTGAGCAGTTAGGGCTATGCAGTATGGACCAAGGCTGAACTGTTAAGAGTCATGCAGCATGTACTGAGTCTTCACAATTTAGTCAAATAGTTAGGATCGAGGCTAAGAAATTGAGTGTGGACCAGCAGTTTAGGGTCTGGTCACTTGTACAGAGGTAGAGCAGTTTAGGGTCATGCAGTATGGAACGAGGCTGAGCAGTTTAGGGTCATGCGGTATGGACAGAGGCTGAGCAGTTTAGAGTCATGCATTATGGATCGAGCCTGGGCTTTTTAAGGTCATGCACTACGGATCGGGGCTTAGAAGTTTAGAGTCAGGCAGTATGGACCGAGGCTGAGGAAAAGCAGTTTAGGGTCATGCAGTGTGGACCGAGGCTGAGCAGTTTCGGGTCATGCATTACGAACAGAGGCAGAGCAGTTTGGGGTCATCCAGAATAAATAGAGGCTGAGCAGTTTAGGGTCATTCAGTATGGACTGAGGCAAAGCGGTTTAGGGTTTTGCAATATGTACCTCGGCCTTGCAGTTTATGGTCATGTAGTATGGACCGAGACTGAGCAATTTAAGGTCATTCAATATGGACCGCGGCTGAGCAGTTTAGGGTCACACACTCTAGACCAAGGCTGTGCATTTTAGGGTCGTGCAGTGTGGACAAAGGCTTAGATGTTTAGGGTCATGTAGTATGCACCGAGGCTAGCAGTTTAGGGTCACGCAGTATGGACCAAGGTTGAGTAGTTTATGGTCATGTAGAGAGGATCGAGGATTAGCAACTTATGTTCAAGCATTATGGACCGAGGCTGAGTAGTTAAGCGTCATGCAGTTCGAACTGAGGATGAGTAGTTTAAGGTCATGCAGTATGGACAGGCTGAGCCGTTTCGGGTCATGCAGTCTGGACAGAGGCTAAACAGTTTGGAGTCATGTAATATGGACTGAGGCTGAGCTTTTTAGAGTCTTGTAGTATGGACTGAGTCTAAGCAGTTTATGGTCATGCAGTATGGACCGAGCCTAAGCGCTTTAGGGTCGTACAGTTTCAATCAAGGCAGAGCAGTTTACGGTCTTTCCCTATGGACCGTTACTAAGTAGTATAGGGGCATACAATACGGGCCGAAGTTGGGCAATTTTGGGTCATGCACAATGGACTGAAGCTGAGCAGTTTAGGGTCTCGCAATATGGACCGAGCCTGAGTATATTAGGGTCATGCAGTACGGATAGAGGATGAGATGTTTACAGTCATACCATATGGTAGTAGGCTGATCAGTTTAGGGTCATGCAATATGGACCGGGCTAAACAGTTTAGAGTCATTCAATATGTCCCAAGGTTGAGCATAGGGTCATGCAGTATGGAGCGAGCCTAGTCAGTTGAAGGTCATTCAGTGTGGACTGGGGCTGAGTCATATAGCGTCAGGCTATATGGACCGAGCCTGAGCATTTTAGGGTCATGCAATAAGGACCAAGGCCCAAATGTTTAGGGTCAGGCAGTATGGACTGAGACAGAGGCTGAGCAATTTAGGGTCATGCAGTGTGGACCGAGGCTTAACAGTTGAGGGTCATGCAATATGAACTTAGGCTGAGCAGTTTAAGACCATGCAGTATAAGTGGAGGCTGAGCAGTTTTGGGTCATGCAGTATGGATCAAGCCAGAGCAATTTAGGGTTTTGCAATATGGACCTAGGCTGAGGAGTTATGTGTCGTGCAGTGTGGACTAAGGCTGTGCAATTTAGGGTTATTCAGTATGGACCGAGGCTGAGCAACTTAAGGTCGTGCACTCTTGACATTAAGGTCATGCAGTGTGGACCGAGGCTGAGATGTTTAGAGTCATGTAGTATGCACCGAAGCTAAGCAGTTTAGGGTCATGCAGTATGGACCAAGGCCGAGCGGTTTATGGTCATGGAGAGTGGAACCGGGCTTAGCAACTTAGGTTCAAGCATTATGGACCGAGGCTGAGCAGTTCGGGGTCATGCAGTACGAACCGGGGATGAGCAGTTTAGGGTCATGCAGTATGGACCTAGGCTGAGCAGTTAAGGTCGTGAAGCAAGGCTGAACAGTTTTGGGTCAAGTAGTATGGACTTAGGCTGAGCGGTTTAGGGTCATGTAGTATAGACTAAGCTTGAGCAGTACGGTCATGCAGTATGGAATGAGGCAGAGCACTTTGAGGTCATGCAGTTTGGATCGAGGCTGAGCAGTTTACAGTCATGCGTTATCGCTAAGTGGTATAGGGTCATGCAGTATGGACAGAGGCTGAACAATTTAAGGTCATGCACTATGGACTGAAGCCGACCAATTTAAGGTTGCGTAGTATGGACCGAGACTGAGTAGATTAGGGTCATGTAGTATGTACCGAGGTTGTGCAGTTTGGGGTCATTCAGTATTGATCGAAGCTGAGCAGTTTAGGATCATCCTGTCTAGACCAAGACTGAGTAGATTAGGGGAGAGATTTTTTGGGTCAAGCAGTATGGACCGTGGCTGAGACGTTTAGGGTCATACAGTATGAACTAAGGCTAAGAAGTTCATGGCCATGCAGTGTGGATCGAGGCTTAGCAAATTAGGGTCATGCGTTATGGACTCAGGATGAGCAGTTTAGGGTCATGCAGTATGGACCGAGCTATGCAGAGCTTGAGCAGTTTACGGTCATGCAGTATAGGCTGAGGATGAGCAGTTAAAGGTCATGTCCTATGGTACTGGGCTGAGCAATTTAAGACCATACAGTCTGGACTGAGGCTGAACAGTATAGGGTCATTCAAGATGGACCGAGGTTTAGCAGTTAAGGGTCAGGCAGTATTGACCGAGCCTGAGCAGTTTAAGGTCATGCAGTATGTACTGGCGCTTAGCTGTTTAGGGTCATGCAGTTTCATTCGAGGCTGAGCAGTTTATGGTCTTGCCGTATGGACCGAGGCTGAGCAGTTTAGGGTAATGCAGTATGGACCAGGCGGAGCTTCTTAGGGTCATGCAATCTGGACTAAGGTGGGGCACTTTAGGATCATGCAGTACGAACCGAGCACGAGCATTTTAAGGTCATGCAATATGGACCAAGGCTGAGCAGTTTAGGATCAGGCATTTTGGACAGAGGCTACGGCTGAGCTGTTTAGGATCATGCAGTGTGGACTGAGGCTGAGCAGTTTACGGCCATGTAGTATGGATTGAGGCTGAGCAGTTTAGAGTTATTCAGTATAAATCGAGGTTGAGCAGTTCAGGGTCATGTAGTCGGCACCGAGGCTAAGCAGTTTAGGTCTTGCAGTATGAACCTCGGCTGAGCCGTTTAGAGTCATGTAGTATGGTCCGAGGCGTCAAAACTTAGGGTCATGCTGTATGGACCGAGACTGAGCCGTTAAGGGTCATGCAGTATGGGCCAAGGCTAAGTAGTTTAGTGTCATGAGGTATGGACTGAGGCTGAGCAGTTTAGGGTCATGCACTATGGACAGAGGATGAGCAGTTTAGGGTCTCGCAGTATAGTCTGAGTCTGAGTAGTTTTAGGTCATGTTGTACGGACCGAGGATGAGTAGTATAGGGTCAATAAGTATGGATCGAAGCTTTGTAGTTTAGGGTCATGCTGTCTAGAATGAGACTGAGCAGTTTTGGCCCATGTAGTGTTGACCAATGTTGAGATGTTTAGCATCATGCAGTATGGATCGACGGAGAGCAATTAAGGGTCATGCAGTATTGACCGAGGCTGAGCAGTTATGGTGTTGCAGTGTGGACCGAGGCTTAATAGTTTAGGGTCATGCGTTATGGACCGAGGATGAGCAGTTTAGAGTCATGCAGTATGGATCGAAGCTCTGCAATTTTGGGTCATGCAGTATGAATCGCTAATGAGCATTTTAGAATCATCCAGTCTAGACTGAGGTTGAACATTTTAGGGTCATTCAATATGGACCGAGGTTGAGCAGTTTAACATCATACAGTATGGATCGAGACTGAACAGTTTTGAGTCATGCAGTATGGACCGGAGATGAGAGGTTTAGGGTTATGCAGTTTGGTCCGAGGCAGACTAGTTTACGGTCTGCCGTATAGATCGAGGCTTAGCAGTTTAGGGACTTTCAGTACGGACCAAGGCTAAGCAGTTTAGGGTCATTCAATATGGATCGGGGCTGAGCACTTTAGGTTCATGCAGTATGGATAGAGGCTGAGCAGCTTAGGGTCTTACAATATGAATCGAGCTTGAACAGTTTAGGGTCATGTAGTATGGTACTAGGCTGAGCAATTTATGGTCATGCAGTATGGACTGAGGCTGAGCACTTTATGGTAATGTAGTACGGACCAAGCTTGAGCACTTTAGGGTCATGCAGTATGGACCGAGGATGAGTGGTTTGCGCTTACGCCGTATGGTATGAGGCTGAGAAGTTTACGGTCATGCAGTATGGACCGAGCCTGAGCAGTTTACCGTCATGCAAGATGGATCGATGCTGAACAGTTTAGCGTCATGCAATATGGACCGAGGCTGCACAGCTTAGGGTCTTGAGGTATGGACCAAGGGTGAGTAATTTAAGGTCTTGCGTTACGGACCGAGGCTTAGAAGTTTAGGTCCATGCAATATGGACCGAGGTTGAGCAGTTTAGGCTCTTGCAATATTGATCGAGGCTTGATAGTTCACGGCCATGTAGTGTGGATCAAGTCTTAGAATTTTAGGGTGACGCATTGTGGACCGAGATTGAGCTGTTTAGGGTCATGCAGTATGGACCGAGCTTGAGCACTTTAGTGTTCGACAGTATGGACCGAGGATGCACAGTTAGGGTAATGTAGTATGGACCTAGGCTGAACAGTTAAGGGTCATGCAGTATGGACCATGACAGAGCAGATTTTGGGTCATGCACTATAAATCGAGGCTGAGCAGTTTAGGGTCATGCAGTATGGAGTAAGGCTGAGCAGTTTAGGTTCATGTAGTTTGGACAAAGGCTGAGAAATTTTGGGTCATGCAGTATGGACTGAGGATGAGCAGATCAGGGCCATGTAGTGTGGACCTAGGCTTACCTGTTTAGGGTCGTGCATTATGGACCAAAACTGAGTAGTATAGAGTCATGCAGTATAAATCCAGGGTGTGCAGCTTAGGGTTATGCAGTATGTACCGAGGCTGAGTAGTTTAGAGAATTGCATTTTGGACCTCGGCTTTGCACTTGAGGCTCAAACAGTGTGGAATGAGGCTGAGCAGTTTTAGGTCATGTAGTACGGAGTAAGGCTGAGCAGTTTAGGTTCATGCAGTTTTGACTGAGGTTGAGAAATATAAGGTCATGCAGTATGGAACGAGGTTGAGTAGTTCAGGGCTATGTACTGTGGACCGAGGCTTAGCAGTTTAGGGTCATGCAATAAGGATTGAGGTTGAGCAGTTTAAGGTCCTGAAGTATGGACCGGGCCTTAATAGTTTATGTTCATGCAGTATGGACCAAGGCTGAGCAGTTTATGGTCATTCAATATGGACCGAGGCTTGGCAGTTTAAAGTCATGAAGTATGGATCGAGCATGAGCAGTTTAGGGTCATGGTTAATAGAACGAGGCTGAGCACTTTAGCGTCATGCAGTATGGACTGGGGCTGAGTAGTTTAGGGTCATGCAGTATGGACCGAGGCTGAGTAGTTTAGGAACATGCAGCTTGGATTGAGCCTAAGTAGTTTAGGGTCATGCAGTATGGACCGAGGCTGAGCAGTATAGGGTCATTCAGTATGGACCGAGGCTGAGCAGATTAGGGTCATGAAGTATGGACCGAGGGTGAGTAGTTTAGGGTCTTGTAGTATGGATCGAGACTAAGCAGGTTTGGGACATGTACTATGGATAGAGGCTGAGAAGTTTAGGGTCATGCAGTATGGATCGAGGCTGAGAAGTTTCGAGTCATCAGTATGGACAGAGGCTGAGTTTAAAGTCATGAAGTATGGACCGAGCATGAGCAGTTTAGGGTCATGGTTAATAGAACGAGGCTGAGAACTTTAGGGTCATGCAGTATGGACCGAGACAGAGTAGTTTTGGGTCATGCAGTAAAGACCGAGGCTGACCAGTTTAGGGTCATGCAGTATGGACCGAGCCTAAGTAGTTTAGAGTCATGTAGTATGGACCGAGGCTGTGCAGTTTAGGATCATTCAGTATGGGTCGAGGCTTAGCAGTTTAGGGTCATGCAGCATGGACCGAGCATGAGCAGTTTAGCGTCATGCTTAGTGGAACGAGGCTGAGCACTTTTGGGTCATGCAGTAGGGACCGAGGCTGAGCAGTTTAGGGTCGTGCTTTATGGACCGAGCTTGAGCTATTTATGGTCATGCACAATGGGCTGAGGATGAGCAGCTTATGATCATTCCATGCGGTACGAGGCTGAGTCTTTTAGGGTCATGCAGTAGGAACATGTAGTACGGATCAAGGCTAAGTGGTTTATGGTCTTGCAGAATGCACTGAGGCTGAGCAGTTCATGGCCATGTAGTGTGGATCGAGTCTTAGCAGTTTAGTGTCATGCATTATGGATCGAGGCTGAGCAATTATGGGTCATGCAGTATAATCGAGGCTGAGCAGTTTAGGGTCATGCAGCATGGACCAAGGCTGAGCTGTTTAGGTTCATGTAGTTTGGAACGGGGCTGAGCAATTTAGGGTCATATAGTATGGACCGAAGCTGTGTAGTTCATGGCCTTGTAGTGTGGATCGAGGCTTAGCATTTTTGGTTCATGTATTACGAACTGAGGCTGTGTAGTATAGGGTCATGCAATATAAATCGAGGGTGTGCAACTTAGGGTCGTGTAGTATGTGCTGAGGCTGAGTAGTTTAGAGTATTGCAGTATGAACCTCGGCTTAGCATTTTAGGGTCATGAAGTGTGGACTGAGACTGAGCAGTTTAGGGTCATACAGTATGGACTGAGGCTGAGCAGTAAAGGGTCATGAAGTATAAATCTAGGCTAAGCAGCTTTGGGTAATGCTCTTTGGACCGAGGCTGAGCCGTTTTGGGCATTGGAAAATGTACCTAGGCTGAGCAGTTGAGGGTCACGCAGTATGGACCGTGGCAGAGCAGTTTAAGGTCGTTCTTTATGTAAGGGTCATGCACCATGAACCGAGGCCGAGCTGTTTAAGGTCATGTTGTATGGATCGAGGCTGAGCAGTTTAGAGTCATGCAGTATGGATCGAGCCTGAGCAGTTTAGGGTCATGCAGTATGTACCAAGGCTAAGCAGATTAGGGTAGTGCGGTATGGACAGAGGACGAGCAGTTAAGCACCATGCCGCATGGAGCAAGACTGGGCGGTTTAGGGTCATATGGTACAAACCGCGGCTGAGCAGTTCGGGTCATGCAGTGTGGACTGAGGTTACGCAGTTTAGGGTCATGCAGTATGGATCGAGGCTGAGCTGTTTAGGGTCATTCAGTATAATCCGATGCTGAGCTCTTTACGGTCATGCAATATGGACCGATGCTGTGCACTTTAGGGTCATCCAGTATGGACCGAGGAAGAGCAGTTTAGGGTCATGCGGTATGGACCGAGGTTGAGCGATATAGGGTCATGCAGAATGGATCGATGTTGAGAAGTTTAGGTTCATGCAGTATGGATCAAGGCTAAGCTGGTTAGGCTCATGCCGTAAGGACCGAGGCTGAGCAGCTTATGGTCATGCAGTATGGACCAAGGCAGAGTAGTTTTGGGTCATGTAGTAAGGACCGAGGCTGAGCAGTTTGGCGTCATGCAGTATAGATAGAGGCTGAGCAATTTAGGGTCACGCACTATGGATCGAGGTTGAGCAGTTTAGGGCCATGCAGCGTGGAACGAGGCTCAGCAGTATAGGGTCATGCCATATGGATCGAGGAAGAGTTGTTTAGGGTCATGCAGTATGGACCGAGGCAGAGTAGTTCAGGGTCATGAAGTACGGGACGAGGATGAGCAGTTTAGGGTCATGCAGAATAGACCAAGGCTGAGCAGTGTAGGGTCATGCAGTATGGATAACGGCTGAGCACTTTAAGATGATGTAGTATGGACCGAGGCTGAGCAGTTTAGGGTCGTGCAGTATGGACCGAGGCTAAGCTGTTTGTGGTAATGTAGTGTGGACCAAATTTTAGGAGTTTAGGGTCATGCATTATAATTCGACGCAGAGCAGTTTAAGGTCACGCAGTATGGACCGAGGCTGAGGAGTTTAGGGTCATGCATTATAAATCGAGGCTGAGTAGTTTAGGGCCATGTATTATGGATTGATGCTGTGCAGTTTAGGGTCATGCAGTATGGACTGAGGCTGAGGCGTTTAGGTCATGCAGTATGAACAAAGGCTGAGCAGTTTACAGTCCTACAGTATGGACCTAGGCTGAGTAGTTTACGGTCATGCAATAAGGACCGAGGCTGAGTAGTTTAAGGTCATGCAGTATGGATCGAAGCTCGATAGTTTAGGGTCTTGTAGTATGGAACAAGGCTGAGTAGTTTAGGATCATAATGTATGAACCGAGACTGAGTGTTTAGGGTCATGAAGTATTGACCGAGGCTGAGGAGGTTAGGGTCTTGATGTATGGCCCAAGCCTGAGTAATTTAGGGTCATGCAGCATGGGCCAAGGCTGAGAAGTTTAGGGTCACTCAGTATGGACCGAGGCTGAGATGTTTAGGGTCAGACTGTCAAGATTGAGGGTGAGCAGTTTATTGTCATGCAGTGTGGGTCGAGGCTTGCCAGTTTAGGGTCACGCATTATGGATAGAGGATGTGATGTTTTGGGCCATGCAGTATGGATCGAGGTTATGTAGTTTACGGTCATGCAGTATGGATCGAGGCTGAGTAGTTTACGGTTTTGCAATATGTACCGAGGCTGAGTAGTTTCGGGTCATGTAGCATGGACTGAGGCTGAGAAGTTTAGTGTCATGTAGTATGGAACGAGGCTGAGCCGTTCATGGCATTGTATTGTGGATCGAGGCTTACAGTTTAGGCTCGTGCATTATGGACCGAGGCTGAGCAGTTTAGGGTCATGCAATATGGATCGAGGCTGAGAAGTCTGGGGTCAGGTAGTATTGATTGAAGCTGAGGCTGAGCAGTTTAGATTCATGCGGTGTGGACCGAGGCTGAGCAGTTTAGGGGTCATGAAGTATGGACCGAGGCTCAGCAGTTTAAGGTCATGCAGTATAAATCGAGGCTGAGTATTTAGGGTCACGCAATATGGATCGAGGTTGAGCCGTTTAGGGTCTCACGATATGGTCATAGGCTGAGCGGTTTAGTGTTATGCAATATGGACTGAGGCTTAGGAGTTTAGGGTCAGACCGATGCTGAATAGTTTAGGATCTTGTAGTATTGACAGAGGTTGAGCAGTTCATGGCCATGTAGTTTGGACCAAGGCTTAACAATTTAGTGCCAAGTATTATGGACATAAGCTGAGCAGTTTAGGATCATGTACTATAAATCAAGGCTGAGCAGTACAGGGTCATGCTGTAAGGACCGAGGCTGAGCAGTTTAGGGTCTTGCAGTGTGGACCTAGGTTGATACTTTAGGGTCATACAGTAGGGATTGAGGTAGAGCAGTTTACGGCCATGCAGTATGGAAAGAGGCTTAGCTGTTCATGGCATTATAGTGTGTATTGAGGCTTAGGAGTTTTGGGTCAGGCAGTATAAATCGAGGTTCAGCAGTTTAGGGTCATAAGGTTTAGATCGTGGCTGAATAGTTTAAGGTCATGTAGTATGAACCGAGGTGGAGGAGTTTGGGGTCATGCAGTATGGATCGAGCCTTAGCGGTTTAGGGTCATGCTGTATGGATCGAGGATGACCAGTTTAGCATCAAGCAGCAAGGACCGAGGCTGACCAGTTTAGGGTCATGTAGTATGGATCGAGGCTGAGCACTTTGGGGTCATGCACCTTTGATGAAGCCTAAGCATTTTAGCGTCATGCAATATGAGCCTAGGCAAAGCAGTTTGTGGTCATGCAGCATGGACCGAGGCAGAGTGCTTTAGGGTCATGTAGTATTGACCAAAGCTGAGGAGTTTTGGGTCATGCACGTTGGATCTAGCCTGAGCATTTTTGGGTTATGCAATATGGACCGAGGTTGAGTAGTCTAGGGTCAGGTAGAATGGATTGAGGCTGAAGCTGAGGAGCTTGGAGTCATGCAGTGTGCAACGAGGCTGAGCAGCTTAGGGTCATGAAGTATGGACCGAGGCTGAGGAGTTTGGGGTCATGCAGTATAAATCGAGACCGATTAGTTTTTGGTCAGGCAATATGGGTTGAGGCTGACCGTTTAGGGTCTCGCAATATAGACCTAGGGTGAGCAGGTTAGGGTCATACAATATGGACCGAGCCATAGCAATTTAGGGTCATGTAGGATGGATCGAGCTTGAGCAGTTTACAGTCATGCAATATGGACTGAGCCTAAGCACTTTAAGGTCATGTAGTATGGTCCATGACTGAGCATTTAAGCGTCATCCAGTATAGGGTCATGCTGTATGGACCGAGGATGTGAAGTTTACATTCATGCTGTATGATACAAGGCTGTGCAGTTTAGGGTCATGTAAGATGGACTGAGGCTGAGCAGTTGTGGGTCATTCAGTATGGACCGAGGCTGAGTAGTTTATGGTCATCTAGTAAGGACCGAGACCGTGAAGTTTAGGGTCAAGCAGTATGGACCAAGGCAGAGTAGTTTACGGTCATGCAGTATTGACCGAAGCTTAGCAGTTTAGGGTCATGTAGTATGGACCGATGCCTAATAGTTTAGGGTCTTACAGTATGGATCGAGGTTGAGCAATTCATGGCCATGTAGTTTAGACCGAGGCATAGCAGTTTAGGGTCATGCATTATGGACCTTGTCTGAGCAGTTTAAGATCATGCAATATAAATCGAGTCTGAGTAGCTTAAGGCATGTTGTATGGACCGAGGCAGAGCAGTTTAGGGTCATGCATTATGGATCGTGGCTGAGAAGTCTAGGGTCAGGCAGTATTGACCAAGGCTGAGCCTGAGAAATTTAGTGTCATGGAGTTTGGATCAAGGCTGAGTAGTTCAGGGTCACGAAGTAAGCATCGAGGCTCAACAGTTTAGGGTCAGGTAGTATAAATCGAGGCTGAGTAGTTTACGGTCATGCAGTATGGACCGAGGCTGAGCTGTTTATAGTCTCACGATATAGACATAGGCTGAGCTGTTTAGGGCCATACAGTGTGGATCGAGGCTATGGAGTTTAGGGCATGCTGTATGGACCGAGGCTGAGCAGTTTAGGGTTATGCAGTATGGACCAAGGCTTAAGAGTTTAGGGTCATGCAGTATGGAACGATGCTGAATAGTTTAGGATCTTGTAGTTTTGACGGAGGGTGAGCAGTTCATGGCCATGTAGTTTGGACAAAGGCTTAGCAGTCTAGTGTCAGGCATTGTAGACCTAGGCTGAGCAAATTAGAATCATGCAGTATAAATCGAGGCTGAGCAGTATAGTGTCATACTGTATGGACCGAGGCTGAGTAGGTTAGGGTCTTGCAGTATGGACCTAGGCTGATTACTTTAGGGTCATACAGTGTGGACCGAGGTGGACCAATTTAGGGTCATGCAGTACAAAACGAGGCTAAGCTGTTCATGGCCCTGTTGTTTCGACCGAGGCTTAGCACTTTTGGGTCATGCATTATGGAATGAGGATGAGTAGTATCGAGTCATGCAGTATAAATCAACACAGAGCAGTTTAGGGTCATAAAGTCTGGATCGAGGCTAAAGAGTTTAAGATCATGAAGTATGGACCGTGGTAGAGCAGTTTAGGGTCATGCAGTATGAATCGAGCCTTAGCATTTTAGGGTCATGCTGTATGGACCGAGGCTGACCAGTTTAGCGTCAAGCAGCATGGACCGAGGCTGACCAGTTTAGGGTCATGAAGTATGGACCGTGGCTGAGCAGTTTTGGGTCATGCAGTATAAATCGAGGCTGATTAGCTTTGTATCAGGCAGTATGGACCGAGGCTGAGCCGTTTAGGGTCTCGCAATATAGACTTAGGTTGAGCAGTTTAGCATCATACAATACGGACCGAGGCTGAGAACTTTAGGGTCATGCAGTATGGACCGAGGCGTAGCAATTTAGGGTCATGCAGGATGGATCGAGGTTGAGCAGTTTACGATTCTGCAATATGAACTGAGCCT
Organism: Amborella trichopoda; assembly: GCF_000471905.2. The sequence goes on from NW_006499776.1 coordinate 2,036,354, forward strand.
AAGCACTTTAGGGTCATGTAGTATGGAGCTCTTAAGGGTCATCTAGTATAGGGTCATGCTGTATGAAGCGAGGATGTGAAGTTTGCGTTCATGTTGTATGATACGAGGCTATGCAGTTTAGGCTCATGCAGTACGGACCGAGTCTAAACAGTTTAGGGTCATGTAAGACGGACTGAGGCTGAGCAGTTATGGGTCATGCAGTATGGACCGAGGCTGAGTAGTTTATGGTGAGACCGTGAAGTTTAGGGTCGAGTATAGACTGAGGCTGAGTAGTTTAGGGTCATCAGTATGGAGTGAGGCTTAGCAGTTTAGGGTCATGTAGCATGGACCGATGCTGAATAGTTTAGGGTCATGCAGTATGGACCGAGGCTGAGCAGTTCATGGCCATGTAGTTTTGAACGAGGCATAGCAGTTTAGAGTCATGCATTATGGACCTTGGCTGAGCAGTTTACGATCATGCAATATAAATCGAGGCTGAGTACTTTAGGGCATGCTGCATAGACTGAGGCAGAGCAGTTTAGGGTCATGCATTATGGACTATGGCTGAGAAGTCTAGGGTCAGGCAGTATTGACCGAGGCCGAGGCTGGGCAATTTAGGGTCATGTAGTTTTGACGGAAGTTGAGCATTTAGGGTCACGAAGTATGGAACGAGGCTCAGCAGTTTAGGGTCAGGTAGTTTAAATCGAGGCTGAGTAGCTTAGGGTCATGCAGTATGGATCGAGGCTATGCAGTTTAGGGTCTCGCAATATAGACATAGGCTGAGCAGTTTAGGGTCATATAATATGGATCGAGGCTATGCTGTTTAGGGCATGCTGTATGGATCGAGGCTGAGCAGTTTTGGGGTATGCAGTATGGACCACGGCTTAAGAGTTTTGGTCATGCAGCATGGACTGATGCTGAATAGTTTAGGATCTTACAGTATGGACGGAGGGTGACTAGTTCATGGCCATGTAGTTTGGACCAAGGCTTTGCACTCTAGTGTCAGGCATTATGTACCTAAGCTGAGCAGTTTAGAATCATGCAGTACAAATCAAGGTTGAGTAGTATAGGGTCATGTTGTATGGACCGAGGCTGAGTAGTTTAAGGTCTTGCGGTATGGACTAGGCTGTGTACTTTAGGGCCATATAGTATGGACCGAGGTGGACTAATTTAGGGTCATGCAATACGGAACGAAGCTAAGCTGTTCATGGCCCTGTAGTGTGGACCGAGGCTTAGCGGTTTGGGTCATGCATTATGGAATGAGGATGAGGAGTATAGGGTCGTGCAGTATAAATCGACACAGAGCAGTTTAGGGTCATAAAGTTTGGATCGAGGCTGAACAATTTAAGATCATGTAGTATGGACCGAGGTAGAGGAGTTTAGGGTCATGCCGTATGGATAGAGCCTTAGCATTTTACGGTCATGTTGTATGGACCGAGGCTGACCAGTTTAGCGTCAAGCAGCATGGACCGAGGCTGAGCAGTTTAGGATCATGTAGTATGGACTGAGGCTGAGTAGTTTGGGGTCATGCACATTGGATCGAGCCTGAGCACTTTAGCGTCACGTAATATGAACAGAAGCTAAGCAGTCTTCGGTCAGGGAGTATGGGCCGAGGCTGAGGCTGAGCAGTTCCGAGTCATGAGGCTGAGCAGTTTAGGGTTATGAAGTATGGATCGAGGCTGACCAGTTTAGGGTCATGTAGTGTAAATCGAGGCTGCGTAGTTTTGGGTCATGCAGTATGGACCGAGGCTGGGTCGTTTAGTGTCTCGCAATATAGACCTAGGCTGAGCAGTTTATGGTCATGAAGTATGGACCGAGGCTGTCCAGTTTTGAGCATGCCGTAAGGACCGAGGCCGAGCAGTTTAGGGTTATGCATTATGAAACGAGGCTAAGGAGTTTGGGGTCATGAAGTATGGATCGAGGTTGAGTAGTTTAAGGCCATGCAGTACGGATCGAGGCTGAGAAGTTTCGAGTTTTATAGTAAGGATCGAGCCAAAGTAATTTAGGGTCATGTAGTATGGATCGAGGCTGAGTAGTTTTGGGTCATTCAGTATGGACCGAGGCAGAGTAGTTCTGGGGCATGCTGTCTGGACCAACGCTTTACAGTTTAGAGTCATGCAGTATGGTTCGAGGCTGAGATGTTTAGGCTCATACAATATGGACCGAGGCTGAGCAGTTGAGTGTCTTGCTGTATGGATCGAGGCTATGCCTATTAGGGTCACGCAGTATGGATTGAGGATGAGCAGTTAGGGCCATGCAGTTTGGACCGAGGCTGAGCAGTTTAGGGTCATTCAGTATGGACTGTGGCTGAGCAGTTTAGGTCGATGCAGTTTGGTCCGAGGCTGAGCAGTTTATGTTCATGCCGTGAGGACTAAGGGTGAGCAGTTTAGGGTCAAGTAGTACGGACTGAGGTTAAGTTGTTTAGGGTCATGCAGTACGTGTCCAGTTTGAGAACTTTAGGGTCGTGCAGGATGTTCCGAGGTAGAGCAATTTAGGGTCATGTAGTATGGACCGAGCTTGAGCAGTTTAGGGTCATGCAGTAAGGACTGTAGCTGAGCACTTAAGGGTCATGCCGTATGGACCGTGGCTGAGCGGTTTAGGGTCATGCCGTATACGGTCGTGCATTATAGACTTAAGATGAGCAGTTTAGGGTCATGCAGTACGAATCGAGGCAGCTTAGGGTCATGCAGTACGGACCGAGGCAGAGCATTTAAGGGTCATGCAGTTTGGACCTAGGCTGAACAGTTTTGAGTCACTAGTACGGACCGAGGCTGAGCCGTTTAGGGTCATCCAGTTTGGTCCGAGACTGAGCAGTTTATGGTCATGCCGTATGGACCAATGTTGAGCTTTTTAGGGTCATGTCGTATCCGTCGAGTTTGAGAAGTTTAGCATCATGTAGTATGGACCTAGGCAAGGCAGTTTAGGGTCATGCAGTATGGATCGAGCTTGAGCAGTTTAGGGTCATGCATTATGGACCATGCTTGAGCAGTTTAGGGTCATACAGTGTGGACCGAGGCTCAACACTTTACAATCATTCTGTATGGTACGACGTTGAGCCATTTAGGGCTATGCAACAAAGATCGAGCCTAAACAGTTTAGGGACATGCAAGATGGACTGAGGCTGAGCAATAAAGGGTCATGCAATAAGGTTGAGGCTTAGAAGCTTATGGTCCTGCAGTATGAACCGCGACTGAGCAGTTTAGGACCATGCAGTAGAGACCTAGGCTTAGAAGTTTAGGGTCATGTAGTATCGACCGAGGCTGAGCAGTTTAGAGTCATGCATTATGAACCGAGGCTTAACAGTTTAGGGTCATGCAGTATGGACCATTACTGAACAGTTTAAGGTCTTGCGGTATGGACCGAGGCTGAGCAGTTGATGGCCATATATCTTAGATCGAGGCTTAACAGCTTAGGGTCATGCATTATGGACCTAGGCTAAGAAGTTTAGGATCATGCGGTATATATCGAGGCTGAGCAATTTAGTCTCATGCTCTATGGACCGAGGCTGAGCAGTTTAGGATCTTACAGTATGAACCTAGGCTGAGTAGTTTAGGGTAACACAGTATGGATCGAGGCTGAGCAGTTTAGGATCACGCAGTATGTAACGAGGTTGAGCTGTTCATTGTCATGTAATGTGGACCCAGGCTTAGCAATTCAGGGTCATGGATTATGGACCGAGGATGAGCAGTGTAGGGTTATACAGTATAAATCCATGCTGAACAATTTAGGGTCATGTAGTCAGGATCGAGGCGAAACAGTTTAAGGTCATGCAGTATGGTTCGAGGTAGAGCAGTTTAGGGTCATGCACTATGGATCGTGCCTAAGCAGTTTAGGGCATGTAGTATGGTAAGAGGCAGACCGGCTAAGGGTCATGTAGTTTTGTTCGAGGCGGAGCAGTTTACGATCATGCCATATAGACCGAAGCTGAGCAGTTTAGGATGATGCAGTAAGGACCGAGGTTGAGCTGTTTACGGTCACATAATATGGACCGAGGCTGAGCAATTTGTGATCAGGCAATATGGACCAAGGCTGAACAGTACAAGGTCAGGCGGTTTTGACCAAGGATGAGCAGTTTACTGTCATGCCATATGGTACGAGGCTGGGTAGTTGAGGGTCATGCAGTGTAAATCTAGGCTGAGCAGTTTAAGGTCATGCAATCTTGACAACAGCTGAATAGTTTAGGGTCATGTAATATGGACCGAGGTTGAGTAGTTTAGGGGTCATGTAATATGGACCGAGCTTGAGCTGTTTCGGGTCATGCAGTATGGACCGCGGCTGACCAGTTTAGTGTCATGCAGATTTGTCGGAGATTGAGCAGTTTGTGATCATGCCGTATGGACCGAGGCTGAGCAAATTAAGGTCATGCAGCACGGACTGAGGCTGAGAACTTTATGGTCATGCAGTATGGACTGAGGCTGAGCACTTTAGGCTCTTGCAATATGGACTAAGGCTGAGCAGTTTAGGGTCAAGCACTATGGATCGAGGATGAGCAAGTTACAGTCAGGGCATATGGTAAGAGGCGTAGGAGTTTAAGGGTCTTGTAGTATGGATCGAGCCTAAGATGTTTAAGGTCATGAATGATGGACCGAGGCTGAGTAGTTTATGGTCATGCAGTATGGACAGAGGCTGAGCAGCTTAGGGTCATGCAGTATCGATCGAGGTTGAGCAGTTTAGGTTCGTGTGGTGTGGGACTAGACATAGTCGTTTCGGGTGATGAAGTAAGGACCGAGGCTGGGAAGTTTACGGTCATGCAGTATAGATCGAGTCTGAGCCGTTATTAGGTCTTGCAATAAGGATCGAGCCTAAGTAATTTAAGATCATGTAGTATGGATCGAGGATGAGGGTTGTTTAGTATGGAACAAGGCTGAGCAGTTTAGGGTCATGCTGTCAAGACTGAGACTGGGCAGTTTAAAGTCATGCAGCACAGACCGAGGCTCAGCAGTCTAGGGTCTTGCAGTATGGGCCGAGACTGAGCAGTTCATGGCCATGTAGTTTTGATTGAGGCATAACTGTTTAACGGTCACGCATTATGGACCTAGGCTGAGCAGTTTGGTATCAAGCAGTATAAATCAAGGCTGAGCAGTTTAGGGTCATGCTGTATGGACCGAGGCGGAGCAAATTGGGGTTCTGCAGTATGGACCTAGGCTGAGTAATTTAGAGTCCTACATTACGGACCGAGGCTGAATAGGTTAGAGGCATGCAGTACGGAACGAGGCTGAGCAGTTCCTGGCCATGTAGTTTGGACCGAGGCTATGCAGTTTAGGGTCATGCATTATGAACAAAGGATGAGCAGTTTAGGGTCATGCATTATGGGCCGAGGATGAGAAATTTAAGGTGTTGAAGTATAAATTGACGTTGAGCAGTCTAAGTACCTAAAATTTGGATCGAGGCTGAACAGTTTAAGGTCATGCAGTATGGACCGAGGTAGAGCAGTTTTCGATCGTGCAGTATGGATCGAGCCTAAACAGTTTAGGGGCATGCAGTATGGACCCAGCCTGAGCAGTTTAGGGTCATGCAAGATGGACAGAGACTGAGCAATCTAAGGCCAGGCAGTATGGACCGAGGCTAAGGTTGAGCAGTTTCCAGTCATGCACTGTAGAGTCCGAGGCTGAGCAGTTTGGGGTCATGGCATATGGTACAAGGTTGAGGCGTTTAAGGGTCTTGTAGTGTGGACCGAGCCTAAGCTGTTTTGGGTCATGAATGATGGACCGATGCTGAGAAGTTTATGGTCATGCAGTATGGTCCGGGGCTGAGCAGTTTAGGGTCATGCAGTATAGACCGAGGTTGAGTTGTTTAGGGTCGTGTGGTATGAGACTAGGCTGATTCGTTTAGGGTCATGAAGTAAGGGCAGAGGCTGAGAAATTTAGGGTCATGTAGTACAGACCGAGTCTGAGTCGTTTTGGGTCTTACGATAAGGACTGAGCCTGAGTTGTTTAGTGTCATGCAATATGGATTGAGGCTGAGGGTCATTCAGTATGAAACGAGGCTGAGCAGTTTAGGGTCATGCTATCAAGACGGAGACTGGGAAGTTTAAAGTCATGCAGTACGGACAAAGGCTGAGCAGTTAAGGGACTTGCATGATGGATCGAGGGTGATTGTTCATGGGCATGTAGTTTTGACCGAGGCATAGTAGTTTGTGGTCACGCATTATGGACCTAAGCTTAGCAGTTTAGGATCGTGTAGTATAAATTGTGACTGAGCAGTTTAGGGTCATGCTGTATGGACCGAGGCTGAGTAGTTTCGGGTCCTGCAGTATGGACCTAGGCTGAGTAGTTTAGGGTCATACAGTATGGGCCGAGGCTTAGCAGTTTAGGGTCATGTAGTATGGAACTAGGCTGAGCTGTTCATGACCATGAAGTGTGGACAGAGACTTAGCAGTTTACAGTCATGCATTATGGACCGAGGATGAGCAGTTTAGGGTCTTGCAATATAAATCGTTGATAAGCAGTTTAAGGTCATAAAGTCTAGATCGAGGCTGAATAGTTTAAGGTCATGCAGTATGGATCGAGGTAGAGCAGTTTAGGGTCATGCAGTATGGATCGAGCCTGTGTAGTTTAGGGTCATGCAATTTGGACCAAGCCTAAGCAGTTTGGGGGCTTGTACTTTTGATCGAGCCTGGGCATTTTAGGGTGATACAATATGGGCTGAGGCTGAGCAATCTATGGCCAGGCAGTATGGACAGAGGTTGAGGTTGAGCAATTTAAAGTCATGCAGTGAGGAGACCAAGGCTAAGCATCTTGGGGTCATGAAGTATGGACCGAGGCTGAGCAGTTTAGGGACATGCAGTATGAATCGACGCTGAGCAGTTTAGGGTCATGTAGTATGGACCGACGCTTAGTTGTGAAGGGTCATGCAGCATGGACCGATGCTGAACAGTTTGGGGTCTTGCAGTATGGACCGAAGCTGAGCAGTTCATGGCCATGCAGTTTAGACCGAGGCTTAGCAGCTTAGGGTCATGCATTACGGACCTAGGCTGAGAAGTTTAGGATCATGCAGTATACATCAAGGCTGAGCAGTTTAGTGTCGTACTATATGGACTGAGGCTGAGCAGTTTCGGGTCTTGCAGGATGGACCTAGGCTGAGTAGTTTAGGGTCATATAGTATGGATTGAGGTTGAGCAGTTTAGGGTCATGCACTATGGAAAGAAGCTTAGTTGTTCATGACCATGTAATGTGAACCGAGGCTTAGCAGTTTAGGGTCATTCATTATGGACCGAGGATGTGCAGTTTAGGATCATGCAATATAAATCGAGGCTAAGCAATTTAGGGTCATAAGGTCTGGATTGAGACTAAACAGTTTATGGTCATGCAGTATGGACCGAGGTAGAGCAGTTTAAGGTCATGCAGTATGGATCGAGCCTGACCCGTTTAAGGTCATGCAGTTTTTTCCGAGGCAGAGCAGTTTACATTCATGCTGTATAGATTAACGCTAAGTAGTTAAGGTCATGCAGAATGGACTGAGGCTGAGCACTTTATGGTCATGCAATATGGACCGAGGCTAAGAAGTTTAGGGTCATGCGGTATGAACTGAGGATGAGAAGTTTACAGTCATGTCGTATGGTACGAGGCTGAGTAGTTGAGGGTCATGGAGTATAAATCGCGGCTGAGCAGTTTAAGGTCATGCAGTCTAGACCGACGCTGAACAGTTTAGGGTCATGCATTATGGACCGAGGTTGAGCAGTTCAGGGTCAAGTAGTACAGACCGAGCCTGAGCTATTTAGGGCATGCATTACGGACCGAGGCTGACAAGTTTAGGGTCTTGCAGTTGTGTCCTAGCTTAAGCAGTATATGGTCATGCCGTATCAATTGAGGCTGAGCAGTTTAGGATCATGCAGTATGGATTGAGGCTGAGCTCTTTGTGGTCATGCATTATAGACCGAGGCTGAGCTGTTTGCGGTCAAGCAGTATGAACCAAGGATGAGTGGTTTAGAGTCATGTAGTGTGGATCGAGCTTGAGCAATTTATGGTCATGGCATTTGGTACGAGGCTGAGGAGTTTAAGGCCTTGTCGTATGGCTCGAGCCTAAGCTGTTTATTGTCATGCCTGATGGACCGAGACTTAGCAGTTTAGGGTCATGCAGTATGGACTGAGGCTGAGCAGTTTAGGGTCATACCCTATGGACCGTGGATGTCCTGTATAGGGTCTTATGGTATGTATCGAGGTTGTGCAGTTTAGGGTCATGCAGTACGGACCGAGGCTAAGCAGTGTTGGGTCATGGAGTCTAGACCGAGGTTGAACTACTAAGGGTCATACAATATGAATTGAGCTTGAGCAGTTTAGGGTCATGCAATACTGATCGAGCCTGAGCAGTTTAGAGTCATGCAGTATGGACCAAGGCTGACCAATTTAGGATCATGCCGTTTTGTTTGAGGCTGAGCAATTTACAGCCATCCCGTATGGACCGAGGCTGAGCAGTTTAGGGTCATGCAATATGTACTGAGGCTGAGCCGTTTAGGGTCATGCAGTATTGACCGAGGCTGAGCAATTTAGGGTCATGCAGTAACGACAGGGGTGGACTAGTTTAGGGTCATGCAGTATAACTCGAGGATGAGCAGATTAGGGTCATGCATTATGGACCGAGGCAGAGTAGTATAGGGTCACGTAGTGCAGAAGGAGGCTCAATAGTATAGGGTTAAGCAGTATGGATCGACGGTGAGTAGCTTAGGGTCATGCAGGATGGATCGAGGCGGAGTAGTTTAGGGTCAAGTGGAATGGACCGAGGCTGAGCAGTTTGGGGTCATGCAGTATGGACAGAGGTTGAGCAGTATGGTCTGAGGTTTAGCACTTTAGGGTAATGTAGTATTGACAAAGGTTGAGTAGTTTAGGGTCATGCAGTATGGATCGAGGCTGAGTAGTTTAGCGTCATGCATTACGGACAGAGGCTGAACAGTTTTGAGTCTTGCAATAAGGATCGAGTTTGAGTAGTTTAGGGTCATGCAATACGGACTAAGGCCGAGCAGTTTTGGGTCATTCAGTATGGACCGAGGCAGAGCAGTTTAGGGTCATGCTTTCTTGACTAAGGCCTTGCAGTTTAGGGTCATGCAGTGTGGTTCGAGGCTGAGATGTTTAGGCGCATGCAATATGGACTAAGGCTGAGCAGTTTAGTGTACTGCAGTATGGGCCGAGGCTAAGCAATTTAGGGTCATGCACTATGGACCGAGGATGAGCAGTTTAGGGTCATGCTGTATGGACCAAGGCTGTACCCTTTAGGGTCATGGCGTATGGACCGAGGCTGAGATGTTTAGGGTCATGCTATTTGGATCGAGCCTAAATAGTTTAGGGTCATCCTGTATGGACCGTGACTGAGCAGTTTTGAGTCATGTCGTCTGGTTCGAGGCTGAGCAGTTTATGTTCATGCCGTAAGGACCGAGGATGACCAAATTAGGGTCATGCAGTGTGGACCGAGGCTCAGCTGTTTAGGGTCATGCAGTATGGACCGAGTCTTAGATCTTTAGGGTCATGCAGGATGTTCCGAGGTAGAGCAGTTTAGGGTCATGCAGTATGGACCAAGCTTGAGTAGCTTAGGGTCATTCAGTAAGGACCGAGGCTGAGCACTTTAGGATCATGCCGTTTGGACTCTGGCTGAGCTGTTTATGGTCATGCAGTATAGGGTCTTGCATTATGAACCGAGGATGAGTAGTTTAGGGTCGTGCCGTATGGACCGATGTTGAGTTGTTTAAAGTCATGCAGTATCGGCCAAGGCTGAGAACTTTTGGGTCATGCAGTATGGACCGCGCTTGAGCTGTTTAAGGTCATGCATTACGGATCGAGGCTGAGTAATTTAGGGTCATATAATATGGATTGTCGCTAAGCGGTTTAGGGTCATGCAGTATGGACCGAGGAAGAGAAGTTTACGGTCATGCTGTATGCACTGAGGCTGAGTAGTTTAGGGTCAGTTCATGACTATGTAGTTTATGACTATGTAGTTTATGACTATGCAGTATGGACCGAGGCCGAGCAGTTCATGACTATGTAGTTTAGACTAAGGCTTAGCAGCTTAGGATCATGCATTACGGACCTAGACAGAGAAGTCTAGGATCATGCAGTATACTTCGAGGCTGAGTAGTTTAGGGTCATGCAGTATGGATCGAGGCTTAGCAGTTTAGGGTCTTGCAGTATGGACTTAGGCTAAGTAGTTTAGAGTCATACAGTACGGGCCGAAGCTGAGCAGTTTAGGGCCATGCAGTATGGAACGAAGCTGAGCTGTTCACGGCTACGTAATGTGGACCCAAGCTTAGCAGTGTAGGGTCATGCATTACGGACTATGGATGTGCAGTTTAGGGACATTCAGTATAAATCGACGCTGAGCAGTTTAGGGCAGTCTGGTTTAAGGCTGAATAGTTTATGGTTATGTAGTATGGACCGAGGTAGAGTAGTTTACGATCATGCCATATGGATCAAGCCTGAGCAGTTTAGGGTCATGCAGTATGAACTGAGGCTGACTGGTTTAGGGTCATGCAGTTTTGTCCGAGGTGGAGCAGTTTACTGTCATGTCGTATAGAACGACACTGAGCAGTTTAGGGTCATGTAGTATGGATCGAGGCTGAGCTGTTTAGGGGCACACAGTATGGACCGAGGCTGAGCACTTTATGGTCATGCAAAATGCATGAAGGCTGAGTAGTATAGGGTCCTCTGGTATGGACAAAGGTTGAGCAGTTTACGATAATACTGTATTGTAAGAGGCTGAGCAGTTGATGGTCATGCAGTTTAAGTCGAGGCCGAGCAGTTTAAGGTCATGCGGTCTGGACTGAGGCAGAGCAGTTTAGGGTGATGCACTATGAACCGAGGTTGAGGAGTTTAGACTCCTGTAGTAGGGACCGAGCCTGAGTTGTTTTGGGTCATGCAGTATGGACCGAGGCTAAGGAATTTAGGGTCATGCTATTTTTCCTTGACTATGTAGTCTATGGTCTTGCCATACGGACCGAGGCTGAGCAGTTAAGGGTCATGCAGTATGGATTGAGGCTGAGCCCTTTATGGTCATGCAGTATGGACCGAGGCTGAGTAGTTTAGGGTTATGCAGTTTGGACAGAGGCTGAGCAGTTTAGGGTTATCCAGTATGGTTTGAGGATGGGCAATTTACGATCATGGCATATCGTACGAGGCTGAGAAGTTTAAGGGTGTTGTAGTATGGACCGAGCCTAAGCTGTTTAGGGTCATGCATGATGGACCGAGGCTAAGCAGTGTAGGGTCATGCAGTATGGATCGAGGCTGAGCAGTTTTGGGTCATGCAGTATAGATCAAGGTTGAGCAGTTTAGGGTCAAGCAGTATGGACCAAGGATGAGCTGTTGACGGTCATGGCATATGGTACGAGGCTGAGGAGTTTAAGGGTCTTGTAATATGGACCAAGCCTAAGCTGTTTAAGGTCATGCATGATGGACAGAGGTTGAGCAGTGTAGGGTCATGTAGTCTAGACCAAGGCTGAATAGTTTAGCTTCATGCCGTATGGATAGAGGTGGAGAAGTTTACGGTGATGTAGTATGGACCGAGCCTGAGTTGTTTACGGCCATGCAGTAGGGACTGAGGCTGACCAGTTTAGGGTCATGCAGTTTTGTCCAAGACTGAGTAGTTTATGGTCATGCCATATGGACCGAGGCTGAGTAGTTTATGGTCATGCAGTATGGACTGAGGTTGAGCACGTTATGGTCATGCAGTATGGACCGAGGCTGAGAAATTTATGATCATGCAGTATGGACTGAGGCAAAGGAGTTGAGGGTCATGCAGTCTGGTACATGGCTTACGAGTTTAAGGGTCTTGTAGTATGGACCCAGCCTAAGCTGTTTAAGGCCATGCACGATAGATCGAGGCTGAGCAGTGTAGGGTCATGCAGTATGGACACAGGCTGAGTAGTTTAGGGTCATGCAGTTGGGTCCGAACCTGAGGAGTTTATGATCATGCCATATAGACCGATGAGCACTTTAGGGTGATGCAGTATGGACCGAGGCTGAGCAGTTTAGGGTGATGCAGTATGGACCTTGCTTGAGCAATTTAGGGTCAAGTTTTATGGACCGAGGCTGTGGAGTTTAGGGTCATGCAGTATGGATCGAGGATGAACAGTTTTGGGTCCTTCAGTATGGTCCGAGGCAGTGCAGTTTAAGGTCATGCTGTCTAGACCAAGGCTAAGTAGTTTAGGGTCATGCAGTAAAGACCAAGGCTGAGTAGTTTATTGTCATGTGGTATGGAAAGAGGTTGAGCAGTTTAGGGTATTGCACTAAGGACCGAGCTTGAGTAGTGTAGCTGGAGGCTGAGCAATTTACGGTCATGCAGTGTGGATCGAGGCTGAGATTTTTAGGGTCATGCAAAATGGACCGAGCCTAAGCAGTTTAGGGTCATGCATTACGTACCGAGGATGAGTTTTTTAAGGTCACGCAGTATGGACAATGTTAAGCTATTTAGGGTCATTCGCTTTGGACCGAGGCAGAACAGTTTTGGGTCATGCAATATGGAACAAGGCTGAACGGTTTAGGCTCATGCTATTTGTTCTGAGGTTGAGCAGTTTAGTGTCATTCCTTGTGGACCGAGGCTGAGCACGATAGGGTCATGTAATATGGACCGAAGCATTGAAATTAGGGTCATGCAGTATGGGCCGAGCTAGAGCAGTTTAGGGTCATGTTTAATGGATAGAGGCTGAGCAGTTTAGGGTCCTGCAGTATGGACCGAGGTGGAGTAGTTTTGGGACATTCAGTACGAGCCGAGGCAAAGCAGTTTAGGGTCATGTTGTCTAGACTGAGGCTGAGCAGTTTAGGTTCATACAGTGTGGACTGAGGATGAGATGTTTAGGGTCATGCAATGTAGACCGAGGCTGCATTTTTTATGGGCATGCAGTATGCATCGAGGCTGTGCTGTATAGAGTCAGGCGGTATGAATCGAGGTTAAGCAGTTTTGGGTCAAGCCGTTTGGACTGAGGCTGAGAAGTTTAGGGTCATGCAGTATTGGTCAAGGTTGAGTAGTTTAGGGTCAGGATGTTTGGTCCGAGGATGAGCAGTTTACGGTCATGCCTTATGGAACGAGGCTGTGCACTTTAGGGTCATGCAGTATGGACCGAGGCTGAGCACTTTAGAATTATGCAGTATAGACAGAGCTTGAGCAATTTAGGGTCAAGTTTTATGGATTCGAGACTGAGAAGTTTAGGTTCATGTAGTATGGACCGAGGCTGTGCAGTTTGGGTCATTCAGTATGGACCGAGGCACAGCAGTTTGAGGTCATGTTGTCTAGACCGAGGCTGTGCAGTTAGGTTCGTGCAGTGTGGACTGAGGATGAGATGTTTACAGTCATGCAGTATGTACCGAGGCTGGGCAGTTTAGGGTCATGTAGTATGGGCTGAGGTTGAGTAATTTAGGTTGTGCAGTATGGGCCAAGGCTAAGTAGTTTCGGGTCATGCCGTTAGGTCCGAGTGGGAGAAGCACAGGATTTTGTAGTATGGACCACGGCTGAGCTATTTATAGTCTTGCACTAAGGACCAAGCTTTAATAGTTTAGGGTTTTGCGGTACGGACTGAGGTTGAGCAGTTTAGGGTCATTCAGTATGAATCAATGCTAAGCAATTTAAGCTCATGCTGTCAAATCCGAGACTGGGAAGTTTAAGGTCAATCTGTGTGGACTGAGGCTGAGATGTTTAGGTCATGTAGTATGGACCAAGGCTGAGCAGTTTAGGGTCATGCGGTACAAACTTAGGCTTGGCAGTTTATAGTCAACCAGTGTGGGAATATAGGGTCATGTACTATGGACCGAGGATGAGCTGTTTCGAGTCATACAATATTGATCGAGGCTGTGCAGCTTAGGGTCATGTAGTATGGACCGAGGCTGCGTACTTTAGGGTCAAGCAGTCTAGATCGATGCTGAACAGTTTAGGGTCATGCCATATGGATTGAGGTTAAGTAGTTTAAAGTCATGCAGTATGGACCGAGCCTGAGCAGTTTAAGCTCACGCAGTATGGACTAAGGCTGACAAGTTTACGGTCATGCAATTTTGTCTGAGGCCGAGCAGTTTAGGGTCATGCCGTATGGACAGAGGCTGAGCAGTTTAAGGTCATACAGTATGGACCGAGGCTGAGCTTTCTAGGGTCATGCCGTACGGACTGAGGCCCAGCACTTTAGGGTCGTGCAATATGCAAAGAGAAAGAGTACTTTAGGGTCATGCACTACAAATCGAGGCCGAGCAGTTTAGGGTCATGCAGTATGGAGGGAGACTGAGTAGTTTAGGGTCATGCAGTGTGGGACATGGCTAAATTGTATAGGATCAAGCAGCATGGATTGAGGCTGGACAGTTTAGGATCATGTAGTATGGATCGAGGCGGAGCAGTTTAGGATCATGCAGTATGGAACGAGGCTGAGCCTTTTAGGGTCATGCAGTATGGCCTGAGGCTGAGAAGTTTTGGGTCATGCGGTATGGACGGAGGCTGAGTTGTTTATGGTCATGCAGTGTGGGATGAGGCGTAACAGTTTAGGGTCAGGAATGATGGACCGAGTACGAGCTGTTGATGGTCATGCGGTATGGACCGAGGCTATGCAATTTAGGGTCATGCTGTATCGACCGAGCCTGAGATGTTTAGGGTCGTGCTGTCTAGACCGACACTGAAAAGTTTAAGATCATGCAGTATGGAATGATGTTGAGTAGTTTATGGTCAAGTAGTATAGATCAGGCTCGAGCAGTTTGGGGTCATGTAGTATGGACTTAGGGGTCATGCAGTTTTGTCCGTGGCTGAGCTGTTTAGGGTCACGCAGTATGGACCGCGGCTGAGCTATTTAGGATCATGCAGTATGCACCGAGGCTGAGCACTTTAGGGTCATGCAATATGGGCAAAAGCTGAGTAGTTTAGGGTGATGCAATATAAATCAAGGCTGAGCAGTTTAGCATCATGTAGTGTAGAACGAGGCTCTGCAGTATTGGGTCAAGCAGTATGGATCGAGGCTAAGACGTTTAGGGTCATGCAGTATGAACCATGGCTGAGCTGTTTAAGGTCATGCGGTATGAATCGAGGCTGAGGAGTTTATGGTCATGCAATGTGGGCCGAGGTTTAGTAGTTTAGGATCATGCACTGTGGACTGATGATGAGAAGTTTAGTGTAGGCTGTGAAGTTTAGGGACATGCAGTATGGACCGAGCCTGAGCAGTTTAGGGTCATGCAGTCTTGTTTGAGCCTGAACAGTTTATAGTCATGCAATATAAACCAAGGCTGAGTAGTTTAGTGTCATGCGGTATGAACCGAGGCTGAGGGGTTTATGGTCATGCAGTGTGGGGCAAGGCTTAATAGTTTAGGGTCATGCACTATGGACCGATGATGAGATGTTTAGGGTCATATAGTATGGACGGAGGCTATGAAGTTTAGGGTCATGCAGTGTGGACCGAGGTTAAGCAGTTTAGGGTCTTGCAGTCCAGATCGAGGCTGAACAGTTTTGGGTCATGCAGTATGGATTGAGGTTGATTAGTTGAGGGTCATGCAGTGTGGACCGAGCTTGAGCAGTTTAGGGTCATGCAGTATGGACTAAGGCTGATGGGTTTAGGGTCATACAATTTTGCTCGAAGTTGAGTAATTTACGGTCAAGATGTATGGACCAAGGCTGTGTAGTTTACGGTCATGTGGTATGGACCGAGGCTGAGCTGTTTAGGGTCATGCAGTATGGACCGAGGCTGAGCACTTTAGGGTCATGCAGTATGGATAGAGGCTGAGTAGTTTAGAGTGATGCAATATGGACTGAGGCAGAACAGTTTGGGTCAGGCGGTTTGGTCCGAGGCTGAGCAGTTTAAGTTCATGCGGTGTGAACTGAGGCTGAGCAGTTTTGGGTCATGTAGTATGGAACGAGGCTGAGCATTTTAGGATCATGCTGTATGGACCAAGGCTGAGCAATTTAGGGTTATGTAGTATGGTCCGGGGTTGGACTGTTAAGAATCATGTAGTATGGACCGAGGCCGAGCAATTTGGTCATGTAGTATGAACTGGGGCTGAGCAGGTTAAAGTCGTACAGTATGGACAGAGCTTGAGCATTTTAGGGTCCGGTAGTATGGACCGACACTGTGCTGTTACGGTCATGCCGTATGGACCTAGGTTGAGCAGTTTAGCGTCATGCAGTATGAACCTAAGCTATGCAGTCTAGGGTCATGCAGTGTGTAATGAGGGTGAGTAGTTTAGTGTCATGGAGTATGGACCGAGGCTGAGCTGTTTAGGGCCATGCAGTGGAGATAGAGGATGAGCTTTTTAGGCTCATGCAGTACTGAAGAAGGCTGATCAGTTAGGGGTTATGCAGTATGGGCCCAGCTGAGCAGTTGGTGTTATGCGATATTGACCCGTGGAGTAGTTTAGGGTCATGTAGTGTGAGCTGAGGCTGTGTAGTTTAGAGTCATGCAGTATGGACTAAGGTTGAGCAATTTAGGGTCATGCAGTATGGACCGAGGCTTAGGAGTTTAGGGTCATGCGGTATGGACAGAGGTTGAGAAATTTAGGTTCATGCAGTGTGGATTGAGGTTGCACAGTATCGGGTTATGCAGTTTGGACTGAGGCAGAGCGGTTTAGGATCAATCATTATGGATCGAGGCTGAAAAATTTAGGGTCATGCAGTGCGGATCGACGCTGAGCAGTTTTGGGTCATGCATTGTGGATCGAGGCCGAGCATTTTATGCTCATGCAGTATGGACCGAGGCTAAACTGTTAAGAATCATGTAGTACAGACCGAGGTTGAGATATTTTTTCATGTACTGTGGATCCAAGCTGAGCAGTTTAGGGTCATGTAAAATGGTCCGAGCTTGAGCAGTTTTGGGTCCGACAGTGGACTGGTGCTGAGCAGTTTAGTGTCATGCAGTAAGGACCAAGGCTAAGCAGTCTAGGGTCGTGCAGTATGGACTGAGGCGGAGCAGTTTAGGGTCAGGCAGTAGGGCAGAGCAGTTTAGGGCCATGTATTATGGACAGAGGCTGAACAGTTAAGGGTCATGTACTATGGAAAGAGGCTGAGCTATTTAGGGTCATACAGTATAAATCGAGGCTGAGAAATTTAGGGTCATGCAGTATGGACTAAGGCTAATCTTTTTAAGTTCACGCAGTGTCACCCAGCTATGTAGGGTCTTGCAGTGTGTATCGAGGTTGAACAGTTTACGGTCATGCAGTATGGACCGAGGTTGAGCAGTTTAGGGTCATGCTGAATGGACCAAGGCTGAGCAGTTTAGGGTCGTGCAGAATTGATCGAGGTTGAGTAGTTTAGGGTCATGCAGTATGTACCGAGAAGGAGCAGTTTAGGGTCACGCGGTATGGATCGAGGCTGAGCACTTTAGTGTCATGTAGTGTGGACCGAGGATGAGCAGTTTAGGGTCATGCAATATGGACTGACCTTGAGTAGTTTCGGGTCATGCAGTATGAATCGAGGCTGAGCACTTTAGGGTCATGCAGTATGGACCAAGGCTGAGTAGTTTAGGGTCATGCAGTATGGATCGTAGTGGAGGAGTCTAGGGTTATGTACTATGGACCGAGGCTGAGCCGTGTCGAGCCATGCATGGATCGAGCTTGAGCAGTTTTGGGTCCGGCCGTATGGATCGAGGTTGAGCAACTTAGGGTCATGCAGTACGGACAGAGGCTGAGTAGTTTAGGGTCATGCAGTATGGATCGAGCCTGTGCATTTGATGGTCATGCAATGTGATCGAGGCTGAGAAGTTAAGGGTCAGGTAGGATGGACCGAGGATGGGGCTAAGTAGTTTAGGGTCATGCGCTGTGGACAATATAGGGTCATGCAGTATGAACAGAGGATAAGCAGTTTGCGGTCATGCAGTATAAATTGAGGTCTAGTAGTTGAGGATCATGCACTATGCACCGAGGCTAAACAGTTAAGGGTATTGCAATATGAAACTAAGCTGAGCAGTTTAGCATCATGTAATATGGACCGAGGCTACGCAGTTTAGGGTCATGTAGTATGGATCGAGGATGAGTCGTTATGGTCACGCGGTATGGACCGAGGCGGAGTAGTTTAGGGCCAGGCAGTAGGAACCGAGGCTGAGCAGTTTAGGGCCTTGTGGTATGGATCAAGGCTAAGAAGTTTAGGGCCTTGCCGTATTTACTGAGCCTGAGTGGTTTAGGGTCATGCAGTATGGACTGAGGCTGAGATGTTTAGGGTCATGTGATATGGGTGAAGCATGACCAGTTTAGGGTCATACAGTATGAATCGAGGTGGAGGCGTTTACGGTCATGCAGTATAAATCGAGGCTAAGTAGTTTAAAATCATGTAGTATCGAGTTAAGGGTCATGCAGTATGACCAAGGCTGAGCAGTTTACGGTTATGCCGTATGGACCGAGGCTGAGTAGTTCAGAGTCATGCGGTATGGACCGAGGCTGAGTAGATTAGGGTCACATAGTGTGGACCAAGGATGAAAAATTTAGGGACATGCAATATGTTCTGAGGCTGTGCTATTTAGGATCATGCAGTATGGACTAAGGCTTTATGGTCATGTAGTTTGGACTGACGCTAAGACATTTGGAGTCATACCTTATGGACGAGGCACGGCAGTATAAGGTGATGTAGTATGGATCGAGGCTGAGAAGTTTAGGGCCAAATCCTATGGACCAAGGCTGAGTAGTTTAGGGTCATGCAGTTTGGAAAAAGGCTGTGCAGTTTAGGGTCATTCCGTATGGAACAAGGCTGAGCAGTTCATGGCCCTGTAGTGTGGACCAACGCTAAATAGTTTAGGATCATGCATTATTTACCGAGGATGAGCATTTTAGGGTCATGCAGCATTAATCGAGGACGAGCAGGTCATGCAGCATGGAGCAAGGCTGAGCAGTTTATGGTCTTGTAATATGGACCTAAGCAGACAAGTTTATGGTCATGCAGTATGGAACGAGGCTGAGTAGTTTAGGGTTATGCATAATGGACCTAGGCTGAGTCGTTTAAGAGAATGTTGTGTGGACTGAAGTTGAGTAGTATAGACTCGAGCAGTAAGGGCTAAGGATGAGCAGTTCAGGGACTTGCAGTATGGACCGTGGCAAAACAGTTAAGGGTCATGCAATATGGACCGAGGCTGAGTAGTTTAGGGTATTACAGTATGGGCCGAGGCTAAGCTGTTATGGATTATGCATTATGGATCGATGCCGAGCAGTGTGGACTGAGGTTGCATAGTTTAGAGTCATGCATTATGGACAAAGGCTGAGCAATTTAGGGTCATTCAGTATGGATCGAGGCTGAGCAGTTTTGGGTAATGCGGTGTGTACCGAGGATGAACAGTTTTGGCCCATCCAGTATGGATCGAGGTTGAGCATTTTATGCTCATGCAGTATGGACCGAGGCTGAGCAAATTAGGGTTATGCAATATGGATCGAGGTTGAACTGCTAAGAATCATGTAGTATGGACTGAGGCTGAGCAATTTAGTCATGTAGTATGGACAGAGGTTGAGGAGTTTAGGGTCGTGCTTTATGGACCGAGCTTGAGCAGTTTAGGGCCCGGTAGTTTGGACCAAGGCCGAGCAGTTAGGGTCATGCCGTATGGTCCTAAGCTGAGCAGTTTAGGGTGATGCAGTATGGACCTAGGCTGTGCAGTTTAGGGTCATGCAGTGTGGAATGAGGCTGAGCAGTTTAGGGTCATGCAATATGGATCGAGGCTGAGCAGTTTAGGTTCATGCAGTATTGACCGAGGCTGAGCATTTTTGGCTCATGCTGTACAGATTGAGGATGATGAGTTAGGGGTTATGCGGTTTGGACTGAGGCTGAGCAGTTAGGGGTTATGCAAAATGGACTGAGGTTGAGCAATTTTGGGTCATACAGTGTTGGCCGAGGCTGAGAAGTTTAGGTTCGTGTATTATGGACTGAGGCAGACCAGTTTAGGGTCGTGCAGTATGGATCGAGGCTTAGGAGTTAGGGTCATGCGCTATGGACCGAGGATGAGTGGTTTAGGTTCATGCAATTTGGACTGAGGTTGCATAGTTTAAGGTTATAAAGTATGGACCGATGCAGAGCAATTTAGGGTCATTTAAAATTGATAGAGGTTGAACAGTTTAGGGCCATGAAGTGTTAATAGAGGCTGAGCAGTTTTGGGTCATGCAGCGCGTACTGACGCCGACCATTTTAGGCTCATGCAATATGGGCCAAGGACGAGCAATTTAGTGTTATGTAGTATGGTTCGAGACATAACTTTTAAGAAACACGTAGTATGGAACGAGGCTGAGACCTTGAGTCATGTTGTTTGGACCGAGGTTGAGCAGGTTAGGGTCATGCAGTATGGATCGATGCTGAGCAGTCTAGGGTCATGCAGTATGGATCGAGCCTGAGCATTTTAGGGTCATGCAATATGGATTGAGGCTGAGCAATTTAGGGACAGGTAGTATGCATCAAGACTGAGCAATTGAGGGTCATGCAGTCTAGACCAAGGCTAAACAGTTCATGGTCGTACAGTATGGACCGAGGTTGAGCAGTGTAGGTCACGTAGGATGGATTGAGGATGAGCAGTTTAGGGTCAAGCAGTATGGATCCAAGATGCGCACTTTAGGGCCTTGCAGTTATGTCCAAGGCTAAGCGGTTTACGGTCATGCCGTATGGACCGAGGTTAAGAGGTTTAGGGTCCTACAGTATGGACTGCAGCTGAGCTGTTTAAGGTCATGCGGTATGGACAGAGCTTGAGCACATTAGTGTCATGCAGTATGGACCGAGGTTGAGTAGTTTAGGGTCATGCAATATGGACTGAGCTTGAGCAGTTTAGGGTCATGCAGTAGGGAGCGAGGCTGAGCACTTTAGGGTCATGCAGTATGGATCAGGGCGGAGATGTTTAGGGATTTGCAGTATGGATCGAAGTTGAATGGTTAAGATTCATGTAGTGTGGACCGAGTTGGAGAAATTTTGTCTTGTAACGTGGACCGAGGCTGAGCAATTTAGGGTCATGCAATATGGACCGAGCTTGACCAGTTTTGGGTTAGGTAGTATGGACCGAGGCTGAGCAGTTTAGGGTCATGCAATATGGACTGAGGCGGAGTTGTTTAAGGTCATGCAGCATGGACTGAGGCTGAGCAGTTCGGGGTTATGCAATATGGATTGGGGTTGAGAAATTTGGGATCGTCCAATGTGGGCCGAGGCTAAGAAGTTTAGGGTCATGCAGTATGGACTGAGGCAAACCAGTTTAGGGTCCTACAGTATGGATCGAGGTGGAGGAGTTTGGGGTCATGCTGTATGGACCCAGGATGAGCAGTTGAGGTTCATGCAGTTTGGATTGAGGTTGCACATTATACGCTAATAAAGTATGGACTGATGCAGAGCAATTTAGGGTCATTTAGTATTCATAGAGGCATAACAGTTTAGGGCCATGCAGTGTTGACCGAGGCTGAGCAGTTTTGGGACATGTAGCATGGACTGAGGCCGAGCATTTTAGACTCATGAAGTATGGGCCAAGGCCGAGCAGTTTAGTGCTATGTAGTATGGATCGAGGCTGAACTTCTAAGAATCATGTAGCATGGAATGAGGCTGAGACCTTGAGTCATGTTGTTTAGACCTAGGTTGAGCAGTTTAGGGTCATGCAGTATGGACCGAGGCTGAGAAGTTAAGGTCATGTAGTGTGGACCGAGGCTGAGCAATTGAGGGTCATGCAATATGGACCGAGCTTAAGCACTTTAGTGTCATGTAGTATGGACCGAGGTTGAGCCCTTTAGGGTCATGCAGTATGGATCGAGCTTGAGCAGTTTAGGGTCATCCAGCATGGACCGAGGCTGAGCATTTTAGGGTCATGCAGTACGGATCGAGGCAGAGCTGTTTAGGGTTATACAGTATGGATCGAGGTTGAACGGTTAAGAATCATGTAGAATGGACCGAGTTTGAGAAATTTAGTCTTGTAATGTGGACCGAGGATGAGCAGTTTAGGGTCATGTAGTACGGACCGAGCTTGAGCAGTTTATGGTCAGGCAATATGAACCGAGGCTGAGCAGTTTAGGGTCATGCAGTATGGACAGAGGTTGATCCATTTAGGGTCATGCAGTATGGACAGAGGTGGAGCAGTTTAGGGTCATACAGTATGGAACGAGGCTTAGCAGTTTTGGGTCTTGTTGTATGGATCGAGGCTGAGTAATTTAGGGTCATGCACTACGAACAGAGGCAGAGCAGTTTGGGGTTATGCAGTATGGACTGAGGCGAAGAAGTTAAGGTTCGTGCAGTATGGACCGGGGCTAAGCAGTTTAAAGTCATGTAGTGTGGAACAAGGATAAGAAATTATGGGTCATGCAGTATGTTCGAAGGCTGAGCAGTTTAAGATCATGCAGTATGGACCGAGGCTTATGAGCAAGTAGTTTGGACTAAGGCGGACACTTTTAGGGTCGTGCCATATGGAACAAGTGGAACAACAGTATAGGGTCATGCATTACGGATCGAGGCTCAGCAGTTGAGAGTCATGCCTATGGACCAAGGCTAAGTAGTTTAAGGTCATGCAGTTATGACCGAGGCTGTGCAGTTTCGGGACTTGCAGTGTGGAAAGAGGCTGAGCAGTTTAGGGTCATGCAGTATCGAGCGAGGCTGAGCAGTTTAGGGTCTTACAGTATTGACCGAGGCTAAGAAGTTTAGGGTCATGGAATATGGATCGAGGCTGTGCAAATTATGGTCAGGCAGTACGGAACGAGGCTGAGCAGTTCAACGCCATGTAGTGCGGACCGAGGCTAAGAAGTTGTGGATCGTGTATGGATTGAGGATTAGCGATTTAACGGCATGTATAGATCAAGGCTGAGCAGTTTAGGGTCATGCAGTATGGACTGAGGCTGAACAAGTTTAGGGTCATGCGGTATGGATCGAGGCTAAGATGTTTAGGGTCATGCGGTACGGAGCACGCATGAGCAGTTTAGGGTCATGCAGTATGGACTGAGGTGGAGCAGTTGAGGGTCATGCATTATGGATACTGACTGAGCAGTTTAGGGTCATGTAGTATGGACCGACACTAAGTAGTTTACTGTTATTCAGTATGGACCGAGGGTTAGAAGTTTAGGGTAATGCTGTATGGACTAAGGCTGAGCAGTTTAAGCCTTGCAGTATGGATCGAGGCTGAGCAGTTTGGGGTTATGCGGCATGGACTAAGGCTAAGCAGTTTTGGGAAATGCAGTGTGGACCGAGGCAGAACAGTTATGGATTATGCTGTATGAATTGACGCCAAGCAGTTTGGGGTCATGTTCTATAAAATGAGGTTGAGCAATATTGGGCCATACAGTTTGGGCCGCGGCTGAGAACTTTAGAGTCATGGAGTAGGGACTGAGGCAGAGTTGTTCAAGGTCATGCAGTACGGACCGAGGCTGAGCTGTTTAGGGTCATGCGGTTTCGACCAAGGTTGAGCTGCTCAGGTTCATGTAGTGTGGATTGAGGTTGCGCAGTTTAGGGTCTTGCATTATGGACAGAGGCTGATCAATTTAGAGTCATTCAGTATGGATCGAGAGTGAGAAGGTTTGGGTCATGAAGTGTGGACCGAGGCTGAGAAGTTTTGAGTCATGCAGTATGGACCGAGGCTGAGCATTTTAGGCTCATGTAGTATGGATCGAGGCTGAGAAATTTTGGGTTATGCAGTATGGACCGAGGATGAAGTGTTAAGAATCATGCATTATGGATCGAGACTGAGCAATTTCTTCATGTAGTATGGACCAAGGTTGAGGAGTTTAGGGTCATGATTTATGGACCGAGCTTGAGCAGTTTGTAGTATGGACCGAGGCCGAGAATTTAAGGTCGTGCCATATGGACCTAGGCTGGCAGTTCAGGGTCATGCAGTATGGACCTAGGCTGTGACGTTTACGGTCATGCAGTGTGGAATGAGGCAAAGCAGTTTAGGGTAATGCAATATGGACCGAGGCTGAGCAGTTTAGGGTCATGCAGTATCGACCGAGGCCGAGCATTTAGGCTCATGTAATACTAACTGAGGATGATCAGTTAAGGGTTAAGCAGTATGGAATGAGGCTGAGCAGTTAGAGGTTATGCAATATAGACTAAGGTTGTGCAGTTCTGGGTCTGCAGTGTGGGTCGAGGCTGAGAAGTTTAGGGTCATGCAGTATAGACTGAGGCAGACCAGTTTTGGGTCATGCAGTATGGATCGAGGCTTAAGAGTTTAGGGTCATGCGATACAGATCGAGGATGGGCAGTTTAGGTTCATGCAATTTGGAATTAGTTTGCATAATATAGGGTTATGCAGTACGGACCGAGGCAGAGAAATTTAGGGTTATTCAGAATGGATAAAGGCTGAAAAGTTTTGGGCCGTGGAGTGTGGATCGAAGCTGAGCAGTTTTGGGTCATGCAGTGTGTACCGAGGCCGAGCATTTTAGGCTCAAGCAGTATGGAACGAGGCCGAGCAGTTTTATGGTATGCAGTATGAACCAAGGCAGAACTTTTAAGAATCATGTAGTTTGGAACGAGGCTGAAATCTTGAGTCACGTAGTATGGAACGAGGTTGAGCAGTTTTGGGTCATGTGATAAGGGCTGAGGTTGAGCAGTCTAGAGTCATGCAGTATGGACCCAGGCGTAGTTTAGGGTCATGCAGTATGGACCGAGCCTTAGCATTTTAGGGTCATGCAATACAGATCGAGGTTGAGAGATTTAGGATCAGGCGGTATGGACCAAGCCTAAGCAGTTTAGGGTAATGCAGTCTAGACCGAGGCTGAATAGTTTATGGTCATGCAGTATGGACAAAGGTTAAGCAGTGTAGGGTCATGTAGAATGGATCGAAGATGAGCGGTATAGAGTCATGCAGTATGGATCCTGGCTAGGCACTTTAGGGCCTTACTGTTTGGTCCGAGGGGAAGCAGTTCAGGGCCTTACTGTTTGGTCCGAGGCGTAGCAGTTTAGGGCCTTACGGGATGGACTTAGGCTGAGTGGTTTAGGGTCATCTAGTATGGACCGAGGTTGAGCAATTTACGGTTATGTAGTATGGACCGAGCCTGAAAATATTAAGGTCTTGCAGTACGGACTGGCACTGAGCAGTTTAGGTTAGGCGGTTTCGTCCGAGGCTGACCAGTTTATGGTCATGCCGTAAGGACCGAGGCTGAGCAGTTTAAGGTCTTTTAATATGGACTATGGCTGAGATGTTTAGGGACATGCACTATGGACCGAGGCTGGGCACTTTAGGATCATGCAGTATGGACCGAGCATGAGCATTTTAGGGTCATGTAATATGCAAAGCAGTTTAGGATCAAAAATTTTGGATAGAGGCTGCAGTTGGGTGGTTTAATATCATGTAGTGTGGACCGATGCTGAGAAATTTAGGGTCATGCAGTATGAACTGACGCTGAGCAGTTTAGGGTCATGCAATATAAATCGAGGCTGAGCAGTTCAGGGCCGTGCAGTCAGGACCGAGGCTGAGCAGTTTAGGGTCTTGCAGTATGGACCGAGGCTAAGCCGTTTAGGGTCATGCATAATTGACCGAGGCTGCAAAATTTAGAGTCATGCAGTCTGGAGAGAGGTTGATCCGTCAAGGGTCATGCAGTATGGACCGAGACTAAGTAGTTTAAGGTCATGAAGTATGACTGAGGTTGAGCTGTTTAGGGTCATGCACTATGGACGAAGGCTGAGAAGTTTAGGGCCTCTCAGTATGGTCGGAGTCTGAGTAGTTTTGGGTCAAGCAGTACGGATCGAGGATGAGTTGTTTAGGGTCAATCACTGTGGACCGAAGCTGAGGAGTTTGGGGTCATGCTTTGTAGACTGTGGCTGAGCAGTTTTGGCTCATGCAGTGTGTACCAAGGTTGAGATGTTTAGCAACATGCAGTATGGACAAAGGCAAAGCAATTAAGGGTCATGCAGTATTGATCGAGGCTGAGCAGTTTACGGTCTTGCAGTGTGGACCGAGGCTTTGCTATTTAGGGTCATGAGTTATGGACCGTGGATGAGCAGTTTAGGGTCATGCAGTATGGACCGAGGCTTTGAAGTTTTGGTCATACAGTATGCACTGAGGATGAGCAAGTTAGTGTCATACAGTCTAGACCGAGGTTGAACAGTTTAAGGTCATGTGGTATTGACCGAGGTTGAGCAATTTAACATCATGCATTATGCACCGAGCCTGAGAAGTTTAGGGTGATGCAGTATGGATTGGGGACGAGATGTTTAGGGTCATGCAGTTTTTTTCGAGGCTGAGCAGTTTGTGGTCATGCGGTATGGACCGAGGCTGAGCAGTTTAGGGTCCTTCAGTATGGACTGAGGCTTAGTTTTTTAGGGTCACGCTATATGGACGGAGGCAGAACACTTTAGGTTCACGCAGTATGGACCGGGATGAGCCGTTTAGGGTCTTGCAGAATGGACCGAGCTTGAGTAGTTTAGGGTCACGCAGTATGGTACTAAGCTGAGCACTTTATGGTCATGCAGTATGGACCAAGGCTGAGAAATTTTTGGTCATGCAGTATGGACCGAGTTTGAGCACTTTGGGGTCATGCAGTATGCACCGAGGATAAGCGGTTTACGGTCATGCTGTATGGTACGAGGCTGAGCAGTTTTCCATTATGCAGTATAGACAGAGGCTGAGCCGTTTAGGGTCATGCGAGAAGGCCTAATGATGAGCTATTTAAGGTCAAGCATTGTGGACCGAGGCTGAGCAGTTAAGGGGCATGCAATATGGACTGAGCCTGAACAATTTCGGGTCTTGCAGTATGGACCAAGGCTGAGTAGTTTAAGATCATGCGGTAAGGACCAAGGCTGAGAGGTTTAGGGTCATGCAGTATGGACCGAGGCTGTGCAGTTTAGAGTCTTGCAATATTGATCGATGCTTGGCAGTTCATGGCCATGTAGTGTGGATCGAGTCTTAGAAGTTTAGGGTTACACATTGTGGACCGAGGTTGAGCAGTTTAGGGTCATGCATTATGGACCGAGCTTGAGCAGTTGAGGGTTCGACAGTATGGACTAAGGCTGCACATTTTAGGGTCATGTAGTATGGACCGAGGCTGAACAGTTTAGGTTCATGCAGTATGGGCCAAGCCTGAGCAGTACGGGGTCATGCACTATGGAGCGAGATTTAATAATTTAGGGTCATGCAATACGGACCGAGGCTGAGCAGGTTTGGGAATGGCTGTATGGAGCATGGTTAAGACTAAGCAGTTTAGGGTCTTGTAGTGTGGATCGAGGCGGAGCAGTTTCGGGTCATGCAGTACGAACCGAGCCTAAGAAGTCTAAGGTCATGCAGTATGGGCCGAGGTTGAGCAGTTTAAGGTCATTCATTATGGTCGGAGTCTTAGCAGTTTAGGGTCATGCAGTACAGATAGCGTCATCCCTAGTGGAACGAGGTTGAGCACTTTAGGGTCATGTAGTATGGACTGAGACTGAGCCATTTAGGTCATGCAGTATGGACCGAGGTGGAGCAGTTTAGGGTCATGGAGTATGGAATGAGGCTGAGCAGTTTTGGGTCTTGTTGTTTGGATCGACGCTGAGTAATTTTGGGTCATGCACTATGAACAGAGGCAGAGCAGTTTTGGGTTATGCAGTATGGATTGAGGCTGAGAAGTTAAGGATCATGCAGTATGGACCGAGGCTGAGCAGTTTAGAGTCATGTAGTGTGGAACAAGGATGAGCAATTATGAGTCATGCAGTATGTTCCGAGGCTGAGCAGTTTAGGATCATGTAGTATGGACCGAGGCTTTATGAGCATGTAGTTTGGACTAAGGCGGACACGTTTAGGGTCGTGCAATATGGAACAAGTGGAACAACAGTATAGGGTCATGCATTATGGATCGAGGCTCAATAGTTTAGGGTCATGCCATATGTACCAATGCTAAGTAGTTTAGGGTCATGCAGTTCTGACCGAGGCTGTGCAGTTTCGGGACTTGCAGTGTGGAAAGAGGCTGAGCAGTTTAGGGTCATGCAGTATCAAGCGAGGCTGAGTAGTTTAGGGTCGTGCAGTATGGACCGAGGCTATGCAGTTTAGGGTCATGTAGTATGGATCGAGGTTGTGGAAATTATGGTCAGGCAGTACGGAACGAGGCTGAGCAGTTCAACGCCATGTAGTGTGAACCGAGGCTAAGCAGTTGAGGATAGTGCATTATGGACTGAGGATGAGCAGTTTAGCGGCATGTATTATAGATCAAGGCTGAGCAGTTTAGAGTCATGCAGTACGGACAGAGGCTGAACAAGTTTAGGGTCATGCGGTATGGATTGAGGCTGAGATATTTAGAGTCATGCGATATGGAGCACGCTTGAGCAGTTGAGGGTCATGGAGTATGGACTGAGGTGGAGCAGTTGAGGGTCATGCAGTATGGATCCAGACTGAGCAGTTTAGGGTCATGTAGTATGGACCGACGCTGAGTAGTTTACGGTTATTCAGAATGGACCGAGGCTTAGAAGTTTAGGGTAATGTTGTATGGACTAAGGCTGAGCAATTTAGACTCTAGCAGTAAGGACCGTGGATGAGCAGTTCAGGGCCTTGCAATATGGATCGAGGCTGAACAGTTTAGTGTCATGCGGCATGGACTGAGGCTAAGCAGTTTAGGGAAATGTAGTGTGGACCGAGGCAAAGTAGTTATTGATTATGCAATATGAATTGACGCCGAGCAGTTAAGGGTTATGTTGTATAAAATGAGGTTGAGAAATATTGGGTCATAATGTTTGGCCGAGGTTGGGATGTTTAGAGTCATGGAGTTGGGACTGAGGCAGAGTTGTTCAAGGTCATGCAGTACGGACCGAGGCAGAGTTGTTTAGGGTCATGCGGTTTCGACCGAGGTTGAGCAGCTTAGGATCATGTAGTGTGGATTGAGGTTGCGCAGTTTAGGGTCATGCATTACGGACAGAGGATGATCAATTTAGGGTCATTCAGTATGGATCGAGGCTGAGAAGTTTTGGGTCATGAAGTGTGGACCGAGGCTGAGCAGTTTTGAGTCATGCAGTATGGACCGAGGCTGAGCATTTTAAGCTCATGTAGTATGGACCGAGGCTGCAAATTTTTTGGTTAATATGGATTGAGGCTGAGCAATTTAGTCATGTAGTATGGACCAAGGTTGAGGAGTTTAGGGCCTTGCTTTATGGACTGAGCTTGAGCAGTTTGTAGTATGGACCGAGGCAGAAAATTTAAGGTCATGCCGTATGGACTTAGGCTGTGCAGTTTAGGGTCATGCAGTATGGACCTAGGCTGTGAATATTATCGTCATGCAGTGTGGAATGAGGCTGAGCAGTTTAGGTTTATGCAATATGGACCGAGGCTGAGCAGTTTAGGGTCATGCAATCTGGACCGAGGCTGAACATTTTAGGCTCATGTAATACGGACTGAGGATTATCAGTTAGGGGTTAAGAAGTATGGACTGAGGCTGAGCAGTTAGAGGTTATGCAATATCAACTGAGGTTGAGCAGTTCTGGGTCGTGCAGTGTGGGTCGAGGCTGAGAAGTTTAGGGTCATGCAGTATGGACTGAGGCAGACCAGTTTTGGCTCATGCAGTATGGATTGAGGCGTAGGAGTTTAAGGTCATGCGGTACGGATCGAGGCTGGGCAGATTAGGTTCATGCAATTTGGAATTTCTTTGCATAATATAGGGTTATGCAGTATGGATCGAGGCAGTGCAATTTAGGGTTATTCAGAATGGATAGAGGCCGAAAAGTTTTGGATCATGGAGTGTGGACCGAGGCTGAGCAGTTTTGGGTCATGTAGTGTGGACCGAGGCCGAGCATTTTAGGCTCATGCAGTATGGAACGAGGCCGATTAGTTTTATGTTATGCAGTATGAACCAAGGCAGAAATTTTCAGAATCATGTAGTATGGAACGAGGCTGAGATCTTGAGTCACGTAGTATGGAACGAGGTTGAGCAGTTTTGGGTCTTGCAATAAGGGCTAAGGTTGAGCAGTCTAGAGTCATGCAGTATTGACCGAGGCGTAGTTTAGGGTCATGCAGTATGGACCGAGCGTTAGCATTTTAGGGTCATGCAATACAGATCGAGGCAGAGAGATTTTGGGTCAGGCGGTATGGACCAAGCCTAAGCAATTTAGGGTAATGTAGTCTAGACCGAGGCTGAATAGTTTATGGTCAAGCAGTATGGACAAAGGTTAAGCAGTGTAGGGTCATGTAGAATGGATTGAGGTTGAGCGGTATAGGGTCATGCAGTATGGATCTTGGCTAGGCACTTTAGGGCCTTACTGTTTGGTCAGAAGCGGAGCAGTTTAGGGCCTTACTGTTTGGTCCGAGGTAGAGCAGTTTAGGGCCTTACGGTATGGACTTAGCCTGAGTGGTTTAAGGTCATGTAGTATGGACCGAGGTTGAGCAATTTACGGTTATGTAGTTTGGACCGAGCCTGAGCAGATTAAGGTCATGCAGTACGGACTGGCACTGAGCAGTTTATGGTCATGCGGTTTCGTCCAAGGCTGACCAGTTTATGGTCATGCGATATGGACCGAGGCTGAGCAGTTGAAGGTCTTTTAGTATGGACTAAGGCTGAGCGGTTTAGGGACAAGCAGTATGAACCGAAGCTGGGCACTTTAGGATCATGCAGTATGGACCGAGCATAAGCATTTTAGGGTCATGCAATATGCTGAGCAGTTTAGGATCAGAAATTTTGGATAGAAGCTGCCGTTGAGCGGTTTAGGAACATGCAGTGTGGACTGAGGCTGAGCAATTTTGGGTCTTGCAGTATGAACTGACGCTAAACAACTAAGGGTCATGCAATATAAATCGAGGCTGAGCAGTTCAGGGCCGTGCAGTAGGGATCGAGGCTGAACAGTTTAGGGTCTTGCAGTATGGACCGAGGCTGAGCCGTTTAGGGTCATGCATAATTGACTGAGGTCTCGAAATTTAGGGTCATGCAGTCTGGAGAGAGGTTGATCCGTCAAGGGCCATGCAGTATGGACCTAGACTAAGTAGTTAAGGCTCATGAAGTATGACTGAGGCTGAGCAGTTTAGGGTCACGCACTATGGACAGAGGCTGAGAAGTTTAGGGTCTCGCAGCATGGTCTGAGCCTGAGTAGTTTTGGGTCATGCAGTATGTATCGAGGATGCAATGTATAGGGTCAATCAGTATGAACCGAAGCTCGAGAGTTTAGGGTCATGCTGTCTAGACCGAGGCTGAGCAGTTTTGGCTCATGCAGTGTGTACCAAGGTTGAGATGTTTAGCATCATGCAGTATGGACAGAGGCAGAGCAACTAAGGGTCATCCGGTATTGATCGAGGCTGAGCAGTTTATAGTCTTGCAGTGTGGACCGAGGCTTTACTGTTAGGGTCATGCGTTATGGACCGTGGATGAGCAGTTTAGGGTCATGAATTATGGATCGAGTCTTTGCTTTTACGGGTCATGCAGTATGCACTGCGGATGAGCAACTTAGTGTCATACATTGTAGACCGAGGTTGAACAGTTTAGAGTCAAGCAGTATCGACCGAGGTTGAGGAGTTTAACATCATGCATTATGCACGGAGC
Source organism: Amborella trichopoda (assembly GCF_000471905.2). The sequence goes on from NW_006499776.1 coordinate 2,067,607, forward strand.
CTGAGAAGTTTAGGGTGATGCAGTATGGACTGGGGACCAGATGTTTAGGGTCATACAGTTTTGTCCGAGGCAGAGCAGTATATGGTCATGCCGTATGGACTGAGGCTGAGCAGTTTAGGGTCTTTCAGTATGGACTGAGGCTTAGTTTTTCAGGGTCACGCTATATGGACCGAGACTGAACACTTTAGGTTCACGCAGTATGGATTGGGGCTTAGCCACTTAGGGTCTTGCAGTATGGACCGAGCATGAGCAGTTTAAGGTCATGCAGTATGCTACTAGACTGAGCACTTTATGGTCATGCAGTATGGACCGAGGCTGAGCACTTTTTGGTCATGCAGTATGGATTTGGGAGCATGCAGTATGCACCGAGGATGAGCGGTTTACGATCATGCCGTATAATACGAGGCTGAGCAGTTTACCATTATGCAGTATGGACAGTGCCTGAGCCGTTTAGGGTCATGCGAGAAGGCTCGTTGATGAGCAGTTTAGGGTCAAGCAATGTGGAACGAGGCTGAGCAGTTTAGGGGCATGCAATATGGACTGAGGCTAGACAGTTTCGGGTCTTGTAGTATAGACCAAGGCTGAGTAGTTTAAGGTCATGCGGTAAGGACCAAGACTGAGAGGTTTAGGGTCATGCAGTATGGACCGAGGCAGAGCAGTTTAGGGTCTTGCAATGTTGATCGATGCTTGGCAGTTCTGGGCCATGTAGTGTGGATCGAGTCTTAGAAGTTTAGGGTTACACATTGTGGACCGAGGTTGAGCAGTTTAGGGTCATGCATTATGGACCGAGCTTGAGCAGTTGAGGATTCGACAGCATGGACTGAGGCAGCACATTTTAGGGTCATGTAGTATGGACCAAGGCTGAACAGTTTAGGGCCAAGGCTGAGCAGTATGCGGTCATGCAGTATGGAGCGAGCTTTAATATTTTAGGGTCATGCAATATGGACTGAGGTTGAGCAGTTTAGAGACAGGCTGCATGGAGCATGGTTAAGGCTGAGCAGTTTAGGGTCATGTTGTGTGGATCGAGGCGGAGCAGTTTAGGGTCATGCTGTACGGACCTAGCTTAAGTAGTTTAGGGACATGCAGTATGGACTGAGGCTGAGCAGTTTAGGGTTATTCATTATGGTCGGAGTCTTAGCAATTTAGAGTCATGCAGTATGGATATCGTCTTGCTTATGGTCGGAGTCTTAGCAATTTAGAGTCATGCAGTATGGATATCGTCTTGCTTAGTGGAACGAGGTTGAGCACTTGTGGGTCATGCAGTATGGACGGAGGGTGAGCAGTTCAGGGTCGTGCTGTATGGACCGAGCTTGAGCTGATTAGGGTCATGCAAAATGTACCGAGGATGAGCAGATTACGATCATGCCATACGTTAAGAGGCTGTGCCGTTTAGCGTCACGCAGTATGGACCGAGTTTGAGCACTTTGGAGTCATGCAGTACGCACTGAGGATGAGCGGTTTACGGTCATGCCGTATGGTACGAGGCAGAGCAGTTTACCATTATGTGATATGGACAGAGCCTGAATCATTAGGGTCATGCGAGAAGGCTCGATGATTAGAAGTTTAGGGTCAAGCAATGGGGACAGAGGCTGAGCAGTTTAGGGGCATCCAATATGGACTGAGGCTGGACAGTTTCGGGTCTTGCAGTATGGACCAAGGCTGAGAGTTTGAGGTCATGCGGTAAGGACCAAGGCTGAGCGGTTTAGGGTCATGCAGGATGGACTGACCTTGAGCAGTTTACGGTCTTGCAATATTGATCGATGCTTGGCAGTTCATGGCCATGTAGTGTGGATCGAGTCTTAGAAGTTTAGGGTTACACATTGTGAACCGAGGTTGAGCAGTTTAGGGTCATGCATTATGAACCGAGGTTGAGCAGTTGAGGGTTTGACAGTATGGACTGAGGCTGCACATTTTAGGGTCACGTAGTATGGACCGAGGCTGAATAGTTTAGGCTCATGCAGTATGGACCAAGGCTGAGCAGTATGGGGTCATGCTGTATGGAGCGAGCTTTAATATTCTAGGGTCATGCAATATGGACCGAGGCTGAGCAGTTTAGGGACAGGCTGTATGGAGCATGGTTAAGGCTGAGCAGTTTAAGGTCATGTAGTGTGGATCGAGGCGGAGTTGTTTAGGGTCATGTAGTACGGACAGAGCCTAAGTAGTTTAGGGTCATGCAGTATGGACCGAGGCTGAGCAGTTTAGGGTCATTCATTATGGTCGGAGTCTTAGCAGTTTAGAGTCTTGCAGTATGGATAGCGTCATGCTTAGTGGAACGAGGCTGAGCACTTTAAGGTCATGCAGTATGGAGCGAGGGTGAGCAGTTCAGGTTCGTGCTGTATGGACCGAGCTTGAGCTGTTTAGGGTCATGCAGAATGTACCGAGGATGAGCAGATTTAGGGTCATGGAGGACGGACCAGGGCTGATCCGTTAAGGGTGATGCGATATGGAGCAACGCTGAGTAGTTAAGTGACAAGCAATATAGACCGAGGTTGCACCGTTTAGGGATTTGCCGTCTAGACCGAGGTTGAGTAGTTTCGGGTCATGCAGAAAGGATCGAGCCTGAACAGTTTGAGGTCATGTAGTATGGACCGAGGCTGAAGTTGAGGGTCTTGTAGAATGAACCAAGGCTGAGCTATTCATGGCCATGTAGTGTGGATCGAGTCTTAGTTGTTTAGGGTCATGCATTATGTATCGAGGCTTAGCAGTTTTCTGTCATGCTGTATAAATTGAGGCTAAGCAGTTGGGGGTCATGTAGTATGGAGCAAGGCTGATCAGTTTAGGTTCATGCAGTTTGGACCGAGGCTGAGAAATTTAGGGTCATGCAGTATGGACCGTGGCTGAGCAGTTCAGGGCCATGTAGTGGTTGCTGAGGCTTAACAGTTTAAGGTCATGCAATATGGACAAAGACTGAGCAATAGAGGGTCATGCAGTATAAATTGAGGGTGTGCAGCTTAGGGTCATGCAGTATGTATCGAGGCTGAACGGTTTAGAGTATTGCAGTAAGGACCTCGGCTTAGCAATTTAGGGTCATGTACTATGGACTGAGGCTGAGTAGTTTAGGGTCATACAGTATGGACCGAGGCTGGGCAGTATAGGGTCGTGAAGAATAAATCGAGGCTGAGAAGTTTAGGGTCGTGCAGTATGGACTGAGGCTGAGCTGGTGTAGGCGTTATAGTATGGACCTAGGCTGAGCAGTTGAGGGTCATGCAGTATGGGCCATGGTTGAGCAGTTTAGGGTCTTTCTTTATTTTAGTTAAGGGTCATACAATATGAACCGAGGCAGAGCTGTTTAGGGTCATGCAGTATGGAACGAAGCTGAGATGTTTCGGATCATGCAGTATGGCTAAGCCGGAGCAGTTTAGGGTCCTATAGTATGTACCGAGGTTGAGCAGTTTACAGTCATGTTATGTAGACTGCGAAAGAGCAGTTCAGGGTCATGCAGCATGGATCGAGGCTGGGCAGGTTTTTGTCGTACGGTATGGAGTTTTGGGTCATCCAGTGTGGACTGAGGTTGCGCAGTTTAGGGTCATGCAGTATGGATCGGGGCTGAGCAGTATATGGTCATTAGTATGGATAGAGGCTGAGCAGTTTAGCGTCAAGCAGTATGGACAGAGGCTGAGCAGTTTAGGGTCGTACAGTATGGACTGAGCTTAAGCAGTTTAAGGTCATGCAGTTTGATCCTAGGCTGAGCACTTTATGGTCATGCAATATGGGCTGAGGCTGAGCACTTTATGGTCATGCAGTATGGACCGAGCTTGAGCACTTTAGGGTCATGTAGTATAGACTGAGGATGAGCGGTTTACGGTCATGCCGTATGGAACAATGCTGAGAAGTTTAGAGTCATGCAGTATCGATCGAGGCTGAGCAATTTAGGGTTATGCGAGATGGACCGTGGCTGAGCAGTTTAGCGTCATACAATATGGACTGAGGCAGAGAAGTTTAGGGTCACATAATATGGATAGAGGTTGTGCAGTTGACGGTCTTAGAGTATGGACCAAGGTTGAGTAGTTTAAAGTCATGCGGTAAGGACTGAGGCTGAGAAGTTTAGTGTAATGCAGTATGGACGGTCTTGCAGTTTTGGTCTAGGCTGGGCAGTTCATGGCTATGTAGTGTGGATCGAGTCTTAGAAGATTAGGGTTACGCATTGTGGACCGAGGTTGAGCAATTTAGGGTCATGCAGTATGGACCGAGCTTGTGCAGTTCAGTGTTCGACAGTATGGACCGAAGCTGCACAGTTTAGGGTCATGTAGTATGGACCGAGGCTGAACAGTTTCGAGTCATGCAGTATAGACCAAGGCTGAGCAGTATATATCCTGCAGTATGAACCGAGCCTTAGCGTTTTAGGATTACGCAATATGGACCGAGGCTGAGCAGTTTAGGGTCGTGTAGGGGGGTCGAGGCGTAGCAGTTCATGGTCATGCAATGTGAACTGAGGCTGAGAAGTTTTGGGACTTGCAATATGGACATAGGCTGAGTAGTTTAAGGTCGTGCATATGAATCGAGGCTGAGCCGTTTAAAGTCATGCAGTATGGATAGAGGTTTAGTAGATTTGGCTCATGCAAAATGGAGAGAGGCTGAGGAGTTTAGTGTCATACAGTATGGAGTGAGGCTGAGTCTGCTAGGGTCATGCAATATGGACCGAGGTTGAGTAATTTAGGGTCATGCAGTGTGGACCGAGGCCGAGAAATTTAGGGTCATGGAGCATGGACCGAGCCTAAGTAGTTTAGGGGTCATGCAGAATGGAACGAAGGCAAGTGGTTTAGGGTTAATTAGTAAGGACCGAGGCTTTGCAGTTTAGGGTCATGCAGTCTGAACCGAACTTGAGAAGTTTAGGGTCATGCTTAATGGAATGCGGCTGAGCACTGTAAGGTCATTCAGTACGGACCGAGGTTGAGTAGTTTTGGGTTGTGCAGTAATGACCGAGGCTGAGCAGTTTAGAGTCATGCAGTATGAATCGAGCCTATGTAGTTTAGGGTCATGCAGTGTGGACCGAGGATGAGCAGTTTACCAAGGATGAGCAGTTTAGGGTCATCCAGTATGGACAGAGTCTTAGCAGTTTACGGTCATGCAGTATGGACCAAGCATGAGCAGTTTAAGGTGATGCCTAGTAGAACAAGGCTGAGCACTTTAGAGTCATGCAGTATGGACCGACGCTGAGCTGTTTAGGGTCTTGTTGAATGGATTGAGCTTGAGCTATTTTTGGTCATGCAGAATGGACCGAGGATAAGCAGTATAAGTTCATGCCATACGGTAGGAGACTGAGCAGTATAGGGTCATGCGGTATGGACTGAGCCTGAGCATTTTAGGGTCATGGAAGACGGACCGAGGCTAAGTCGTTAATCATCATACCGTATGGACCAAGGTTGAGTAGTTTTGAGTCATGCAGTAAGGACCGAGGCTGAGCAGTTTAGGGTCATGCAGTATGAATCGAGCCTAAGTAGTTTAGGGTCATGCAGTGTGGACCGAGGATGAGGAGTTCAGGGTCATCCAGTATGGACAGAGTCCTAGCAGTTTACGGTCATGCAATATGGACCAAGCATGAGCAGTTTAAGGTGATGCTTAGTAGAACAAGGCTGAGAACTTTAGGGTCATGCAGTATGGACCGACGTTGAGCTGTTTAGGGTGTTGTTACATGGACCAAGCTTGAGCTATTTAGGGTCATGCAGAATGGACCGAGGATAAGCAGTATATGTTCATGCCATACGGTAGAAGACCGAGCAGTTTCGGGTCATGCGGTATGGCATGAGCCAGAGCATTTTAGGGTCATGGAAGACAGACCGAGGCTAAACCGTTAAGCATCATACCGTATGGACTAAGGTTGAGTAGTTACAGGTAGAGCATTATTGACTTAGTCTGCACAGTTTAGGGACATGCAGTCTGGACTGACACTGAGTAGTTTCGGGTCATGCAGTAACAATCGAGGCTGAGCAGTTTAAGGCCATGTAGAATGGACCGAGGCTAAGTAGTTTAGGGTCTTGCAAAATGCACCGAGGCTGAGCAGTTCATGGTCATGTAGTGTGGATCAAGTGTTAGCAGTTTAGGGTCATGCATTATGAACCGAGCTCAGCGGTTTTGGGTCATGCAGCATAAATCGAGGCCGAGCAGTTTAGGGTGATGCAGTATAGAGGAAGGCTGAGCAGTTTAGATTCATAAAGTTTGGACTGAGGCTGAGCAATTTAGGGTTATGCAGTACGGACCGAGGCAGAGTAGTTCAGGGCCATGTAGTGTGCATTGAGGCTTAGCAGTTTAGGGTCAAGCATTACGGACCAAGGCTGAGCAGTATAGGGTCATGCAGTGCAAATCGAGGGTCTGCAGCTTAGGGTCATGCTGTATGTACCGAGGCCGAGCCGTTTAGAGTATTGCCGTATGGACCTCGGCTTAGCAATTTAGGGTCATGTTGTATGGACCGAGGTTAAGCCGTTTAAGGTCGTACAGTATGGACGAAGGCTGAGCAGTATAGGGTTATGAAGTATAAAGAGAGGCTGAACAGTTTACGGCTATGCAGTATGGACCGAGGCTGAGCAATTTTGGGCAATGCAGTATGGACCTAGGCTGAGCAGTTGAGGGTCATGTGATATTGACTGTGGCTTAACAATTTAGGGTCCTTCTTTAATGAGATTAGGTAGGGGCCATGCAGCACGAACTGAGGCAGAGCTATTTAGGGTCATGCAGTATGGACTGAGCCTTAGCATCTCAGGGTCATGCCGTAAGGATCGAGGGTGAGCAGTTTAGGACCATGCCGTATGTACCGAGGTTGAGTAGTTTAGAGTCATGCTGCGTGGACTGAGGAAGAGCAATTTAGAGTCATGCAGCATAGATGGAGGCTGAGCTGTTTAGGGTCATACGTTATGGACCACGGCTGAGCAGTTTAAGATCATGCAGTGTGGACTGAGGTTGCGCAGTTAAGGGTCATGCATTATGGATTGAACCTGAGCAAGTATAGGGTCATTCAGTATTGACCAAGGTTGAGCAGTTTAGGGTCATGAAATATGGTTTGAGGTCCTGCAGCACCGACCAAGGTTGAAAGGTTTTAGGACATGTAGTATGGGCAGACGCTGAGGAGTTTAGGGTCATGCAGTATGGACCGAGGCTGAGTAGTTTAGGGTCATGCAGTATGCACTAAACATGAGGAATTTAGGGCCATACTTAGTGGAACAAGGCTAAGCACTTTAGGGTCATGTAGCATGGACCGAGGCTGAGTAGTTTAGCATCATGCAGTAAAGACGGAGGCTGAGCAATGTAGGGTCATGCATTATGGACCAAGCCTAAGTAGTTTAAGATCATGCATTATGGATCGAGGCTGAGGAGTTTAGGGTCATTCAGTATGGATCGAGGCTTAGTAATTTAGGGGCATGCAGTATTGACTGAGCATGAGCAGTTTAGGGTCATGCACAATGGACCGAGGATGACTAGTTTACGGTCATGCCATACGACACGAGGTTAAGCAATTTAGAGTCATGCAGTATGGACCGAGCCTGGGCAGTTTAGGGTCACGCAAGATGGACTGAGGCTGAGCAATTTTGGGTCTCGTAGAATGGACCGAGGTGGAGTAGTTTAGGGTCAAGCAGTATAGACTGAGGCTGTGCGGTATGGGGACATGCAGTCTGGATCGAGGCTGAGTAGTTTTGGGTATTGCAATAAGGACCAAGACTGAGCAGTTTAGGGTTATGTAGTATGGATCGAGGCTGAGTAATTTAGGGCCTTGCAGAATGCACTGAGGCTGAGCAGTTCATGGCCACAAAGTGTGCATTGAGTCTTAGCAGTTTAGTGTCGTGCACTTTGGATCGAGGCCGAGCAGTTTTGGGTCATGCAGTATAAATCGAGGCTGCAGTTTTGTGTCATGCAGTATAAATCGAGGATGAGCGTTTTAGGGTCTTGCAATATGGACCAAGGCTGTGAAATTTAGCTTCATGCGGTCGGAGCCTAGGCCGAGCAATTTAGGGTCATGCAGTATGGACCGAAACTGAGTAGTTTAGGGTTAATCAGTAAGAAAGTAGTTTAGGGTCATGTAGTGTGAACCGAGGATGAGCAGCTTAGGGTTATCCAGTATGGACAGAGTCTTAGCAGTTTATGGTCATGTAGTATGGACCAAGCATGAGCAGTTCAAGGTGATGCTTAGTGGAATAAGGCTGAGCACTTTAGGGTCATGTAGCATGGACAGACGCTAAGCGGTTTAGGGTCTTGCTATATGGACCGAGCTTGAGCTATTTAAGGTCAAGCAGAATGGATAGAGGATGAGCTGTTTATGTTCATGTCATACGGTACGAGACTGAGCAGTTTAGGGTTATGCAGTATGGGTTGAGCCTGAGCATTTGAGGGTCATGGAAGATGGATCGAGGCTAAGCTGTTAAGCATCATTCCGTATGGACCGAGGCTGAGTTGTTACGGGTCAAGCATTATAGACCGAGGCTGCGCAGTTTAGGGACATACAGTCTAGACCGACACTGAGTAGTTTCGGGTCATGCAGTAACGACCGAGGCTGAGGAGTATAATGTCATGTAGTATGGACCGAGGCTTAGTAGTTTAGGGTCTTGCATAATGCATCGAGGCTGAGCAGTTCATGGCCATGTAGTGTGGATCAAGTGTTGGCAGTTTAAGGTCGAGCACTATGGATCGAGCTGAGTAGTTTTGGGTCATGCAGCATGAATAGAGGCTGAGCAGTTTCGGGTCATGCAGTATAGAGCAAGGCTGAGCAGTTTAGGTTCATGTAGTTTGGATTGAGGCTGAGCAATTTAGGGTAATGCAGAGTGGAGTAAGGCTGAGCAGTTCAGGGCCATGTAGTGCGGATTGAGGCTTAGCAGTTTGGGTCACGCATTACGGACCAAGGCTGAGAAGTATAGAGTCATGCAGTACAAATCGAGGGTGTGCAGCTTAGGGTCATGCAGTATGTACCGAGGCTGAGCAGTTTAGAGTATTGCTGTATGAACCTCCGCTTAGCAGTTTAGGGTCATGTAGTATGGACCGAGGTTGAGCAGTTTAGGGTCATACAGTATTGACCGAGGCAGAGCAGTATAGAGTTATGAAGTATAAAAAGAGGCTGAGCAGTTTACGGTTATGCAATATCGACTGAGGCTGAGCTGTTTTTGGCATTACAGTATGGACTTAGTCTGAGCAGTTGAGGGTCATGCAGTATTGACCGTGGCTGAACCGTTTTTGGTCTTTCTTTATTGAGATTAGGTAAGGGTCATGCAGCATGAACCGAGGCAGAGATATTTATGGTCATGCAGTATGGACCGAGGCTGAGCAGCTCTTGGTCATGCCGTAAGGACCGGGCCTAAGCAGAGTAGGGTCATGCAGAATGTACCGAGGTTGAGTAGTTTAGAGTCATGCTGCGTGTTCTGAGGAAGAGCAATTTAGAGTCTTGCAGCATGGATGGAGGCTGAGCAGTTTAAGGTCATACGTTATGGACCACGGTTGAGAAGTTTAGGATCATGCAGTGTGGACTAAGGTTGCACATTTAAGGGTCATGCATTATGGATCGAGGCTGAGCAAGTACAGGGTCATTCAGTACGGACCGAGGCTGAGCAGTTTAGAGTCATGCCATATGGTTTAAGGTTCTGCAGTACCGATCATGGCTGAATAGTTTTAGGACTTGTAGTACGTGCAGAGGCTGAGGAGTTTAGGGTCATGCAGTATAGGCCGAGGCTAAGAAGTTTAGGGTCATGCAGTATGCACCGAGCATGAGCAATTTAGGGTCAGGCTTAGTGGAACGAGGCTGAGCACTCTAGGGTCATGTAGTATGGATCGAGGGTGAGTAGTTTAAGGTCATGCAATAAGGACCAAGGCTGAGCAGTTTAGGGTCTTGCAGTATGGACCAAGCCTAAGTAGTTTAGGATCATGCATTATGGATCGAGGCTGAGCAGTTTTGGGTCATTCAGTATGGACCGAGGCTTAGTAATTTAGGGTCATGCAGTATGGACCAAGCATGAGCACTTCAGGGTTATGCAAAACGGTACGAGAATGAGTAGTTTACTGTCATGCCATATGGCACGAGGCTAAGCATTTCAGAGTCATGCAGTAAGAACCGAACCTGGGCAGTTTAGGGTCATGCAAGATGGACTGAGGCTGAGCCATTTAGGATCTCGTGGTATGGACCGAGGCGGAGTAGTTTAAGGTCAAGGAGTATAGATCGAGGCAGTGCAGTTTAGGGACATGCAGTCTGGATCGAGGCTGAGTAGTTTTGAGTAATGCAATATGGACCGAGGCTGAGCAGTTTAGGGTTATGTAGTATGGACCGAGGCTAAGTAATTTAGGGCCTTGCAGAATGCACCGAGGCTGAGCAGTTCATGGCCATGTAGTGTGCATTGAGTCTTAGCAGTTTAGTGTCATGCACTTTGGACCGGGGCTGAGCAGTTTTGGGTCATGCAGTATAAATCGAGGCTGTGCAGTTTTGGGTCATGCAGTATAAATCAAGGCTGAACAATTTAGGGTCATGCATTATGGACCAAGGCTGTGAGTTTAGGTTCATGCAGTCTGACCCGAGGCCGAGCAATTGAGGGTCATGCCGTATGGACCGAGGCTGAGTAAATAGTGGCCATGTAGTGTAGACCGAGGCTTAGCATTTTAGGGTCATGCATTTTGGACTGAGGCTGTTTAGGGTCATGCGGTATGCACCGAGTGTGAGGAGTTTAGGGTCATGCGAGATGGATCGAGGTTGAGTAGTTTAGAGCCATGCAATATGGACCGAGGCAGAGCAGTTTACGGTCATGCAATATGGACCGAGGCAACACAGTTATGGGTCATGCAGCATGACCCGAGACTGAGCAATTTAGGGTCTTGTAGTATGGACCGAGCAAGAGCAGTTTAGGATCATGCAATATGCAATGAGGCTGAGCAGTTTTGGGTCGTTCAGTACGGACAAGGGCAGAGCAGTTTAGGGTTGTGTTGTATGGACCGAGGCAGAGTAGTTTAGGATCATACGGTATGCACCGAGGCTGAGCAGTTTAGTGTCATGCAGTGTGGACAGAGGGTCCATAATTTGGGGTCATGCAGTGTGGACTGAGGTTGCGCGGTTTAGTGTCATTCAGTAAGGAACGAGGATGAGCAGTTTAGGGTCATGCAGTGTGAACCTAGGATGAGCAGCTTTAGGGCATGCAGTGTGGATCGAGGCTGAGAAGTTTAGGCTCATGAAGTATGGATGGAGCCTGAGCAGTTTAGGGCCATGGAGTATAAATCGAGGCTGAGAAGCTTACGGTCATGCAGTATGGACCGAGGCTGAGCAGTTTAGGGTCTTACAATAAGAACCTAAAGTGTGTAGTTTAGGGTCATGAAATACGGACTAAGACTGAGCAGATTAGGGTGTTGCAATAAGGACTGAGGTTGAGCAGTTAAGGGTCATGCAGTACGGACTGAGGCAGAGCAATTTAGGGTCGTGCACTACGGACCGAGGTAGAGCAGTTTACGGTCATACAGTATGGACCGACATTGAACAGTTTGGAGCCTTGCAGTGTGGAATGAGGTTACACAACTTTGGGTCATTCAATATGGACCAAGGCTAAGCAGTTTAGGGTCACGCAGTGTGAATTGAGGTTGCACACTTTAGGGTAATTCAGTATGGACCGAGGTTGACCAGTTTAGGGTCATGCAGTGTGAACCGAGGATGAGCAGTTTTGGGTCATGCAGTGTGGACCGAGGCTGAGCATTTTAGGCTCATGCAGTATGGACTGCGGCTGGGCAGTTTAGGTTCATGCAATTAGGACCGAGGCTGAACAGTTTAGGGTCATGCTGTACGGACCGAGTCTTAGCTGTTTAGGGTCATGCAGTATGGATTGAGGCTAAGTAGTTTAGGGTCATGCACCATGGACCGAGCCAGAGCAGTTTCAGGTCATGCAGTATGTATCGACGCTGAGCAGTTTAGGTCCATGCAATATAGACTGATGCATATCAGTTTAAGGTCGTGCAGTATACACTGAGGAAGAGCAGTTTGGGGTCATGCAGTATGGATCGAGGAAGAGCGGTTTAGGGTCATACGGTATGGACCGAGGCTGAGTAGTTTAGGGTTATGCAGTATGGACAGAGGCTAAGCAGTAAGGGTCGTGCAGTGTGGACTAAGGCTGAGCAGTAAAGGGTCATGCAGAATTGACCGAGGCGGAGCAGTATAGGGTTACACAGTATAGATTGAGGCTGAGCAGTTTAGGGTCCTACATTATGGAACGAGGCTGAGAAGTTTAGGGTTCAGAGGTATTGATTGAGGCTGAAGAAATTAGGGTCATGCAGTATGGACCGGGGCTGAGATGTTTGAGGTCATGCAGTATGGACCTAGGTTGAGCAGTTTATGGTCATGCTGGATGGACCGAATCTGAGCATTTTAGGGTCATGCAATATGGATAAAGGCTAAGCAGTTTAGGGTCAGGCAGTATGGACCGAGGCTGAGGCTGTGTAGTTTTGGGTTAGGTAGTGTTGATCGAGGCTGAAAGGTTTAGGGTCATGCAGTATTGACCGAGGCTGAGTAGTTTTGGGTCATGCAGTATAAATCGAGGCTGAATAGTTTAGGGTAATGCAATGTGGACCGAGGCTTAGAAGTTTAGGGTCTTGTAATATGGACCTAGGCTGAGCAGTTTCGTGTCATGCTGTATGGACCGAGGCTGAGCAGTTTAGGGTCTCGCCTTATGGAGAGAGCCTAAGTAGTTTAGGGTCATTCTTTAAGGACTTAGGCTGAGCAGTATAAGGCCATGCAGTAAAGACCGAGCATGAGCAATTTAAGGATATGCAGTATGTATCGACGCAGAGCAGTTTAGGGTCCTACAGAATGGACTGAGGCAGGGCAATTTAAGGTCATGCAGTACAGAACGAGGCTAAGCAGTTTACGTTATGAACCGAGGCTGAGATTTTTAGGGTTTTGTAATGTGGCGTGATGTTGCGTAGTTAATCGTGATTCAGTATGGACTGCGGCTAAGATCTTAAGGGTCATTCAGTTTTGATAGAGGCCGAGCAGTTTAGGGGCTTGCTGTCTTGACCGAGGCTGAGCAGTTTAGGGTCGAGCAGTGTGGATCGAGACTGAGATGTTTAGGGTCATGTAGTATGGACCGAGGTTGAGAAGTTTACGATCATGCAGTTTAGACTGAGGTTGAGCAGTTTATGGTCATGTAGTGTGGATCGAGGCTTAGCAGTTTTGAGTCATGCATTATGACCGAGGGTGAGTAGTTTTGGGTTATGCAGTATGCACCGAGGCTGTGTAGTTAAGGGTCATGCAGTAGGGACTGAGGCTGCGCAGTTTAGGGTTATGCAGTATAAACTGAGGTTGAGTAGTTGAGGGTCATGCAGTAAGGACCGAGGCTGAGCAGTTTAGGGTCATGAAGTATGGACCGAGGCTGAGCAGTTATGGGCCTTGCAGTAGGGACCGAGGCTGAGAAGTTAAGGGTTATGCAGCATGAACCGAAGCTGCGCAGTTTAGGGTCACGCACTAGGGACTGAGCTTGAGCAGTTTAGGTTCATGCAGCATGTACTTAACAGTATGGACTGAGCCTGAGCAGTTTAGGGTAGTGCAATATGGACCGAGGCAGAGCAGTTTAGGGTCGTGTAGTGTGGACTGAGGTTGCGCAGTTTTGGATCATGCAGTGTGCACTGAGGTTGCGTTATTTAGGGTCAATCAGTATTGACCGAGGCTGAGCAGTTTAGGGTCTTGCTAGGTTAACGGAGGATGAAGAGTTTTGGACCATGCAGTATGAATCGAGGCTGAGCATTTCAGGCTCATGCAGTTTGGACCAAGGTTGAGCAGTTCAGGGTCATGCTATATGGATTGAGCTTGAGAAGTTTAGGGTCATGCAGTAGCAATCCAGGCTAAGCAGTTTAGGGTCATGGATCATAAATCGAGGCAGAGAAGTTCAGGTCATGTAGTATGGACGAAGGCTGAGCACTTTAATGTCATGCAATAAAGACCAAGGTTGAGCAGTTTAGGGTCATGAAGTATGGACTGAGGCTGAGCAGATTACAGTCATACAGTATGTATCGAGGCTGAGCAGTTAAGGGTCATGCATCATGAACTAAGGCTGAACATTTTTTGGTCATGCAGTGTAGACCGAGCCTCAACAATTTAGGGTCGTGCAGTACGTACCTAGGCTTAGCAGTTTAGGGTCATGCTGTATGGACTGAGGTAGAGCAGTTTAGGGACATGTAGTATGGACCGAGGCAGAGCACTTTAGGGTCATGCAGTGTGGACTGAGCTAGAACACTTTAGGGTTATGTAGTATGGACTGAGGCAGAGCACTTTAGGGTCATGCAGTACGGACCGAGGCAGAGCACTTTAGGGTAATGCAATAAGGACAAGGGCTGTGCAGTGTGGATCGAGTAGTTTAGAGTCATGCAGTGTGGATTGAGGTTGCGTCATTTAGGGTCACGCAGTGCGGACTGAGGTTGTGAAGTTTAGGGTCATTCAGTCTGGATAGAGGCTAAGTAGTTTAAGGCCATGCAGTGGGAACTAAGGATGCGCAATTTTTGGTTTTGCAGTATGGGCCGAGGCTGAGCAGTTTAGGCTCATGCAGTATGGACCGAGGCTGAGCATTTTAGGCCATGCAGTATGGACCGAGGCTGAAAAGTTTAGGGTCAAGCTATTTGGACCAAGGCCGACTAGTTTAGGGTCATGCAGTATAGATCGGGCAAGAGTAGTTTAGGGTCATGCAGTATGGACCGAGGCTGAGCACTTAGGGTCATGCAGTATGGACAGAGGCTGAGTAGTTTATGGTCATGCAGTTCGGACCGAGCTTACGCCGTTTAGGGTCATTCATTATGGACTGAGGATGAGCAGCATAGGGTCATGCAGTATGAACCAAGGTCGAGCTGTTAAGGGTCATGTAGTATGAACCGAGGCAGCCTAGTTTAGGGCCATGCGATATGGACCAAGCCTGAGTAGTATAAGGTCATGCAGTATGGACCGAGGCTGAGCAGTATAGGGTCTGGCATTATGGACCGAAGCTGAGCAGTTTTTTGTCATGTAGTATGGACCGCAATTAATGGTCATGTAGTGCGGACCAAGACGTAGCAGTTTAGGGTCATGCATTATGGATCGAGAGTGAACAATATGGTCACGTAGTATGGACCGAGGCTGTGCAATTTACACTAAGTATAGATTATGGCTGCAAAGTTTAGGGTCATGCAGTATGGACTGAGGCTGAGTAGTTTAGGGTCATGCAGTAGGACCAAGGCTGAGAAAATTAGGGTCATGAAGTACGTACAGAGGGTGACCAGTTTAGGGTCTTCCAATGATGAGCAAGGCTGAGCAGTTTACGGTCATGAAGTATGGATCGAAACTAAGCGGATTAGACTTTTGTAGTATGGACTGAGGAAGAGCGGCATGCAGCAAGAAACGAGGCTGAGCAGTTTAGGGTCCTGCAAAATGGATCAAGCCTGAGTAGTTTAAGGTCATGAAGTATGTACCGAGGCTGAGCAGTTTAGAGTCATGCAGTATGGATTGAGGTAGAGTAGCTTAGGGTCGTGCAGGATTCACCGAGGCAGAGCCGTTTAGGGTCATACGGTATGGACCGGTGCTTAGTAAATTAGAATCTTGTAGTGTGGATTGAGGTTGCGTAGTTTAGGGTCAAGCAGTGTGAACATGGGTTTACATTATGGACCGAGGCTGAGCTGTTTTTGGTTATGCGGTGTGAACAGAGGATGAGCAGTTTTGGGTCATGCAGTGTGAACCGAGGCCGAGCAGTTTCGGCTCATGCACTATGGTTTGAGGCTGAGCATTGTAGGCTCATGTAGTATCGACCGAGGCAGAGCAGTTTAGGGTCCCGAATTATGGAGCGAGCGTAAGTAGTTTAGGGTCATGCAGTATGGACAGCAGGCTGAGCAGTTTAGGGTCATTCAGTATGAATCGAGGCTGAGCAGTATAGGGTCATGCAGTATGGACGGAGTCTGAGTAGTTAAAGGCTATGCAGTATTTACCGCGGTAGAGCAGTTTAGGGTGATGCAGTATGGACTGAGGCGGAGCATATTAGGGTCATCCAATATAGACCGAGGTTGAGCAGATAAGGGTCATACTGTATGGACCGAGGATGAGAAGTTTTGGTTCATGTTGTGCTGCATGAGGTTGCATCGTTATTGGTGATGCAGTAGGGACTGGGGCTGACCAGTTTAGCGTCATTCAGTATGGACCGATGCTGTGTGGTTTAGGGTCTTACTGTTTAGATCGAGGCTGAGTAGTTTAGTGTCATGCAATGTGGACCGAGGCTGAGATGTTGAGGGTCATGCAGTATGGACCGAGGCTGAGCAGTTTAGGGTCATGCAGTGTGGACCGAGGCTGAGCAATTTGTGATGATGCAATGGTGATCGAGGCTTAGCAGTATTGGATCATGCATTATGGACCGAGGGTGAACAGTTTAGGGTCATGCAATATAGACTGAAGCTGCGTAGTTTAGGGTCATGCAATATAGACCGAGGCTGCACAGTTTAGGGTCATGTAGTATGGATCGAGGCTTAATAGTTTGGGGTTATGCAGTAAGGACCAATACTGAGCGGTTTAGGGTCATGCAGTATGTATCGAAGTTGAGAAGTATTGGGTCTTGCAGTATGGATCGAGGCTGAGCATATCAAGGCCACGTAGTGTGGATCGAGTCTTAGCAATTTAGGGTCATGCAGTATAAACCGAGGCCGAGCAGTTCATGGCTATTTAGTGTGTGTCGAGGCTTAGCAGGTTAAGGTCATGCATTATGGACCAATGCTGAGTAGTAGACGGTTATTGAGTATAAATTGAGGCTGGGAAGCTTAGGGTCACACAGTATGGAACGAGGCTGAGCGGTTTAAGGTCTTGTAATAAAGACCTCAGCTGAGCAGTTTAGAGTCATGAAGTAAGAACCTAGGCTGAGCAAATTAGGGTCTTGCAGTATGGACCGAGGTTGAGAAGTTAAGGGTCATGCAGCATGAACCGAGGCTGAGCTGTTTAGGGTCATGCAGTATGGACTGGGCCTGAGCAGTTTAGGGTCATAAAGTATGCATCGAGGCTGACAAGTTTAGTGTCATGCAGTACGGACTCAGGCAGAGGAGTTTAGGGCCTTGCAGTATGGACCGAGGAAGAGCAGTTTAAGGCCAAACAGTATGGACCGAGGCTGAGTAGTTTACGGTCATGCTGTGAGGACTAGGGTTGCGCAGTTAAGGGTCATGCAGTGCGGACCTAGGACGAGCAGTTTAGGGTCATTTAGTATGGAACGAGGCTGAGAAGTTTAGGGTCATGAAGTATGAATCGAGGATGAGAAGTTTTGGGTCATGCTGTGTGGACCGTGGCTGAGCCGTTTTGGCTCATGCAGTATGGACCGAGGCTGAGCATTTTAGGCTCATGCAGTACGGATCAATGCTGAGCAGTTTAGGGTCAAGTTGTATGGATCGAAGCTGAGCAGTTTAGGGTCAAGCAATATGGCTTAGTAGTTTAAGGTCAGGTAGAGTGGATCGAGGCTGAGCAGTTTAGGGTCACGCAGCGTGGATCGAGACTGAGCAGTTTTGTGTCAAGCTGTATAAATCGAGGATTAGTAGTTTAGCATCACGCAGTGTGGAATGAGGCTGAGAAGTTTATGGTCTTGCAATATTGACCTAAGCTGTGCAGTTTAGGATCATGCAGTATGGACCGAGGCTGAGCAGTTTAGGGTCTGACATTAAGGAGCGAGCCTAAGTAGTTTAGGGCCATGCTGTATGGACCGACGCTGAGCAGTTTGGGGTCATTCAGTATGGATCGAGGTCGAGTAGTGTAGGGTCATGCAATATGGACCCAGCCTTAGCAGTTTAAGGTTAGCCAGTATGTACCAAGGCTGAGCAGTTTAGGGTCACGCAGTATGGATTGAGGTAGAGTAGCTTAGGGTCATGTGGTATATACCGAAGCTGAGTAGTTTAGGGTCATACCGTATAGACCGAGGCTGAGAAGTTTAGGGTCATGCAGTGTGGCTTGAGGTTGCACCATGAATGGTGATGCAGTATGGATCGAGGCTGAGCAGTTTAAGGTCATTCTGTTTGGACCTAGGCAGAGCAGTTTATGGTTTTGTTGTCTAGTCCTAAGTTGAGCAGTTTAGGGTCATGAAGTGTGGACTGAGGCTGAGCAGATTGGGGTCTTGCACTATGGACCGAGGCTGAGCAGTTGTGGGACATGCAGCATGAACCGAGGCTGAGCAGTTTAGGGTCATTCAGTATGGACCGAGGTTGAGTAGTGTAAGGTCACGCAGTATGGACCGAGCCTTAGCAGTTATAGGTTAGGCAGTATGTACTATTCCTGAACAGTTTAGGGTCATGCAGTATGGACTGAGGTAGAGCAGTTTAAGGTCTTGCAGTGTAGACCAAGGCTGAGTAGTTTAGGGTCATACGGTATAGACTGAGGCTGAGAAGTTTAGGGTCATGCAGTGTGGCATGAGGTTGCACCATGAATGGTGCTGCAGTAAGGATCGAGGCTGAGCGATTTAAGGTCATCCAGTGTGGACCGAGGCTGCGCAGTTTATGGTCATGTTGTCTAGACCTAAGCTGAGCAGTTTAGGGTCATGAAGTATGGACAAGGGCTGAGCAGATTAGGGTCTTGCACTATATACCGAGGCTAAGCAGTTACGGGACATGCAGCCTGAACCGATACTGAGCCGTTTGGGGTCATGCAGTATGGACCGAGCCCGAGCAATTTAGGCTCAAGCAGTATGTACTAAGGCTGAGCAGTTTACGGTCATGTAGTATGGACTGAAGCAGAGTAGTTTAGAGTCATGCACTATGGACCGAGGCCGGGCAGTTTTGGGTCATACGGTATAGACAAAGCTTGACCAGTTTAGGGTCATGTAGTATGGGCCAAGGCTGAGCACTTTTGGGTCAAGCAGTATGGATCGAGGCTAAGCAGTTGTGGGTCATGCAGCCGAGGCTGAGCAGGTTAGGGTCCTGCAATGTTGACCGAGGCTGAGATGTTCAGGGTCATGCAGTATGGACCGTGGCTGAGCAGTTTAGGGTCATGTAATACAGATCGAGGCTGAGCAGTTTATGGTCATGCGGAGCGGACCAAAGCTTACTAGTTTAGGGTCATGCTTTATGGAACGAGGGTGAGCAGTTTAGGGTCATACTGTATCGACCGAGGCTGAGTAGTTTAGTGTCATGCAGTAAGGACCGAGGCAAGGCAATTTAAGGCATGCAGTGTGCATAGAGGCTGTGCAGTTTAGGGTTATCAATAAGGACCTAGGCTGAGCAGTTAAGAGTCATGTTGCACGAACCGAGGCTGAGCAGTTTAAGATCATGCAGCATGGACCGAGCCTGAGTTATTCAAAGTCATGCAGTATGTATCGAGGCTGAGCAGTTTGCGGTCATGCCATACAGACTTAGGCAAAGCCATTTTAGGTCGTGCAGTATGGACCAAGGCTGAGCAGTTT
The DNA here is from genome assembly GCF_000471905.2 of Amborella trichopoda. The sequence goes on from NW_006499776.1 coordinate 2,086,920, forward strand.
AGGGTATGTAGTATGGACCAAGGCTGAGCAGTTTAGGGTCATGCAGTGGGGGCCGAGGCTGAGCAGTATAAAATCATGTAGGATTGACCGAGACTGAGCAGTTTAGGGCTGAGCCGTTCAGCGTCATGCAGTATGAAGCAAGGCTGAGTAATTGAGGTTCATGTAGTATGGATCAAGGCTAAGCAGTTTAGGGTTATGCAGCATGGACCAAAGCTGAGCATTTTAGGGTCATACAATATGGACCGCTGCTCAGCGGTTTAGGTCAGGCAGTATGGACCGAGGCTGAGGCTGAGTAGTTTACGCTCAGGTAATGTCGATCGAGGCTGAATAGTATAGGGTCATGCAGTATGGACCGAGGCTTAGCAGTTTAGGGTCATGCAGTATAAATCGAGGCTGAGTAGTTTAGGGTCATCTATGTGGACCGAGGCTTAGAAGTTTAGGGTCATTCAGTACAGATCGAGGCTGAGCAGTATAAGGTCGTGGCGTATGAAACGACCCTGAGCAGTTTAAGGCTATGCAGTACGTACCGAGGCTGAGCAGTATGGGCTGAGGTAAAGTAGTTTTGGGTTATGCAGTATGGAACAAGGCTGAGCTGTTTAAGGTCATACGATATGGACCGAGGATGAGCAGTTTAGTTCTCTCCAATGTGGCGTGATGTTGTGCAGTTAATGGTGATGAAGTATATAACAAGGCTGAGCAGTGTAGGGTCATTCAGTTTGGGCCGAGGCCGAGTTGTTTAGGGTCTTGTTGTCTAGACCGAGGCTTAGCAGTTTAGGGTCATGCAGTGTGGACCGAGACTGAGATGTTGAGGGGCATGCAGTATTGACCGAGGCGGAGCATTAGGGTCATGCAGTCTAGACCGAGGCTGAGCAGTTTATGGTCATGCAGCGTGGACCAAGGCTTTGCAGTTTAGTGTCATGCATTATGGACTGAGGGTGAGCAGTTTAGTCGCGTATGAACTGAGGCTCTACAGTAAAGGGTAATGTAGTATGGAACGAGGCTGCACAGTTTAGGGGTATACAGTATAAACCATGGTTGAGTACTTTAGGGTCATGCAGTAAGGACCGCGGCTGAGCAGTTTAGGGTCATGCAATATGTATCGAGGCTGAGAAATTTAGGATCTTGAAAACAGGACCTAAGCTGAGTAGTTTAGGGTCATACAGTATGGGCCGAGGTTGAGTAGAAAAGGGCCTTGCAGTAGGGACTGAGGCTGAGCAGTTAAGGGTCATGCAGCATGGACCGAGGCTGAGCAGTTTAGGGTCATGCAGTATGGACCGAGCCTGAGCAGTTTAGGGTTATGCAGTATGTAAAGAGGCTAAGCAAGTTAAGGTCTTACGGTATGGACTGAAGCAGATTAGTTTAGGCTAGTGCAGTGTGGACCGAGGCAGGTAGTTTAGGGCCATAGGGTACGGACCAAGGCTGAGCAGTTTAGGGTCATGCAATATGGACTGAGGTTGCGTAGTTTAGGGTCATGCAGTGTGGACTGAGGTTGCGCTGTTTAGGGTCCTTCAGTATTGACCGAGGCTACGCCGTTTAGTGTCATGCAGTGTGAATCAAGGATGGGCGGTTTTGGGTCATGAAGTGTGGACCGAGGCTGAGCAGTTTAGGCTCATGCAGTGGAGATCGAGGCTGAGCATTTTTGGCTCATGCAGCATGGACCGAGGCTGAGAAGTTTAGGCTCATGCTATATGGACCGAGCCTGACACGTTTAGGGTCATGCAGTATGGATCGAGGCTGAGCAGTTTAGGGTCATACAGTGTGGATCGAGAGTGAGATGTTTAGGGTCATGCAGTATTGACCGAGGCTGGGCAGTTCACGGTCATGCAGTTTAGACCCAAGCAGAGCAGTTTATGGTCATCCAGTGTGGATCGAGGCTTTCCAGTTTAGGGTCATGCATTACGGACCGAGGCCGTGTGGTTTATGGCTATGTCGTGTTGACCGAGGCTGAGCAGTATAGGGGGGAAGCAGTACATGGCTATGTAGTATAGACCTTGGCAGAGTAGTATACGGTCATTGCGTATAAATCGAGGCTGAAAAGCATAGAGTCATGCCGTATGGACCGAGGCTGAGCAGTTTAGGGTCTTGAAAAAAAGACATAAGCTGAGCAGTTTAGGGTCATGAAGTAAGAACCGAGGCTGAGCAGTTTAGTGTCATGCAGTATAGACTGAGGTACAGCAGCTTAGGGTCATGCAGTATAGACTGAGGCTAAGCAGTTTAGGGTCATATGGTATAAAAGAAGGCCGAGATGTTTAAGGTCATGCAGGGTGGCGGGAGCTTACGTAGTTAATGGTGATGGAGTATGGACCGAGGCTGAGCAGTTTACGATCATTTTGTTTGGACCGAGGCCGAGATGTTTAGGGTCATGCAGTGTGGACCGAGGCTGAGATGTTTAGGGTCATGCAGCATGGACTGAGGCTGAGACATTTACATGCAGTATGGACCTAGGTTGAGCAGTTTATGGTCATGTAGTGTGGAACGAGGCTTAAATGTTTAGGGTCATGCATTATGGAACAAGGCTATAAAGTTTAGGGTCATGCAGTATCCACCGAGGCTGAACAGTTCAGGGTCATGCGCTACGGACCGAGGCTGACTAGTTTAGGTCATGCGATAAGGACCAAGGTAGACCAGTTTAGGGTCATGTAGTATATACCGGGGCTGAGCAGTTTAGGGTCTTGCAATAAGGACTTAGGCTGGGCAGTTTATGGTCATGAAGTATGGATCGAGGCTGAGCAGATTAGGGTCTTACTCTATGGAGAGACGACGAGCAGATAAGGGTGATGCAACATGAATTGTGGCTGAGCCGTTTAGGGTCGTGCAGTATGGACCGAGCCTGAGCAGTTTAGGATCATGCAGTATGTACCGAGGCTAAGACGTTCAGGGTCATGCAGTGTGAACCAAGGATGAGCATTTTTGGGGCTTGCGGTGTGGATCGAGGCTGAGCAGTTTAAGCTCATGTAGTATGGATCGAGGTTGGGCATTTTAGGCTCATGCAGTATAGACCGAGGCAGTGAAGTTTAGGGTCATGCGCTATGGACCCAGCCTGAGCAATTTAGGGTCATGCAGTATTGATCAAGGCTGAGCAGTTTAGGGTCATGGAGTATAAATAGTGGCTCAGAAGCTTACAGTCATGCAGTATGGAATGAAGCTGAGCTGTTTAGGGTCCTATAATAAGTACCTAAGTTGAGCAGTTTTGGGCCATGAGGTATGGACTGAGGCTGAGCAGATTAGGGTCTTGTAGTATGGATCGAGGCTGAGCAGTTAAGGGTCATGCAGTATGGACTAGGCATTGTTGTTTAGTGTTTTGCATTATGGACTGAGGCAGAGTAGTTTAGGGTCATAAGGTTGAGTAGATTAAGGTCATGCAGTGTGGACTGAGGTTGCACAGTTTAGGGTCATGCAATGTGGACTGAGGGTGCACATTTTAAAGTCATTCATAATGGACTAAGGCTGAGTAGTTTGCAGTCACGCAGTGTGAACTGAGGTTACATAGTTCAAGGTCTTTCAGTATGGAATGAGGCTGAGCAATTTAGGGTCATGCAGTGTCAACCGATGATGAGAACTTTTGGGTCATGCAGTGTGGTCCGAGGCTGAGCAGTTTAGGCTCATGCGATACGGACTAAGGAGGAGCAATTTAGAGTCATGCAGTATGAACGGAGGCTGAGCAGTTTACGGTCGTGCCGTATGGACCGAGGATGAGCCGTTTAGCGTCATGGAGTATGGATTGAGGCTGAGCAGTTTAGAGTCATGCTGTTTGGGCCGACGCTGAGCAGTTTACGGTCATGCCCTATGGACAGAGCCTGAGCAGTTTAGGATCATGCAGTTGGGTCCGAGGATGTGCTGTTTAGGGTCATGCAACATGGATCGAGACTGAGTACTTTCGAGTCACGCAGTATAGACTGAGCTTGATTAGTATATGGTCATGCAGTATGGACCGAGGCTAAGAACTTTTGGGTCATGCAGTATGGATCGAGACTCCAGCATGAGCCGAGGATGAGCGGTATAGGCCACGCAAAGTGAACCGAGGCTGAGATGTTTAGGATCATGCAGTACGGACCGCAGCTGAGTAGTTTATTGTCATGTAGTATGGACCGAGGCTGAGCAGTTTATGGTCATGCAGAGCGGACCGAGGCTTAGCAGTTTAGGGTCATGCAGTATGGACCGAGGCTGTTCATGTTAGGGTCAAGTAGTATGGACCTAGGCTGCACAGTTTAGGATCATGCAGGATGGAGTAAGGCTGAGTAGTTTAGAGTAATGCAGTAAGGCCCATAGCAGAGCAGTTTAGGGTCATGTAGTACGTATTCAGGCTGTGTAGTTTAGGGTCATGCAGTAAGGACCTAGGCGGAGCAGTTTCGGGTCATTCAGTTTGGACCGAGGCTATGTTGTTTAGGGTCTTGCTGTCTAGACCTAGGCTGAGCAGTTTAACGTGAGGCAAGGTGGACCGAGATTGACAGTTTTAGGGTCATGTAGTTTGGACCGAGGTTGAGTAATTTAGGGTCATGCAGTTTAGACCGAGGCTAAGCAGTTTAAGGTCATGCTGTGTGGATCAAGGCTTTGCAGTTTAGGGTCATGCATTATGGGCTGAGGGTGAGCAGTTTAGGATCATGCAGTATGGACCGTGGCTGTGCAGTCATGGGCAATGCATTATGGATCAAGGGTGCACAGTTTAGGGTCATGCAGCATAAACCGAGGATGAGTAGTTTTAGGTCATGCTGTAAGGACCAAGGCTGAGCAGTTTAGGGAGTATGTATCGAGGCTGAGCAGTTTAGGGTCTTGAAATAAGGACCTAGGCTAAGTAGTTGAGGGTCATGAAGTATAGATCAAGGCAGAGCAGAAAAGTGCCTTGCAATAAGGACCGAGGGGAAGTAGTTAAGGGTCATGAAGCATGAACCGAGGCTGAGCAGTTTAGGGTCACGCAGTGTGGATTGAGGTTGCACAGTTTAGGGTCATGTAGTGTGGACTGAGGTTGCGCTGTTTAGGATCAATCAGTATGGATCGAGGCTGAGAAGTTTAGGGTCATGCAGTGTGAACCGAGGATGAGCAGTTTTGGGGCATGCAGTGTGGACCGAGGTTGAGCAGTTTAGGCTCAAGCAGTATGGAACGAGGATGAGCATTTTAGGCTCATGCAATATGGGCCGAGGTGAGAAGTTTAGAGTCATGTTGTATGGACCGAGTCTGAGGAGTTTAGGGTCATGCAGTATGGATCGAGCTGAACAGTTTAGGGTCATGGAGTATAAATCGAGGCTGAGAAGCTTAGGGTCATGCAATATGGACTGAGGCAGAGCAGTCTAGAGACTTAAAATAAGGACAGAAGTTGAGCAGTTTAGGGTCATGCAGTATGTACCGAGGCTATGTAGTTTATGGTCCTACAGTATGGACAGAGGCAGAGCAGTTTAGGGTCGCGCAACATGGACCAAGGCAGAGAAGTTTTGGGTCATACGGTATGGACCGAGGCTGAGTAGTTTAGGGTCATGTAGTGTGGACGGTGGTTGTATAGCTTAGGGTCATGCAATGTGGACTGAAGTTGCGTTGTTTAGGGTCATTCAGTATTGACAGAGGAAGAGTAGTTTAGGGCCATGCAATGTGAATCGAAAATGAGCAGTTTTGGGTCATGCACGGTGGATTGAGGCTGACCAGTTTAGGCTCATGCAGAATGGACCGAGGCTGAGTATTTTAGGCTCATATAGTATGGACCGAGGCGGAGCAGTTTAAGGTCATGCCATATGGATCGAGCATGAGGAGTTTAAGGTCATGAAGTATGAATCGAGGCTGAGCAGTTTAGGGCCATGCAGTGTGGATAGAGAGTGAAATGTTTAGGGACATGCAGTATGGACCGAGGCTGAGCAGTTAGGGTCATACAGTTTTGATCGAGGCTTAGCAGTTTATGGTAATCCAGTGTGGATCGAGGCTAACCAGTTTAGGGTCATGCATTATGGACTAAGGGTGAGTTGTTTAGGGTCATGCGGTATGGATTGAGGCTGGGCAGTTTAGCGTATTGCAGTATAGATTGAGTCTGCACAGTTTAGGGTCATGCAATATAAACCTAGGCTGACTAATTTAGCGCCATGCGGTAAGGACAGAGGCTGGGCAGTTTAGGGTCATGGAGTATGTGCTGTGGCTAGCACTTTAGAGTCTTGACATAACGACCAAGGCTGGGCAGTTTAGGGTCATGAAATATAGACCGATGCTGAGCAGAAAAGGGCCTTGCAGTAGGGACTGAGGCAGAGCAATTAAGGGTCATGAAGCATGTACCAAGGCCGAGCAGTTTAGGGACATGCAGTACGGATCGAGCCCGTGCAGTTTAAGGTCATGCGGTAAGTACCGAGGCTAAGCAGTTTAAGGTCATGCAGTATGGACTGAGGTAGAGCAGTTTGGGGTCATGCAGTATGGACTGAGGCAGAGTAGTTTAGAGTCATATGGTATGGACCGAGGCTGAGCAATTTTGGCTCATACAGTTTGGACTGAGGTTGCGTAGTTTAGGTCATGCAGTGTGGACTGAGGTTGCGCTGTTCAGGGTCATTCAGTATTGACCGAGGATGAGTAGTTTAGGGTCATGCAGTATGAACCGAGGTTGAGCAGGTTTTGGTCATGCAGTGTCGACCGAGGCTGAGCAGTTTAGGCGCATGCAATATGGACTGAGGCTGAGCATTTTAGGCTCATGCAGTATGGATCGAGGCTAAGGAGTTTAGGGACATGCAGTATGGATCGAGGCTGAGCAGTTTAGGGTCATGGAGTATAAATCGTGGATGAGAAGCTTAGGGTCATGCAGTATGGACCGAGGTTGAGCAATTTATGTTCATGCAGTAAGAATTGAGGCTGCGCAGTTTTGTGTGCTGCCGTATGGACCGAGGCTACGCAATTTAGGGTCATGCAGAATGGATCGAGGCTGAGTAGTTTTGGGTTATGCAGTAACGTTCGATGCTGAGTAGTTTAGGGTCATGCGGTATGTCCCGTGGCTGAGCAGTTTAGGGTCTTGTAATATGAACCGAGGCTGAGTAGTTCAAGGCCATGTAGTGTGGATCGAGTCTTAGAAGTTTAAGTTCATGCATTATGGATCGAGGGTGAAATGTTTAGGGTCTTGCAGTATAAATCGAGACTGAGTAGTTTAGGGTCATGCAATATGGACCGCGGCTGAGCAGTTTAGGGTCTTGGAGTATAGACCTAGGCTGAGAATTTTAAGATCATGCAGTATGGACTGAGGCTGAGCAGTATTCGGTCACGCAGTATGGACCGAGGCCGAGCGGTTCATAGCTATGTAGTGTGGACCGAGGTTTAGCAGTTTAAGGTCATGCATTCTGGACCTTGGCAGAGCAGTAGACGACGGTCTGTGAGTTTAAATCAACGTTCAGAAGCTTGGGGTCATGTCGTATGGACCGAGGCTGAGCAGTTTAGGGTCTTGCAGTTGGGAACGAGGCTGAGTAATTTAAGGTCATGAAGAACAAATCGAGGCTGAGTAAATTGGGGTCTTACAGTATGAACCGAGGTTGAGTAGTTTAGGGTCATCCAAAAAAGTACCGAGGCTGAGCAGTTTCGGGTCAATCAAGATGGACTATGGTAGAGCAGTTTTGAGTCGTGCAGTATAGACCTAGGCAGAGCAGTTTAGGGTCATACGTTAAGGACAAGGCTGAGCAGTTTAGGTCATGCTGTGTGGACTAAGGTTGCGCAGTTAAGGGTCATGAAATGTGGACCGAGGCTGAGCAGTTGACTGTCATTCAGTATGGACCGAGGCTGAGCAGTTTAGGGCCATGTAGTGTGAATTGAGGATGAGCAGTTTTAGGTCCAGCAAGGTGCACCGAGGCTGAGCAGCTTAGGGTCACGCAGTATGGTCCGAGGCTGAGAAGTTTTGGGTCATGCTGTATAAATCGAGGCTGAGTAGTTTAAGGTCATGCAGTGAGGAAAAGTTTAGGGTCTTGTAATATGGACCTAGGCAAACCTAAGTAGTTTAGGGTCATGCAGTATGGATCGACGCTGAGATGTTTAGGCTCATTCAGTATGGACCAAGGCTGAGCTGTATAAGGCCATGCAGTATGGACCAAACCTGTGTAGTTTATGATTATGCAGTATGTACCAAGGCTGAGTAGTTTATGGTCATGCAGTATAAACTAAGGAAGAGCAGTTTAGGGTCAAGCATTATAGATCGAGGCTTAGCAGTTTGGGGTCATATGGTATAGACCGAGGCTGAGATGTTTAGGGTCATGCAGTGTAGCGTGAGGTTGCACAGTTAACGGTGATGCAGTATGGACCGAGGCTGAACCGTTTAGGGTCTTGTTGTCCATACCGAGGCTGAGAGGTTTAGGGTCATGCATTGTGGACCGAGGCTGAGATGTTTAGGGTCATGCAGTATGGACCGAGGCTGAGAAGTTTAGTGTCATGCAGTATGGACCGAGGTTGAGTATTTTATGGTCATGAAGTGTGGAACGAGGCTTAAATGTTCAGATTCATGGATTATGGACCGAGGCTGTAAAGTTTAGGGTCATGCAGTATCGACCAAGTCTACACAGTTTAGGGTCATGCTGTACGGACCAAGGCAGAGTAATTTAGAGTTCATGCAGTAAGGATCGAGGCTAAGCAGTATAGGGTCATGCAGTATGTACCGAGGCCAAGAAGTTTAGGATCTTACAATAAGGACCTAGGCTAAGCAGTTTAGTGTCATGAAGTATGGACCGAGGCTGAGCAAATTAGGGTCTTGCAATATGGACCCAGGCTGAGCAGTTAAGGATTATGCTGCATGAATTGAGGCAAAGCAGTTTACGGTCGTGCAGTATGGACCGCGCCTGAGTAGTTTAGGATCATGTAGTATGTTCCGAACTTGAGCAGTCTAGGGTCATGCATTATGGGCTGAGGCAGAGCAGTTTAAAGTCGTGCAGTAAGGAACGAGGTAGAGCAGGTTAGGGTCATACTGTATGCACCGAGGCTGAGCAGTTTAGGGTCACACAGTGCGGACCAAGGTTGCGTAGTTTAGGGTCATATAGTGTGGACTGAGGTTGCGCAGTTTAGGGTCATTCATAATGGACCGAGGCTGTGCAGTTTAGGGTCATGCTGTGTGAACCAAGGATGAGCAATTTCTGGGGCTTGCAAAGTAGACCGAGGCTAAGCAGTTTAAGCTCATGTAGTATTGATCGAGGCTTAAATTTTAGGCTCATGCAGTATGGACCGAGGCTGTGCAGTTTAAGGTCATGCTGTACGGACCGAGCCTGAGTAGTTTTGGGTCATGCAGTATGGATCGAGGCTGAGCGGTTTACAGTCTTGGAGTACAAATCGAGGCTGAGAAGCTTACGGTCATGAATTATGGAACGAGGCTGAGCACTTTAGGGTCTTAAAATAAGGACCTAAGCTGAGCAGTTTTTGTCGTGAAATATGGACTGAGGCTCCGCAGATTAGGGTCCTGCAATATGGACCGTGGCTGAGCAGTTAAGGACCATGCAGTGAGGACCGAGGCTGAGCAGTTTAAGGTAATGCAGAATGGACCAAGCCTAAGTAGTTTAGGGTCATGCAGTATGGGCCGAGGCTGAGTAGTTAAGGGTTATTCAGTATGGACTGAGGCAGAACAATTTAGGGTTATGCAGTATGGATCGAGGCTGAGCAGTTTAAGGTTATGCAGAGTGGATCGAGGTTGAGTCGTATAGGGTCATGCTGTATTGACCGAGGATGAGAGGTATAGGTTCATGCAGTATGGATCGAGGCTGAGCAGTTTAGGGCTAAGCAGTCTAGGGTCCAAAAGTAAAGACCGCGGCTGAGCAGGTTAGGGTCGTGGAGTATTGGCCGAGGCAGAGCAATTTAGAGTCATACGGTATGTAGCGAGGCTGAGCAGTTTAGGGTTATGCAGTATGGACCGAGGCTGAGCAGTTTAGGGTTATGCAGATTGGATCAAGGCTGAACCGTATAGGGTCATGCAGTATTGATCGAGGATGAGAGGTATAGGTTCATGCAGTATGGATCGAGGCTGAGCAATTTAGGGCAGTCTAGGGTGTTACAGTAAGGACCGAGGTTGCTGGGTTTAGGGTCCTGCAGTATGGACCGACGTTGAGATATTTAGAGTCGTGCGGTATGGACTAAGGCTGAGCAGTTTAGGGTCATGCAGTATGGACCGAACTTGAGCATTTGGGGTCATGTAATATGGACCCAGGCTGAGCATTTTAAAGTCCAACAGTTTGGACCGAGGTTGAGACTGAGTAGTATAGGGTCCGGTAGTGTTGATCGAGGCCGAATAGTTAAGGGTCATTCAACATGGTCCAAGGCTGAGCAGTTTAGGGTCATGAAGTACAAATCGAGGATGAGTAGTTTGGGGTCATGCAGTGTGGATCAAGGCTTAAAAGTTTAGGGTCTTGTAATATAGTCAAAGGCTGAGCAGTTTAGGGTCAAGCAGTATGTACCGAGGCCGAGCAGTTTAGGGTCTCGCATTATGGAGAGAGACTAAGTAGTTTAGGGTCTCGCATTATAGAGAGAAACTAAGTAGTTTAGGGTCATTCAATATGGACTGAGGCTGAGCCGTATAGGGTCATGCGGTATGGACCGAGCTTGAGAAGTTTAAGGTTATGCAGTATGTACTGAGGCTGAGCGTTTTAGGGGCCGACAGTATGGATTTAGGTAGAACAATTTAGGGTCATGCAGTATAGACCGAGGCTAAGCAATTTAGGGCCTTGCTATCTAGACCAAGGCTGAGCAATTTAGGTTATGGAATGTAGCGTGATGTTGCACAGTTAATGGTGATGCAGTGTGGACCGAGGCTGAGCAGTTTAGGGTCATTCAGTTTGGACCGAGGCTGATCAATTTAGGGTCTTGCTATCTAGACCGAGGCTAAGCTGTTTCGGGTCATGCATTGTTGATTGAGACTGAGATGATTATGGTCATGCAGTATTGATCAAGGCTGAGCAGTTTAAGGTCATGCAGTTTAGACTGGGGCTGAGCAGTTTACGATCATGCAGTGTGGATCGAGGCTAAGCTGTTTAGAGTCATCCATTATGGACCAAAGGTGAGCATTTTAGGGTCATTCAGTCTAATCGAGACTGTGCAGTTAAGGGTCATGAAGTATGGACCAAGGCCACACAGTTTAGGGTCATGCAGTATAAACCGAGGCTGAGTAGTTTAGGGTCATGCAGTAAGGACCGGGGCTGAAAAGTTTAGGGTCATGCACTATGTACCGAGGTTAACCTATTTAGGGTCTTAAAATAAGGACCTAGGCGTAGTAGTTTATGGTCATGAAGTGTGGATCGAGGCTGTGCAGATAAGGGCCATGCAGTAGGGGCCGAGGCTGAGCAATTAAGGGTCATGCAGCATGAACTGAGGCTGAGTAGTTTAGGGTCATGCAGTATGGACCGAGCTTGAGCAGTTTAGGGGCATGCAGTATTTACCGAGACTGTGCAATTTAAGGTCTCGCAGTATGGACTGAGGCAGAGCATTTTAGGGTTGTGCAGTATGGATCGAGGCAAAGCAGTTGAGGGTCTTGCAGTATGAACTGAGGTTGTGCAGTTTAGGGTCATGCAGTGTTGACTGAAGTTGCACTGTTTAGGGTCATTCAGTATTGAAAGAGGTAGAGCAGTTTAGGGTTATGAAAAGCGAACCGAGGATGAAGAGGTTTGGTTCATGCAGTGTGGACCGAGGCTGAGCAGTTTAGGCTCATGCAGTATGGACCTAAGCTGAGCATTTTAGGCTCATGCAGTATGGATCGAGGCTAAGAAGTCCAGGGTCACGCTATATGGACCGAGCTTGAGTAGTTTAATGTCCTGTAGTATGGATCGAGGCTGAGCAGTTTAGGGTCATGGAGTATAAATCGAAGCTGAGAAGCTTAGGGTCATGGAGTATAAATCGAGGCTGAGCAGTTTTTGGTCTTGCGGTACGGACCAAATCTGAGCAGTTTTAGGTCATGCAGTATGAGCCGAGGCTGAGTAGTGTAGGGTCATGCTGTGTGGACCGAGGTTGAGATGTCTGGGGTCATGCCGTATGGACTAAGGCTGAGCAATTTATGGTCACGTAGTGCGACAGAGGCACAGCAGTTTAGGGTCATGCATTATGGATCGAGGGAGAGCAGTTATGGTCATGCAATATGGACTGAGGCTGTGCAATTTAGGGTCATTAAGTATAGATAGAGGATGCAAAGTTTAGTTTCATGCAGTATTGAACGAGGCTGAGTAGTTTAAGGTCATACGGTGTGGATCGAGCAGGAGCAGTTTAGGGTGATGCAATGTGGCGTGATGTTGCACAGTCAAAGGTGATGCAGTTTGGACCGAGGCGGAGAACTTTAGGGTCATTCCGTTTGGACCAAGGATGAGCAAGTTAGGGTCTTGCTGTCTAGACCGAGAGTAAGCAGTTTAGGTCCAATAGTGTGGACCGAGACGGAGATGTTTTTGGTCATGAAGTATGGTCCGACGCTGAATAGTTTACGATCATGCAGTTTAGACTGAGGTTGAGCAGTTTATGGTCATGCAGTGTGGATCGAGGCTTAGCAGTTTAGGGTCATGCGTTATGGACCGAGGGTGAGCAGTTGAGGGTCATGCAATATGGACCAAGGCTATATAGTTAAGGGTCATGCAGTATGGACAAAGGCTGCACAGCTTAACGGCATGCAGTATAAACCGAGGCTGAGTAGCTTAGGGTCATGCAGTAAGGACCGAGGCTGAGCATTTTAAGGTGTTGAAGTATGGACCGAGGTGAAGCGGATAAGGTCCTTGCTGTAAGGCCCAAAACTGAGCAGTTACGTGTCATGCAGCATGAACCGAGGCTGAGCAGTTTTGGGTCATGTAGTATGGACCAAGCCTACGCAGTTTAGGGTCATGCAGTCTTTAACGAGGCTGAGCAGTTTAAGGTCATGCAGTATGGACTGAGGAAGAGTAGTATAGGGTCGTGTAGAATGGACCGAGGCAGAGCAGTTTAGGGTCGTGCAGAATGGACGGAGGATGCGCAGTATATTATACCGAGGTTGCACTGTTTAGGGTCATTACGTATAGACCAAGGCTGAAAAGTTTTGGGTCATGAAGTGTGAACCCAGGATGAAGAGTTTTGGGTCATGCGGCGTGGACCGAGGCTGAGTAGTTTAGGGTCATGCAGTATGGGCCAAGGATGAGCAGTATAGGGTCGAGGATGAGCAGTATAAGGTCATGCAGTATGGATCAAGGCAGAGCTATTATGGGTAATGCAGTATGAACCGAGGCAGAGTAGTTTAGGGTCATGCAATATGGACCGAGGCTGAGCAGTAAAGGGTCATGCAGTGTGGATCGAGGCTGAGCAGTTTAGGGTCTTGCAGTATGGACTGAATCTGAACAGTTTTGGATCATGCAGTATGAGTCAAGGCTGAGCAGTTTAGGGTCATGCTGTGCTTACCGAGGTTGAGATGTTTAGGGTCAAGTAGTATGGACCGAGGCTGAGCAATTTATTGTGATGTAGTGCGGACCAAGGCTAGCAGTTTCGGGTCATGCATTATGGACCGAGGGAGAACAGTTATGGTCATGCAGTATGGACTGAGGCTATGCAATTTATATAGATTGAGGATGCAAAGTTTGGGGTCATGCAGTACGGACCGAGGCTGAGTAGTTTAGGGTCATGCAGTAAGGGTTGAGGGTGAGCAGCTTAGGGTCATGCGGTATGTACCGACGCTGGGCAGTTTTGGGTCTTGCAATAAGGAGCAAGGCTAAGCTGTTTAGGGTCATGATGTATGGACCGAGGCTAAGCAAATTAGGGACTTGAAGTATGGAACGAGGCTGAGCACGTAAGTGTCATATAGCATGAACCGAGGCTGAGATGTCTAGAGTCATGTAGTATGGATCGAGCCTGAGCTGTTTAGGGTCATGCTGTACATACCGAGGATGAGTAGTTTGGTGTCATGCAGTATGGATTGAGGCAGAGCAGCTTAGGGTCATGCAGTTTATACCGTGGTTGAGCAGTTTAGGGTCATACGGTATGGACCGATGCTGAGCAGTTTAGGGTCATGCAGTGTTGATTGAGGTTGCACAGTTTAGGGTCGTCCAGTGTGCACATGGGTTGCACAGTTTAGAGTCATTATGTATGGGCCAAGGCTGAGCTGTTTGGGGTTTTGCAGTGCGAATGGAGGATGAGCAGTTTTGGGTCATGCAGTGTGGACCGAGGCTGAGCAGTTTAGGCTAAGCATTGTTGGCTTATGCAGTAATGTCCAAGGGCAAAAAGTTTAGGATCCTGCACTATAGAGCGAGCCTAAGTAGTTTAGGGTCTTGCAGTATGGACCCAGGCGGAGCAATTTAGGGCCATTCAGTATGAATCGTGGCTGAGTAGTATAGGGTCATGCAGTATGGACCATGCTTGAACAGCTTAAGGTTATGCAGTATGTACCGAGGTAGAGAAGTTTAGGGTCGTGTAGTATGGACTGAGGCAGAGCATATTAGGGTCATGTAGTATAGACCGAGGCGGAGCAGCTAAGTATCATACGGTTTGGACCGAGGCTGAGCAATTTTCGATCATGCTATGTGGCATGAGATTGCATAGTTATTAGTGATGGAGTATGGACCGCGGCGGAGCAGTTTAGGGTCATTCATTATGGACCGAGGATGAGCTGTTTAGGGTCTTGCTGTTTAGATCGTGGCTGAGCAGTTTAGTGTCATGTACTGTGGACCGAGGCTAAGATGTTGAGGGTCATGCAGTATGGACTTAGGCTGAATAGTTTAGGGAAATGCAGTCTGGACCGAGGCTGTGCAGTTTGTGGTCATGCAGTGTGGACCGAGGCTAAGCAGTTTAAGGTCATGCATTATGAACCGATGCTAAGCAGTAGACGCTTATTGAGTATAAATCAAGGCTGAAAAGCTTAGGGTCATGCAGTATGGAACAAGGCTAAGCATCTTAAGGTCTTACTGTAAGGACCTAGGCTGAGCAATTTAAGGTAAGAACGAGGCTGAGCAGAATAGGGTCTGGGAGAGTATGGACCGAGGTTGAGAAGTTAAGGGGCATGAAGCATGAACCGAGGCTAAGCAGTTTAAGGTCATGCAGTATGGACCGGGCCTGAGTAGTTAAGGGTCATGCAGTATGTATCGAGGCTAAGCAGTTTAGGGTCATGCAGTATGGACTGAGGCAGAGCAATTTAGGGTAAATGCAGTATGGGAGTTTAGGGTCATACGGTATGGACCGAGGCTGAGCAATTTAGAGTCATGTAGTGAGGACTAAGGTTGTGCGGTTAAGGGTCATGTGGTGTGGACAAGGGATGAGCAGTTTAGGGTCATTCAGTACGGACCGAGGCTGAATAGTTCAGGGTCATCCAGTGTGAACCGAGGGTGAGAAGATTTGGGTCATGCTGTGTGGACTGAGGTTGAGCCCTTTAGGCTCATGCAGTATGGATCGAGGTAGAGCATTTTAGGCTCATGCAGTATGGACCAAGGCTGAGGCTGAGGAGTTTAGGGTCATGCATTGTGGATCGAGGCTAAACTATTTAGGGTCACGCATTATAAATCGAGGCGAAGTAGTATTGGGTCATGCAGTGTCGACCGAGGCTGAGAAGTTTAGGGTCATGTAATATGGACGTAGGCTGAGCAATTTCGGATCATGCAGTATGGACCGAGGCTAAGCAATTTACGGTCTCACAGTATGAAGCGAGCCTAACTAATTTAGGGTCACACACTACGGACCGATGCTGAGCAGTTTAGGGTCATTCAATATGGACGGAGGCTGAGTAGTATAGGGTCATGCAGTATGGATTGAGCGTGAGCAATTTAAGGCTAAGCAGTATGTACCGAGGCTGAGCAGTTTAGGGTTCTGCAGTATGGACTGAGTTAGAGCAGTTTAGGGTCAAGCAATATAAACTGAGGCTGGGCCGTTTAGGGTCATATGGTATGGACCGAGGCTATGAAGTTTAGGGTCATGCAGTGTGGCATGAAGTTGCACCATGAATGGTGATGCAATATGGATCAAGGTTGTACAGATTAGGCTCATTCAGTTTGGATCGAGGCTGAGCACTATATTATCTTGTTGTCTTGACCGAGGCTGAGCACTATATAGTCTTGTTGTCTTGACCGAGGCTGAGTTTTGGGTCATGCAGTGTGGACCGAGGCAGAGAAGTTGAGGGTCATTCAGTATGGACCGATGTTGAGCGGTTTTGGGTCATGCTGTTTAGATCGTGGCTGAGCAGTTTAGTGTCATCTAGTGTGGACCGGGGCTAAGATGTCGAGGGTCATGCAGTACGAACCTAGGCTGAACAGTTTCGAGCCATGTAGTATGGACCAAGGCTATGCAGTTTTTAGTCATGCAGTGTGGATCGAGGCTTAGTAGTTTAGGGTCATGCATTATGGTTGAGGGTGAGCAGTTTACTCTCATGCTGTATGCACTGAGGCTGTGCAGCTTAGGGTGTGTCTGTAAGGACTGAGGCTGCATAGTTTAGTGTCATGCAGTTTGGACTGAGGCTCAATAGTTTAGGGTTATGCAGTAGGGTCTGATGCTGAGCAGTTTAGGGTCATGCAGTATGTATCGAGGCTGAAAAGTTTTGGGTCTTACAGTTGGGACTGAGGCTGAGTAGTTTAGCATCTTGCAGTATGGACCGAGGCCGAGCGGTTCATGGCTATGCAGTGGGGACCGAGGCTTAACAGTTTAAGGTCATGCATTATGAACCGATGCTGAGCAGTAGATGCTTATTGAGTATAAATCAAGGCTAAGAAGCTTAGGGTCATGCAGTATGGAACAAGGCTAAGCAGGTTAAGGTCTTACTGTAAGGACCTGGGCTGAGCAGTTTAGGGTAAAACGAGGCTGAGCAGATTAGGGTCTTGCAGTGTGGACCGAGGTTGAGAAGTTAAGGGTCATGAAGCAGGAGCAGAGGCTGAGTAGTTTAAGGTCATGCAGTATCGACCGGGCCTGAGCAGTTTAGGATCATGCAGTATGTATCGAGGCTGAGCAGTTTAGGGTCATGCAGCATGGACTGAGGTAGAGCAGTTTAGGGTAAATGCAGTATGGACCGTGGCAGAGCATTTTAGGGTCATACGGTATGGACCGAGGCTGAGCAGTTTAGAGTCATGCAGTGAGGACTATGGTTGTGCGGTTAAGGGTCATGTAGTGTGAACCAAGGATGAGCAGTTTAGGGCCATTCAGTATGGACCGAGGTTGAATAGTTCTGGGTCATCTAGTGTGAACCGAGGATGAGAAGTTTTGGGTCATGCTGTGTAGACCGAGGTTGAGCCGTTTAGGCTCATGCAGTATGGATCGAGGAAGAGCACTTTATGCTCATGCAGTATGGACCAAGGCTGAGGCTGAAAAGTTTAGGGTCACGTAGTGTGGATCGAGGCAGAACGTTTTAGGGTCATGCATAATAAATCGAGGCTGAGTTGTTTTGGGTCATGCAGCTTTGACAGGGGCTTAAAAGTTTAGGGTCTTGTAATATGGATGTAGGCTGAGCAGTTTAGGATCATGCAGTATAAATCTAGGCTAAGCAATTTGTGGTCTCATAGTATGAAGCAAGCGTATCTAGTTTTGGGTCATGCATTACGGACCGACGCTGAGCAGTTTAAGGTCATTCAGTATGGACGGAGGCTGAGTAGTGTAGGGTCATGCAGTATGGACCGAGACTGCGCAGTTTAAGGCTAGGTAGTAAGTACCGAGGCTGAGCAGTTTAGGCTTGTGCAGTATGGACAGAGTTAGAGCAGTTTAGAGTCATGCAATATAGACCGAGGCTGACTGGTTTAGGGTCATATGGTATAGACCGTGGCTAACAAGTTTAGGGTCATGCAGTGTGGCATGAGGTTGCACCGTGAATGGTGATGCAGTATGGATCGAGGCTATACAGTTTAGGGTCATTCAGTTTGGACTGAGGCTGAGCAGTAAATAATCTTGCTGTCTAGACCGAGGCTGAGATGTTTTTGGTCATGCAGTGTGGACCGAGGCTGAGCTGTTTAGGGTCCTTTAGTATGGACCGAGGTTGAGCGGTTTAGGGTCTTCTTGTTTAGATCGTGGCTGAGCAGTTTAGTGTCATGTAGTGTGGACTGAGGCTAAGATGTTGAAGGTCATGCAGTATGGACCTAGGCTAAACAGTTTAGGACCATGGAGTATGGACCGAGGCTGTGCAGTTTGTGGTCATGCAGTGTGGATCGAGGCTTAGAAGTTTAGGGTCATGCATTATGGTTGAGGGTGAGCAGTTTACTCTCATGATGTATGCACTGAGGCTGTGCAGTTTAGGGTCATGCAGTAAGGACTGAGGTTGCATAGTTTAGGGTCATGCAGTTTGGACTGAGGCTCAATAGTTTAGCGTTATGTCGTAGGGTCCGATGCTGAACAGTTTAGGGTCGTGTAGTATATATCGAGGCTGAGAAGTTTCGGGTCTTACAGTTTGGACCGAGGCTGAGCAGTTCAAGACCATGTATTGTGGATCGCGTCTTAGCAATTTAGGTTCATGCATTATGGACCGAGGGTGAGTCGTTTTGGGTCATGAAGTATAAATCGAGGCAGTAGTTTAGCGTCTTGCAGTATGGACCGAGGCCGAGCAGTTCATGGCTATGTAGTGTGGATCGAGGCCTAGAGTTTAAGGTCATACTTTATGAACCGATGCTGAGCAGTAGACGTTTATTGAGGATAAATCAAGGCTGAGAAGCTTAGGGTCATGCAGTATGGAATAAGGCTAAGCAGGTTAAGTTCTTACTGTACGAACCTAGGCTGAGCAGTTTAGGGTAAGAACGAGGCTGAGCAGATTAGGGTCTTGCAGTATGGACCGAGGTTGAGAAGTTAAGGGTCATGAAGCATGAACTGAGGCTGAGCAGTTTAAGGTCATGCAGTATGGACCGGGCCTGAGCAGTTTAGGGTCATGCAGTATGTATGGAGGCTGAGCAGTTTAGGGTCATGCGGTATGGATTGCGACAGAGCATTTTAGGGTAAATGCAGTATGGACAGAGGCCGAGAAGTTTAGGGTCATACGGTATGGACCGAGGCAGAGCAGTTTAGAGTCATGGAGTGAGAACTAAGGTTGTGCTGTTAAGGGTCATGCAGTGTGGAACAAGGATGAGCAGTTTAGGGTCATTAAGTATGGACCAAGGCTGAATAGTTCGGGTCATCCAGTGAGAGCCGAGGATGAGAAGTTTTGGGTCATGTTGTGTGGACTGAGGTTGAGCCGTTTAGGCTCATGCAGTATGGATCGAGGCAGAGCATTTTAGGCTCATGCAGTATGGACCGAGGCGGAGGCTGAGCAGTTTAGGGTCACGTAGTGTGGATCGAGGCTGAACTGTTTAGGGTCATGCATTATAAATCGAGGCTGAGTAGTTTTGGATCATGCAGTGTTGACCGAGGCTGAGAACTTTAGGGACGTTGGCTGAGCAGTTTAGGATCATGCAGTATGGATAGAGGCTAAGCAATTTACGGTCTCACAGTATGAAGCGAGCCTAACTAGTTTAGGGTCATGCACTATGGACCGACGCCGAGCAGTTTAAGGTCATTCAGTATGGACGGAGGCTGAGTAGTGTAGGGTCATGCAGTATGGACCGAGCCTAAGCAGTTTAAGGCTAGGCAATATGGATCGAGGCTGAGCAGATTAGGGTAGTGCAATATGGACTTAGTTAGAGCAGTTTAGGGTCATGCAGCATGAAACAAGGCTGAGTAATTAAGGGTCATGCAGCATCAACCGAGGCTGAGATGTTAAGGGTCATGCAGCTTGAGCCTAAGCTGACCAATTTAGGATGATGCAGTACGGACCGAGCCTCAGCAATTTACGGTCACACGGCATGCACCGAGGTTGAGCAGTTTAGGGTCGTGTAGTGTGGACTGAGGTTGCGTAGTTTAGGGTCTTGCTGTCTAGACCGAGGCTTAGCAGTTTAGGGCCACACAGTGTGGACCAGGAATGAGATGTTTAGGGTCATGCAGTATGAACCGAAACTGAGTAGTTTAGGGTCATGCAATTTAGACTGAGGCTGAGCAATTTATGATCATGTAGTATGGACCGAGGCTTTCCAGTTCAGGGTCATGCATTATGGGTCGGAGCTGAACAGTATAAGGTCATGTAGTATGGGTTGAGGCTGAGCAGTTTAAGGTCATACAGCATGAATCGTGGCTGAGTAGTTGAGGGTCATGCAGTAAGGACCGAGGCTGATCGGTTTAGGGTCATGCAGTATGTAATGAGGCAGAACAGTTTAGGGTCTTGAAATAAGGACCCAAGCTGAGGAGTTTAGGGCCATGCAACATGAACCGAGGCTGACTAGTTTAGGGTGATGCAGTGTGGACTGAGGTTGCACAGTTTAGGGTCATGTAGTGTGGACTAAGGTTGCGGTGTTTTGGATCAATCAGTATGGATCGAGGCTGAGAAGTTTAGGGTCATGCAATATGAACCGAAGTTGAGCAGTTTTAGGGCATTCAGTGTGGACCGAGGTTGAGCAGTTTAGGCTCATGTACTTTGGAACGAGGATGAGCATTTTAGGCTCATGCAATATGGACCGAGGTGAGAAGTTTAGAGTCATGCTATATGGACCGAGTCTGAGGAGTTTAGAGTCATGCAGTATGGATCGAGCTGAGCAGTTTAGAGTCATGGAGTATAAATCGAGGCTGAGAAGCTTAAGGTCATGCAGTATGGAATGAGGCAGAGCAGTCTAGTGACTTAAAATAAGGACATAAGTTGAGGAAGTTAGGGTCATGATGAATGGATTGAGGCTGAGCAGATTAGGGTCTTGCACTATGGACAGAGGTTGAGCAGTAACGAGTCATGCAGAATGAACCGAGGCTGAGCAGTTTAGGGTCATGCAGGATGGATCGAGCTAGAGTAATTTAGGGTCATGCTGTATGTACTGAGGTTGAACAGTATAGGGTCATGCAGTATGGACTGAGGCAGAGTAGTTTAGGCTCATGCACTATGGACAGAGGAACTGCAGTTTAGGGTCATACGGCATGGACCGAGGTTGAGAAGTTTAGGGTCATGCAGTGTGGACTAAGGTTGCACAGTTTTGGGTCAAACTGTGTGGACAGAGGTTGCACAGTTTACGGTCACTCAGTATGGATCGCGGCTTGGCAGTTATGGGTCATGCCATATCGATCGAGGCTGAGCAGTTTTGGGTCATGCAGTATGGATCGAGACTGAGCTGTTTACAGTCATGCAGTTTGCCCTAAGGCTGCGCAGTTTACGATCTAGCCGTATGGATCGAGGCTGAGCCGTTTAGAGTCATGCAGTATGGATCGAGACAGAGCTTTTTAGGGTAAGGACCGAGGCATAGCACATTATGATAAGGCAGTATGGACCGAGGCTGAGCAGTTTAGGGTCATCTATTATAGACTGAGCTTGAGCAGCTTAGGGTCATGTAGTATGGGCCGAGGCTGACCACTTTTGGGTCATGCGGTATGAACCGAGGCCGAGCTGTTATGGGTCATATAGCTTAAGTCTAGGCTGAGCAGTTTAGGGTTATGCAGTGTGGATCGAGGCTGAGATGTTTAGGGTCATGCGGTATGGACCTAGGCTGAGCTGTTTAGGGTCATGCAGTATGGACCGAGGCTTAGCAGTTTACGGTCATGCAGAGCAGACCGAGGTTTAGCAGTTTAGGTTCATCCATTATGGAATAAGGGTGAGCAGTTTAGGGTCATGCAGTATGGGCCGAAGTCGTGCATTTTAGGGTCATGCAGTATGGATCGAGGCTGCACCGTTTAGGGTCATGCAGTAGTAGTTTAGGGTCATGCAGTGAGGACCTAGGCAGAGCAATTTAGGGCCTGCAGTATTCACCGAGGCAGTGCAATTTAGGATCTTGCAATAGGGACCCTGGCTAAGACGTTTAGGGTAATGATGTAAGGACCGAGGCTGAGCAGATTAGGGTTTAGAAGTATAGACTGAGGCTGAGCAGTTAAGGGTCATGCAGCATGAACCGAGGCTGAGCTATTTTGGGTCATGCAACATGGACCTAACCTGAGCAGTTTAGGGTCATGCAGTATGTTTCGAGGCCGAGGGTTTAAGGTCATGCAGTATAGATTGAGGCAAAGCCGTTCAGGGTCGTGTAGTATGGACCGAGGCTGAGTAATTTAGGATTATGTAGTATGGACCAAGGCTGAGCAGTTTAGGGTCACGCAGTGGCGACCGAGGCTGAGCAATATTGGGTCATGTAGTAATGTTCGAGGCTGAGCAGTATAAGGTCATGCGGTATGGACCGAGGCTGAGCAGTTTTGGGTTGAGCAGTTTAGTGTCATGCGGTATGAACCAGGGCTGAGCAGCTGAGGTCCATTTAGTATGGATCGTGGCTGATAAGTTTAGCGTTATGTAGCATGGACCAAACATGAGCATTTTAGAGTCATGCAAAACAGATGGAGGCTCAGCAGTTTAGGGTCAGGCAGTATGAACCGAGGTAGAGGCTGAGTAGTTTAGGGTTAAGTTGTGCCTATCGAGGCTCAATAATATAGGGTCATGGGGTATGGTTCGAGGCTGAGCAGTTTAAGGTTATGCAGTATAAATCGAGCCTGAGTAGTTTGGGGTCATGTAGTGTGGACCGAGGCTTAGACATTAAGGGTCTTATAATGTTGACCAAGGCTGAGAAGTTTAGGGTCATGCAGTATGGACCGAGACTGAACAAATTAGGGTCTCGCATTATGAAGCGAACCTAAGTAGTTTAGGGTCATTCAGTATGGACCGAGGCTAAGCAATATATGGTCATGGAATGTGGATCGAGCCTGTGCAGCTTAGGGTTATGCAATATGTACGGAGGATGAGTGGTTTAGGGTCGTGCAGCATGGATTGAGGTGGAGCAGTTTAGGGTCTTGCAGTATAGACCGAGGCTGAGCAGTTTAGGGCCATACAGTATGGACCGAGGCTGAACAGTTTAGTTTTATCCACTGGCATTATGTTGCACAATACGTTGTGATGCAGTATGTACCGAGGCTGAGCAGTGTAGGGCATTCAGTTTGGGCCGAGGCCGGGTTGTTTAGGGTCTTGCTGTTTAGACCGTGGCATAGCAGTTTAGGGGTCACATTGTGTGGACCGAGACTGAGATGTTTAGGGTCATGCCGGTATGAACAGAGGCTGAGTAGTTTAGGGTCAGGCAGTTTAGACCGAGGCTGAGCAGTTTAGGGTCATGTAGTATGGACCGAGGCTTTGCAGTTTAGGGCCATGCATTATCGACCGAGGCTAAACAGTATAGAGTCATGCAGTATGGGTCGAGGCTGAGCAGTTTAGGGTCATACAGCATGAACCATGGAGGACGAGTTTAGGGTCATGCAGTAAGGACTGAGCGTGAGTAGTTTAGGGTCATGCAATATGTAATGAGGCTGAACAATTTAGGGTCTTGAAATAACGCCCTAGGCTAAGCAGTTTAGGCTCATGAAGTATGGACTGAGGCTGAGCAGATAAGGGCCTTGCAGTAGGGACCGAGGCTGACCGTGAAACAAAGCTAAGTAGTTTAGGGTCATGCAGTACGAACCGAGCTTGAGCATTTTAGGGTCATGCAGTATGTACCGAGGCTTAGCAAATTAAGGTCATGCAGCATGGACTGAGGCAGAGCAGTTTAGGCTCGTGCAGTAAGGACTGAGGAATAGCAGTTTAGGGTCATATGGTACCGAGCCTGAGTAGTATAGGGTCATGCAGTGTGGACTGAGGTTGCGTAGTTTAGGGTCATGCAGTTTGGACTGAGGTTGCACTGTTTAGGGTCATTCAATATTGACCGAGGCTGAGCAGTTTAGGGTCATGCAATGTGAACCGTGGATGAGCAGTTTGGGTCATGCA
The DNA here is from genome assembly GCF_000471905.2 of Amborella trichopoda. The sequence continues at coordinate 2,110,519 of NW_006499776.1, forward strand.
GTGTGGACCGAGGCTAAGCAGTAAAGGCTCATGCAGTATGGATCGAGGCTGGTGATTTTAGGCTTATGTAGCATGGATCGAGGCTGACCAGTTTGGGGTCATGCTATATGGACCAAGTCTAAGGAGTTTAAGTTCATGCTGTATGGATCGAGACAGAGAAACTTAAGGTCATGCAGTATGGATGGAGGCTGAGCAGTTTAGGGTCATGTAGTATGTATTGAGGTTGTACAGTTTAGGGTCATGCAGTATGGACCGAGGCTGCACAGTTTAGGGTCATGCAATACAAATCGAGGCTGAGTAGTTTAGGGTCATGCAGTATGGATCGAGGCTGAGCAGTTTAGGGTCTTGCATTGTGGATCTAGTCCTAGTAGTTTGGGGTCATGCGACATGCACTGAGGCTGAGCAGTATAGGGTCTTGCAGTACGGACCGAGGCGGAGTAGTTCATGACGATGTAGTGTGGATCGAGGCTAAGAAGTACACATCCGGCATGGACCGAGACCAAGCGGTTCATGGCTACGTAGTATGGACCTTGGCAGAGTAGTATATGGTCATTGAGTACAAATCGAGGCTGAGAAGCTTCGGTTCATGCAGTATGGACTGAGGCTGAGCAGTTTAGGGTCTTGCAGTAAGGACCTAGGCTAAGTAGTTTATGGTCATGAAGTAAGAACCGAGGCGGAGTAGTTTAGGGTCGTGCAGCATAGACTGAGGTAGAGCAGTTTAGGGTGGTGCAGTATAGACCGAGGCCGAGCAGTTAAGAGTCATACGGTATAAACCGAGGCTGAGAAGTTTAGGGTCATGCAGTGTGGCATGAGGTGGCACAGTTAATGGTGATGCAGTATGAAACGAGGCTGAGCTGTTTAGTGTCATTTAGTTGGGACCGAGGCTGAGCCGTTTAGGGTCTTGATGTCTAGATCGAGGCTGAGAGGTTAAGCGTTTTGCACTGTGGATCGAAGCTGAGAAGTTTAGGGTCATGCAGTATGGACCGAGGCTGAGAAATTTAGGGTCATGCAGTATAGACTGAGGCTGAACGGTTTATGGGCATGCAGTGTGGAATGACGCTTAGATGTTTAGGGTCACGCATTATGGACCGAGGCTGTAATGTTTAAGGTCATGCTGTATTGACCGAGGCTGCATAGTTCAGGGTCATGCGATACGGATCGAGAATGAGTTGTTTAGGGTCATGCGGTAAGGACCATGGCTGAGCAGTTTAGGGTCATGCAGTGTGTACAGAGGTTGAGCAGTTTAGGGTCATGCAGTGTGTACAGAGGTTGAGCAGCTTAGAGTTCTGTAATAAGGACCTAGGCTGAGATTTTTAGGGTCATGAAGTATGGAGCGAGGCTGAGCAGATAAGGTTCTTGCTGTATGGACCGAGGCCGAGTAGTTAAGGTTATGCAACATGAATCTAGGCTGAGCAGTTTACGGTCGTGCAGTATGGATCGAGCCTATGCAGTTTACGATCATGCAGTATGTACTGAGGCTGAGCAGTTTAAGGTCATCCAGTCTAGATTGAGGCAGAGCAGTCTAGGGTTGTGCAGTTAAGACCGAGGCTGAGCAGTCTAGGGTTATACTGTATGCAGCGAGGCTAAGCAGTTTAGGGTCATGTAGTGTGGACTGAGGTTGCGTAGTTTAGGGTCATGCAATGTGGACTGAGGTTGCACGGTTTAGGTTCATTCAGTGTGGACCGAGTCTGAGCAGTTTAGGGTCCTGCAGTGTGAACCGAGGATGCGCATTTTTGGGGCATGGAGTGTGGACTGAGGCTGAGCAGTTTAAGCTCACGCTGTATGGACCGAGGTTGAGCAGTTTCATGCAATGTGGACTGAGGTTGCGCAGTTTAGGGTCATGCAGAGTGGACTGAAGTCGAACATTTTACGTCATTCTGTATGGACCGAGGCTGAGCAGTTTATGGTCATGCAGTGCGAACTGAGGTTGCAAAGTTTATGGCCATTCGGTCTGGACCGAGGCTGAGCAGTTTAGGGTGATGCAGTGTAAAACGAGGATGAACTGTTTTGAGTCATGCAGTGTGGACAGAGGCCGAGTAGTTTAGGCTCATGCAGTATGGACTGAGGATGAGAAGTTTAGACGCATGCAGCATGAGCCGAGGATAAGAAGTTTAAGGTCATGAAAAGTGGATCGAGGTTGTGATGATTAAAGTCATGCAGTATGGACCAAGGCTGAGCAGTTTAGGGTCATGCAGTATGGACCGAGGCTGAGCAGTTTATAGCCATGCAGAGCGGACCAAGGATTAGTAGTTTAGGGTCATGCATTATGGAACGCGAGTGGTCTTTTTAGGGTCACGCAGTATGGACCGAGGCTGTGCATTTTATGGTCATGCAGTATGGACCGTGGCTGCACAGTTTAGTGTCATTCAATATGGTCCGAGGCTGAGTAGGTTAGGGTTAAGCAGTAAGGACCATGGAGGAGCAGTTTAGGGTTATGCAATATGTACCGAGGCTGTGCTGTTCAGGGTCATGCTGTAAGGACCTAGGCTGAGCAGTTTAAGGTCATTCAATTTGGACCGAGGCTAAGCTGTTTAGGGTCTTGCTGTCTAGACCGAGGCTGAGCGGTTACGGTCAAGCAGTTTGGACCATGACTGAGATGTTTAGGGTCATGCAGTACGGATCGAGGTTGAGCAGTTTAGGGTCATGCAGTTTAGACCAAGACTGAGCTATTTATGGTAAGGCAATGTGGATCGAGGCTTTGAAGTTTAAGGTCATGCATTATAGGCTGAGGGTGAGCAGTTTAGGTTCTTGCCGTATAGACCGAGGCTGTACAGTTAAGGGTAATGCAGTACGTACTGAGGATGCATAGTTTAGGGCCATACAGTATAAACCGAGGCTGTGTAATTTAGGGTCATGCAGTAAGGTCCGAGGTTGAGCAGTTTAGGGTCTTATAGTAAGGACCTTGGCTGAGTAGTTTAGGGTCATGAAGTGAGAACCGAGGCTGAGCAGATTAGAGGTCTTACAGTATGGACCGAGGTTGAGAAGTTAAGGATCATGCAGCATGAACCGAGACTGAGCAGTTTAAGGTCATGCAGTATGGACTGTGCCTGAGCAGTTTAGGGTCATGCAGTAAGTATTGAGGCTGAGCAATTTACGGTCATGCAGTATGGACTAAGGTAGAGCAGTTTAGTATCGTGCAGTATGGATCGAGGATGAGCAGTTTAGGGTCATATGGTATGGACCGAGGATGAGCAGTTTAGGGTCTTGTAGTGTGGAATAAGGTTGCGATGTTAAGGGTCATGGAATGTGGACCGAGGTAGAGCAGTTTAGCGTCATTTAGTAAGGACCGAGGCTGAGATGTTAATGGTCACACAGTGTGAACCGAGGATGAGCAGTTTTTGGTCATGCAGTGTGGACTGAGGCTGAGCAGTTTAGGGTCACGCCGTATGGATTGAGGCTATGCAGTTTAGGATCATGCAGCATAAATTGAGCCTAAGTAGTTTAGGGTCTTGACAGAGGATAAGAAGTTTAGGGTCTTGTAATGTGGACCAAGGCAGAGCAGTTTAGGGTCATGCAGTATAGATAAAGGCTGAGAAGTTTAGGGTCTCGCATTATAGAGCGAGCATAAGTAGTATAGGGTCATGCAGTATGGACCGACGCTGAGATGTTTAGCATCATTCAGTACGGACCAAGAGTGAGCAGTATATGGTCATGTAATAGGGATCGACCCTGAGCAGTTTATGATTATGCAGTATGTACTGAGGCTCGTCAGTTTTGGGTCGTGCAGTATAGTCTGAGGTAGAGCAGTTTAGGGTCATGCAGTATAGATCAAGGCTGACCAGTTTAGGGTCATACGATATAGACCAAGGTTGCGACGTTTAGGTTCATGCAGTGTGGCATGAGGTTTGACAATTAATGTTGTTGCAGTATGGACTAAGGCCGAGCCGTTTAAGGCCTTGTTGTCCAGACTGAGGTTGACAGGTTTAGGGTCATGCAGTGTGGATCGAGGCTGAGATGTTTAGGGTCATGAAGTATGGACCGAGGCTGAGACGTTTAGCGTCATGCAGTATGGACTGAGGTTGAGCAACTTGTGGTCTTGCAGTTTGGAACAAGGCTTAGATGTTTAGGTCATGCGTTAGGGACTGAGGCTGTAAATTTAAGGTCATGTAGTATCGAAAGAGGCTTCATAGTTTAGGGCAATGAGGTACGGACCGAGGCGGAGTAGTTTAAGGTCATGCAGTAAGGACTAAGGTTGAGGAGTTTATATGTTTCGAGGCTGAGCAGTTACGATCTTGCAATAAGGACATAGGCAGAGCAGTTTAGGGTCATGAAGTATGGAGCGAGGCTGAGCAGTTTAGGGTCATACAGTATGTAGCAACGCAGAGAAGGTTAGTGTCTTGCAATAAGGACATAGACTGAGCAGTTTAGAGTCATGAAGTATGGACCGAGGCTGAGAAGATTAGGGTCTTGCTCTATGAACCGAGGCTGAGTAGTTAAAGGCCATGTAGCTTGAACCGAGGCTGACCAACTTAGAATCATGCACTATGGACCTAGCCTGAGCAGTTTAGGATTATCAGTATGTACTAAGGTTGAGCAGTTTAGGGTCATGCATTATGGATTGAGGCCTAGCAGTTTAGGGTCATGTAGCACAAACTGAGGTTGAGCAGTTTACGGTCATTTTGTATGGACCAAGGATGAGCCGTTTATGTTCAAGCAGTTTGGATCGAGGCTCTGTAGTTTAGAGTCATGCAGTTTGGATCGAGGCTGAGCAGTTTACGATCATGTCGTATGGACCTAGCCTGTGCAGTATAGGGTCATGTAGTACGAACCGAGATTGAACACGTTTGGGTCAGGTAGTATGGACCGACGCTGAGCAGTTATGAGTCATGCAGCATGAGCTGAGGCTAAGCAGCTTAGGGTCATGCAAAGTGGATCGAGGCTGAGAAAATTAAAGTCATGAAGTATGGAGCAAGGCTGAGCAGTTTAGGGTCATTCAGTATGGACTGAGGCTGAGCAGTTTATAGCCATGCAGAGCTGACCGAGGATTAGTAGTTATGGAACGAGGGTGAGCTTTTTAGGGTCATGCAGTATGGACCGAGGCTGTGCATTTTAGGGTCATGCAGCATGGACCGAGGCTGCACAGTTTAGTGTCATGAAGTATGGTTCGAGGCTGATTAGTTTAGGGTTAAGCAGTAAGGACCATGCAAGAGCAGGCAGTACTATTCAGGGTCATGCAGTAAGGACCTAGGCTGAGCAGTTTAGGGTCATTCAGTTTGGACAGAGGCTGAGCTATTTAGGGTCTTGCTGTCTAGGCCGAGGCTGAGCTGTTACGGTCATGCAGTGTGGACCAAGTTTGAGATGTTTAGGGTCATGCAGTACGGACCGAGGTTGAGTAATTTAGGGTCATGCAGTTTAGATCGAGACTGAGCAATTTATGGTCAAGCAATGTGGACCGAGGCTTTGTAGTTTAGGGTCATGCATTATGGGCTGTGGGTGAGCAGTTTGGGGTCTTGCCGTAAAGGCCGAGACTGTGCAGTTAAGGGTAATGCAGTATCGACCGAGGGTGCACAGTTTAGGGTCATGGAGTATTAATCGAGGCTGTGTAGTTTAGGGTCATGCAGTAAGGACCGAAGCTGAGCAGTTAGGGTCTTGCAGTAAGGACCTAGGCTGAGCAGTTTAGGGTCATGAAGTGAGAACCGAGGCTGAGCAAGTTAGGGTCTTACAGTATGGACCAAGGTTGAGAAGTTAAGGGCCATAAAGCATGAACAGAGGCTGAGCTGTTTAAGGTCACGTTGTATGGACCAGGCCTGAGCAGTTTAGGGTCATGCAGTATGTATCAAGGATGAGCAGTTTAGGGTCATGCAGTATGGACTGAGGCAGAGCAGTTTAGGGTAAATGCAGTATGGACTGAGTCAGAGCAGTTTAAGGTCATACGGTAAGGACCGAGGACGAGCAGTTTAGGGTCATGTAGTGTGGAATAAGGTTGTGATATTGAGGGTCATGGAAAGTGGACCGAGGTAGAGCAGTTTAGCGTCATTCAATAAGGATCGAGGTTGAGATGTTAATGGCCACGCAGTGTGAACCGAGGATGAGCAGTTTTTAGACATGCAGTGTGGACTGAGGCTGAGCAGTTTACGGTCACGGTGTATGGACCTAGGCTAAGCAGTTTAGGGTCATGCAGCAAAAATCGAGGCTAAGTAGTGTAGGGTCATGCAGTGCGGACCGAGGAACTGAAGTTTAGGGTCTTGTAATATGGACGTAGGCTAAGCAGTTTAGGGTCATGCAGTATGAATAAAGGCTGAGAAGTGTAGGGTCTCGCATTATGGAGCAAGCCTATGTAGTTTAGGGTCATGTAGTATGGACCAACGCTGAGATGTTTAGCATCATTCAGTACGGAGCAAGGCTGAGCAGTATAGGGTCATGCAATATGGACCGAGCCCGAGCAGTTTAAGATTATGCAATATGTACAGAGGCTGAGCACTTTAGGGTCGTGCAGTATAGTCTGAGGTAGAGCAGTTTAGGGTCATGCAGTACAGATCAAGGCTGACCAGTTTACGGTCATACGGTATTGACCAAGGCAGCGACCTTTAGGGTCATGCAGTGTGACATGAGGTTGGACAATTAATGCTGATGCAGTATGGACTGAGGCCGATCCGTTTAAGGTCTTGCTGTCCAGACTGAGGCTGAGAGGTTTAGGGTCATGCAGTGTGGATCGAGGCAGAGAAAATTAGGGTCATGCAGTATGGACCGAGGCTGAGTAGTTTAGCGTCATGCAGTATAGACCGAGGCTGAGCAGTTTGTGGTCATGCAGTTTGGAATGAGGCTTAGAAGTTTAGGTCATGCATTATGGACCGAGGCTGTAAATTTAGGGTCATGTAGTATTGAAAGAGGCTTCATAGTTTAGGGTCATGTGGTACGAACCGAGGCTGAGTAGTTTAGGGTCATGGAGTAAGGACCAAGGCTGAGGGGTTTAGGGTCATGCAGTAGGTACCGAGGTTGAGCAGTTAGGGTCTTGCAGTAAGGACGTAGTCAGGGCAGTTTAGGGTCATGAAGTATGGAGCGAGGCTGAGCAGTTTAGGGTCATGCGGTATGTAAAGACGTTGAGACGGTTTGTGCCTTGCAATAAGGACAAAGACTGAGCAGTTTAGGGTCATGAAGTATGGACCGAGGCTGAGAAGATTAGGGTCCTGTTGTATGAACCGAGGCTGAGTAGTTAAGGGCCATGCAGCTTGAACCGAAGCTGAGCATATTAGGATCAAGCACTATGGACCTAGCTTGAGCAGTTTAGGATCATGCAGTATGTACCGAGGCTGACCAATTTAGGGTCATGCATTATGGACTGAGGCCGAGCTGTTTAGGGTCGTACAGTATGGATCGAGGAAGAGCAGTTTTGGGTCATACGGCATGCACCGAGGCTAAGCAGTATAGGGTCATGCAATGTGGACTGAGGTTGTGCTGTTTTGGGTCATGTAGCGTGGACTAAGGTTGCGCAGTATAGGGTCATTTATTATGGGCCGAGGCTGAGAAGTTTAGGGTCATGCAGTGTTAACCGAGGATGAACAGTTTTGGGGCATGTAGTGTGGACCGAGGTGGAGCATTTTTGTCTCATGCACTAGGGTCCGAGGCTTAGCATTTGGGCTCATGCAGTATGGACGGAGGTTGAGAATTTTAGGATCATGTAGTAGGGACCGATGCTGAGTAGTTTAGGGTCAAGTTGTTTGGATCGAGGTTGAGCAGTTTAGCGTCAGGCAGTATGGACCGATGTTGAGGCTGAGTTAAGGTCAGGTAGAGTTGATTGAGACTGAGCACTTTAGGGTCACACCGTATGAGCCGAGGCAGAGCAGTTTAGTGCCATGCAGTATAAATCGAGGCTGAGTAGTTTACGATCATGCGGTGTGGACTGAGGCTAAGAAGTTTACTGTCATGTAATATCGACCTAGGCTAAGCAGTTTGAGGTCATGCAGTATGGACCTTGGCTGAGCAGTTTGAGGTCTCGCATTATACAGCGAGCCTAAGTAGTTTAACGTCATGCAGTATGGACCGACTCTTAGTAGTTTAGGGTCTTTCAGTAAGGACCGAGGCTAAGCAGTATAGGGTCATGCGATTTAGACCGAGGCTGAGAAGTTTAGATTCATTCAATTTGGTCCTAGGCTCAGCACTTTAGGGTCTTACTGTCAAGATCGAGGCTGAGCAGTTTAGGGTCATGCAGTGTGGATCGAGGATGAGATGTTAAGGGTCACGCAGTATAAATCGAGGTTAAGAGGTTTAGGGTCATGCAGTATGGACCGATGCTGAGCAACTTATGGTCATGCAATTTGGACCGCAGCTTAGCAGTTTAGGGTCATGCATTGTAACCGAGGGTGAGCAGTTTACGGTCATGCAGTATGGACCGAGGCTGTGAAGTTTAGGGTCATGGAGTATGGACGGAGGCTACATAGTTTAGGGTCATGCAGTATGGACCGAGAATTAGTAGTTTAGGGTCATACAGTAAGGACCAAGGCTGCGGAGTTTAGGGTCATGCAGTATGTACCGAGGCTGAGCAGTTTAGGGTCTTATAATAAGGATCTAGGCAGAGCAGTTTAGGGTCATGAAGTACGGACCAAGGCTGAGCAGTTTAGGGTCATGCAGTATGCAGCGAGACTGAGCAGCTTTGGGTCTTGCAATAAGGACATAGACTGAGCAGTTTAATGTCATGAAGTATGGATCGAGGCTGAGAAGATTAGGGTCTTGCTGTAAGAACCGAGGCTGAGTAGTTAAGGGTCATGCAGCATGAACCGAGGGTGAGCAGTTTAGGATCATGCACTATGGACCTAGCCTTCGCAGTTTAGGATCATGTAGTATGTAGCGAGGCTGAGTAGTCTAGGGTCATGCATTATGGACTTAGGCCGAGCAGTTTATGGTCGGGCAGTATGGACAGAGGAAGAGTAGTTTAGGGTCATACAGCATGCACCGAGGCTGAGGAGTTTAGGGTCATGGAGTGTAGAATGAGGTTGCGCTGTTTTAGGTCAAGCAGTGTGGACTGAGGTTGCGTAGTTTTGGGTCGTTCAGTGTGGACCGAGGCTGAGAAGTTTAGAGTCATGCAGCGTGAACCGAGTATGAGAAGTTTTGGGGCATGCAGTGTGGACCGAGGCAGAGTAGTTTAGGCTCATGCTGTAGGGACCGAGGCATAGCATTTTAGGCTCATGCAGTACAGACCAAGGCTGAGTAGTTTAGGGTCATGTTGTATGGACCGAGCCCGAGCAATTGAGGGTCTTGCAGTATAGATCGAGGTTGAGAAGTCTAGGAGCAGTTTAGGGTCAAGGAGTATAAATCACGACTTAGAAGCTTAGGGTCATGCAGTATGGTTGGAGGCTAAGCAGCTTACGGTCTTACAATAAGGAACTAAGCTAAGCAGTTTAGGGTCATGAAGAATGAATAGCGGCAAAGCAGATTAGGGTAGTTATGGGTCATGTAGAATGAACCGAAGCTGAGCAGTTTTGGGTCATGTTGTATGGATCGAGCCTGAGCAGTTAAGGGTCATGCGGTATGTACCAACGCTGAGTAGTTTAGGGTCATGAAGTTTGGAGTGAGGCGGAGCAGTTTAGGGTCGTGCACTATGCACCGAGGCAGAGCAGTTCAGGGTCATACGGTATGGACTGAGGCTGAGAAGTTTAGGTTCATGCAAGGTGGATTGAAGTCGCGCAATTTAGGGTCATGCAGTGTGGACTCAGGTTGCACAATTTAGCTCCATTCATTATGGATCGAGGCTAAGCAGTTTAGGGTCAGGCGGTGTGAACCGAGGATGAGAAGTCTTTGGTCATGCTGTGTGGGCTTAGGCTGAGCCGTTTAGGCTCAAGCAGTATGGACCGAAGCTGAGCATTTTAGGCTCATGCAGTATGAACGGAGACTGAGCAGTTTAGGGTCATGTTGTATGGACCAAGCCTGAGTAGTTTACGGTCATGCAGTATGGATCGAGGCTGAGCAATTTAGAGTGATGCAGTTTGGTCTGAGGCAGAGCAGTTTACGGTCATGCTGTATGGATCGAGGCAAAGTAGTTTAGGGTCATGTAGTATGGGCTTAGGCTGAGCTGTTTAGGGTCCTGCTCTATGGACTAAGGCTGAGCACTTTAGGGTCATGCAGTATGGACCTATGCTTAGCGCTTTTAGGTCATGTAGTATGGACCGAGGCTGAGCAGTTATGGGTCATGCAGCATAGACCGAGGAAGTGCAATTTACGGTCATACAGTATGGACCGAGGCTGAGCAGTTATGGTCTTGCAGTACGGACCGAGGCCTAGCAATTTAGGGTCATGCTTTAAGGAACGAGGGTGAGCGGTTAGGGTCATGCAGAATGGACAGAGACCGTGCATATTAGGGTCATGCTGTATGGGTCGAGGCAGCACAGTTTATGGCCATGCAGTATGGACCGGGGCTGTTTAGTTTAGGGTCATGCAGTAAGGACCGAGGCTGAGTAGTTTAGGGTCATGTAGTATGTACCGAGGCTGTGCAATTTAGGGTCATGCTGTAAGGACCTAGGCTAAGAAGTTTAGGGTCTTGAAGGATGGACCTAGGCTGAGCAGATTAGGGTCTTGCAGTACTGACCGATGCTGAGTAGTTAAGGGTCATGCAACATGAACTGAGGTTGAGCAGTTTACGGTCATGCCGCATGGATCCAACAAGAGCAGTTTAGGGTCATGGAGTATGTATAGAGGCTGAGCAGTTTAGGGTCATGCAGAATAGACTGAGGCCGAGCAGTTTAGGGTCGTGCAGTTTGGACTGAGGCTGAGCAGTTTGGGGTTATGCAATATGGATCAAGGCTGTGCAGTTTAGGGTCATGCAGTGTGGACGGAGGTTGCGCAATATAGGGTCATGCAATATGGACCGAGGCTAAGCAGTTTTGGGTCCTACAGTATGAAACGAGGCTGACCAGTATTGGGTCTGGAACTAAGGACCGGGCTGAGCAATTTAGGATCATGCGGTTTGGACCGAGGCTGAGATGTTTAGGGTCATGCAGTATAGACTGAGGCTAAGCTGTTTAAGGTCATGCAGTATGGATCGAACCTGAGCATTTTAGGGTCATGCAATATGGACAGAGGCTAAGCATTTTAGGGTCAGGTAGAATGGATCGAGGCTACGGCTGAGTAGTTTAGGGTCAAGTAGTGTTGATAGAAGCTGAAAAGATTAGGGTCATGCGGTATTGACCGAGGCGAAGCAGTTTATGATCACAATGTATAAATCGAGGCTGAGTAGTTTAGGGTCATGCAGTGTGAACCGAGGCATAGAAGTTTTGGATGTCATAATATGGACCTAAGCTGAGCAGTATATGTTCATGCAGTCTGTATAGGGTCATGCAGTATGGACCGAGCCTGAGCAGTTTAAGGTTATGCAGTATGTATCGAGGCTGAGCAGTTTACGGTCGTGCAATGTGGACTGAGGTAGAGGAGTTTAAGGTCATGGAGTATAGACCAAGGTGGAGCAGTTTAGGGTCATACAGCATGGACCGAGGCCGAGCAGTTTAGGGTTACGCAGTGTGGCGTGATGTTGCACAAATAATGGTGATGCAGTACGGACTGAGGCTGAGAAGTTCAGAGTCATTCAGTTTTGCCCGAGGCTGGGAAGCTTAGGGTCTTGCGGCTTCGACCGAGGCTGAGCATTTTAAGGTCATCCAGTGTGGACTGAAACTGAGATGTTAAGGGTCATGCAGTATTGATTGAGGCTGACCAGTTTTGGGTCATGCAATTTTGACCTAGGCTGAGCAATTTATGATTATGCTGTGTGGACCAAGGCTTAACAGTTTAGGGTCATGCATTACCGACAGAAGTTGAGCAGTTGGGTGTACAGTTAAGGGTCATGCAGTATGGATCGAGGCTGTATAGTTTAGGGTTATGCAGTATAAGCTGAAGCTGAGTAGTTTAGGGTCATGCAAAAAGGATCTTGGCTGAGCAATTTAGGGTCATGCAGTATGAATCGAGGCTGAGCAGTTTACCTTCTTAAAATAAGAAACTAGGTTGAGCTGTTTAGGGTCATGAAGTATGGACCGACACTGAGCAAATACGGGCCTTAAAGTAGGAACCGAGGCTGAACAGTTAAGGGTCATGGAGCATGAACCGAGGTTAAGCAATTTAGGGTCATGTTATATAGACCGAGCCTGAGCAGTTTAGGGTCATGCAGTATGCACCGTGGCTGAGTAGTTCAAGATCATGCTGTATGAACTGAGACATAGTAGTTTAGGGTTGTGCAGTATGGACCGAGGCAGAGTAATTTAGGGTAATACGACATGGACCGAGGCTAAGCAGTTCAGGGTCATGCAGTGTGGACTGAGGTTGCGCAGTTTAGGGTCATGTAGTGTATAATGAGGTTGCGTTGTTTAGCTTCATGCAGTGTGAACCGAGGTTGAGCAGTTTTGGGTCATGCAGTGTTGGCCGAGACTGAGCAGTTTACGCTCATGCATTATGGACCGAGGCTGTGCATTTTTGGCTCATACAGTGTGGACTGAGGTTGAGCAGTTTTTGATCATGTTGTATGGACCGAGCCTGAGATTTTTGAGGTCATACAGTATGGATCAAGGCTGAGAAAATTAGAGTCATACAGTTTGGGCCGAGGCTGAGCAGTTTACAGTCATGACGTAAAGATCGAGGTTGAGTAGTTTAGGGTCATGCAGTATGGATGGAGGCTGAGCTGTTTAGGGTCATGCAGTATGGACCGAGGCTAAGCACTTTAGGGTGATGCAGTACAAATCGAGGCTAAGCAGATTAGGGTAATGCAGTATAGACGGAGCTTGAGAAGTTTAGGGTCATGCAGTATGGACCTTGGATGAGCACTTTTGGGTCATGTAGTATGGACCGAGGCTGGGCAGTTATAGTTCATGCAGCATGAGTCGAGGCTGAGAAGTTTAAGGTCATGCAGTCTGGACCGAGGCTGAAATGTTTAGGGTCATGCAGTGTGGACCGAGGCAGAGCAGTTTAGGGTCGTACAGTATGGACCTAGGCTGAGCAGTATGGACCGAGGCATAGCAGTTTAGGAGTTTAGGGTCATGCATTATGAAACGAGGGTGAGTAGTTTAGGTTCATGCAGTAAAGACTGAGGCTGAGCAATTTAGGGTCATGCAGTATTGATCGAACCTGAACATTTTTGGGTCATGCAATATTGAGCAGTTTAGGGTCAAGTAGTATGGACGGAGGCTGAAGCTGAGTAGTTTAGGGCTAGGTAGTGTTGATCGAGGTTGAACCGATTAAGGTCATGCAATATGGACCGAGGTTGAGGAGTATAGCCTCATAGTGTATAATTCGAGGCTGAGTAGTTTAGGGTCATGCAGTGTGGACCGAGGTTTAAAAGTTTAGGGCCTTGTAATAGGGACCTAGGCTGAGTAGTTTAGGGTTATGCAGTATGGACCGAGGCTGAGTAGTTTAGGGTCATTCAGTATGGAGCGAGACTGAGCAGTATAGGGTCATGCAGTATAGACCGAGATTGAGCAATTTAGGGTCACGCAGTATGGACCGAGGCTGAGCACTATAGAGTCACGCAGTATGGACCAAGGCTGAGCAGTTTATGGTCATGCAATAAGGACCGAGGATGAGCAGTTTACGGGACACAGTATGGGCCGAGGCTGAGCAGTTCAGGGTTATGCAGTGCGGTGTGATGTTGCGCAATTAATGATGATGTGGTATGGACAAAGGCTGCGTAGTATGGGGTCATTCAGTTTCGATCAAGGCTGAGTAGTTTAGGGTCATGTTGTCTAGACCGATGCTGAGCAGTTTAGGGTCATGCAGTGCGGACCGAGACTGAGATGGTTAGGGTCATGCAGTATGGACCGAGGCTAAGTAGTTTATGGTGATGCAGTTCAGATCGAGGCTGAGCAGTTTATGGTCATGCAGTTTGGATCGAGGCTTAGCAGTTTAGGGTCATACAGTTAGGACCGATGGTGAGCAATTTAGGGTCATGCAGTATGGAACGAGACTGTGCAGTTGTTGGTCATGCAGTATGGATCGAGGTTTAGCAGTGTAGGATCATGCAATATAAATCGAGCTTGAGCAGTTTAGGGTCATGCAGTATAGGCAGAGGATGAACACTTTAGGGTCATGCAGTATGGACCGAGGCTGAGTAGTTTATAGTCATGTAGTATGGACCGAGCTTTAGCTGTTTAGGGTCATGCAGTATGGACCGAGCATGAGCAATATAAGCTCGTGCAGTACGGACAGAGGCAGAGATGTTAAGGTTCATGCAGTATGAAACGAAGCAAAGTAGTTTAGGGCCATGCAATTTGGACCGAGGCTGAGCTGTATAGGGTCATGCACTATGGACCGAGGCTGAGCAGTTAAGGGTGTTGCAGTATGGACTGAAGCTGAGCAATTATGGGTCATGCAGTATGAGCCGAGGCTTAGCCGTTTAGGGTATTGCAGTGTGGGCCGAGGCGCAGATGTTTAGAGTCGCGCAGTATGGACCGAGGCTGAGCAGTTTATGGTCATGCATTGCTGACCGAGGCTTAGTAGTTTAGGGTCATGCATTATGGATCGATGGTGAGCAGTTATCGTCAAGCAGTATGGACCCAAGCTGTTCAATTTAGGGTCATTAAGAATGGATCGAGGCTGCAAAGTTTAAGGTCAAGCAGTATGGATTGAGGCTGAGTAGTTTTGGGTCATGGAGTAAGGACCGAGGCTGAGCAGTTTAGGGTCGTGCAGTATGTACCGAGGCAAAGCAGTTTAGGGTCTTGCAATAAGGACCAAGGCTGAGCAGTTTAGGATCATGAAGTATAGACTAAGGCTAAGCAAATTACGGTATTACAGTATGGAGCTAGCCTAAGCAGTTAAGCGTCATGCAGCACGAACCAAGGCTGAGCTGTTCAAGTTCATGCAGTATGGACCGAGCCTGAGCAGTTTAGGGTCATGCAGTATGTACCAAGGGTGCGCAATTTAGAGTCATACAGTATGTACTGCGGCAGTGCAGCTTAGGGTCGTGCAGTATTGAATGAGGCAGAGCAGTATATGGTCATACGGTATGGACTGAGGCTGAGTAGTTTAAGGCCATGCAGTGTGGACTGAGGTTGCGTAGTTTTGGGTCATGTTGTGTGGACTGAGGTTGCAGTGTTTGGGGTCATTCAGTACGGACCGAGGCCGAGACGTTTAGGTTGATGCATTGTGAACAGCGGATAAGCTGTTTTGGGTCATGCAGTGTGGACCGAGGCTGAGCAGTTTGGGCTCATGCAGTATGGACCGAGGCTGAGCATTTTAGGCTCATGCACTACGGACCGAGGCTGAGCTGTTTAGGGTCATGCAGTATGAACCGAGCCTGAGCTGTTTAGGGTCATGGAGTATGGATCGAGGTTGAGCAGTTTAAGGTCACGGAGTATAAATTGAGGCTGAGCAGCTTAGAGTCACGTAATATGGACCGAGGCCGAGCAGATTAGCGTCTTGCAGTGTGGACCGAGGCTGAGCTGTTAAGCGTCATGCAGCATGAACAGATGTTGAGAAGTTTAGGGTCATGCAGTATGTACCAAGGCTGAGTAGTTTAGGGTCATGCAGTACGAACTGAGGTAGTGCATTTTAGGGTCGTGCAGTATGGACCAAAGCAGTGGAGTGGTCCTACAGTGTCTTACATTGTGGACTGAGGTTACGCTCTTTAGGGTCATGCAATGTGTACTTAGGTTGCCAGGTTTAGGGTCATCCAGTATGGACCGAGGCTGAGCAATTTAGGGTCTCATGCAGTGTAAAACATAGATGAGCAGTTTTTTATCGTGCAGTGTGGATCTAGATTGAAAGGTTGAGGCTCATGCATTAGCGACCGAGAATGAGAAATTTAAGCTCATCAAATTTGGATCAAGGCTGAGCAGTTTAGGGTCATGTAGTATGCATCGAGGCTGACCAGTTTAGGGTCTTACAGTTTGGATCGAGGCTAAGCAATGTACGATCATGCCGTATGGACCGAGCGGGAGCAGTATAGTGTCATGCAATATGGACCGAGGCTGCGTAGTATAGTGTCATGCAGTATGGACCGAGGCTGAGATGTTTTGGGTCATGCAGTATGGACAGAAGCCAAGCACTTTAGGGTGATGTAGTATGGACTAAGCCTTAGCAGTCTAGGGTTATGCAGTATAGACCGAGCTTGAGCAGTTTAGGGTCATGCAGTATAGACCGAGGCTGAGCTCTTAAGGATCATGCAGTATGGACCAAGGGTGAGCAGTTTACGGTCATCAAGTATGGACCGAGCTCGAGCAGTTTCGGGTCAGGCGGTATGAACCAAGGTTTAGCAGTATAGGGTCATGCAGTATGAACCGAGGCAGTGCAATTAAGGATCATGCGGTATGAACCAAGGTTCAGTAGTTTAGGGCCATGCAATATGGATCGAGGCTGAGCAGTCTAGGATAATGCAATAGGCATCGAGGCTGAGCAGTTTAGGGTCATGCAGCTTGGACTGACGCTGTGCTGTTTACGGTCTTGCCGTATGGACCGAGGCTGAGCAGTTTATGGTCATGCAGTAAGGATCGAGGTTGAGGTGTTTTGTGTCATGCAGTATGGACCAAGGCTGAGCACTTTAGGGTCATGCAGTATGGACTGAGGCTGAGCAGTTTAGGGTCATGCAGTATAGACCGAGCTTGTACAGTTTAGGGTCATGCAGTATGGACCGAGGATGAGCAAGATAGCCTCATGCGGTATGAACCAAGGCAAGGATGTCATGGGTCATGCAGTGTGAACCGAGGCAGAGTAGTTTAGGGTCATGCTATTTGGATCTAGGCTGAGCAGTATTGGATCATGCACTATGGACCAAGGCTGAGCAATTTAGGGTCATGCAGTATGGACAGAGGATGAGCAGTTTCGGTTCATGCAGTGTGGATCGAGGCTGAGCACGTTAGGGTCGTGTAGTATGGACCGTGGCTAAGCAGTTTTGGGTTATGCACTATGGATCGAGACTGAGTAGTTTAGGGTCATGCAGTATGGACCGAGGCTGAGCTGTTTAGGGTCATGAAGTATGGCCCGAAGCTGAGCTGTTTAAGGTCATGCAGTATGGAAAGAGGTAGAGCAGGTTTTGGTTATGCAGTATGGACCGAGGCTGAGCTGTTTAGGGTCATGCAATATGGACCGAGGCTGAGCTGTTTGGGGTCATGCAGTATGGACCGAGGCTGAGTTGTTTAAGTTCACGCAGAATGGACCTAGGCTGAGCAATTTAGGGTCATGCAGTATGGACTGAGGCCGAACATTTATGGTTGTACAATATGGAAGGAGGCTGAGCTATTTTGGGTTTTGCAGTACGGATCGATGTTGAGCAGGATAGGGTCATGCAGTGTGGGCTTAAGATGAAAAGTTTACGGTCATACAGTATGGACTGAGCCTGAGCAATTTATGGTCATGCAATATGAACCGAAGCTTAGCAATTTAGGGTCATGCAGTACGGAACGAAGCTGAGAAATATACGGTCATGCAGTATGGAATGAGGCTGTGCAGTTTAGGGTCACGCAGTTTGGACCGAGGCTGAGCAGTTTAGGGTCATGTAGAATGAGCCGACGCTGAGCAGTCTATGGTTATGCGGTTTGGATTGAGGGTGAGCTGTTTAGAGTCATGTAGTAACGATCGAGGCTGAGATGTTTAAAGTCAAGCAGTATGGACCTAGCCTAGGTTGTTTATGATCATGCAGTATGGACCGTGGCTGAGCAGTTTAAGGTCATCCATTATGGACAGAGATAGAGAAATTTTGGGTCATATCGTTTGGACCAAGGCTGAGATGTTTATGGTTATGCAGTATGGACAAAGGCTGAGCAGTTTATGAACATGCAGTATGGATTGAGGCTCAATACTTTAGGGTCGTGCAGTACTGAATGCTGAGCAGTTTAGGGTCATGCAGTATGGACCGAGGCTGAGGAGTATGGGGTCATACAGTATGGTCCTAGCCTTTGTAGTCTAGGGTCATGCACTATGGAACATGGCTGAGCAGCTTTGGGTCATACGGTATGGACCCAGACAGAGAAGTTTGGGGTCACACAGTTTGGACAGAGGCTGAGAAGTTTATGATTGTGCAATATCGACCGAGGCTGAGCTGTTTAGGGTTATGCAATATGGACCGATGCTTAGACCTTAAGGGTCATACAGTATGGACCTAGGACGAGCAGTTTAGGGTGGAGTAGTACAGACCGAGGCTGAGTAGTTTAGAGTCTTGCAGTAAGGACCAAGGTTGAGAAGTTTAGGGCCATGCAGTATGAACCGAGCCTGAGCTGTTTAGGGTCTTCCAGTATGGATCGAAGCTGAGCACTTTAGAGTTGTGCAGTATGAACCGAGCCTGAGGCGTATGGACCGAGCCTGATCAGTTTAGGGTCATGCAATATGGACCGACATTGAGAACTTCAGGGTCCTGCATTGTGGGCCGAGCTTGAGTAGGTTAGGGTCATGCGGTTTTGACTGAGGCTGACCAATTTAGGGTCTTGCAGTTTCGACCAAGGCTGAGCAGTTTATGGTTATGCAAAATGGACAGAGGCTGAGCAGTTTCGGGTCATGCAGTATAAACCGATTCTGAGCAGTTTATTGTTACGCAGTAATGCAGTATGGATCGAGGCTGAGCACCTTAGGGTCATGCAATATGGATCGAGGCCGAGCAGTTTAGTGTCAAGCAGTACGGACCTAGCCTAAGCAGTTCTAAGTCAGGCAGTATGGACCGCGGCTGACCAGTTTAGGGTCATGTAACATGGACTGAGTCTGAAAAATTTGGGATCATGCAGTTTGGACCGAGACTGAGATGTTTATGGTTATGCAGTATGGACCGAGGTTAAGCTCTTTATTGTCATGCAGTATGGGCCGAGGCTGAGCACTTTAGGGTCATGCAGTATGGACCGAGCCTGAGCAGTATGGGATCATGCAGTATTGATCAAGGTAGAGCTGTTTAGGGCCGTGCAGTATTGACCGAGGCTGAGCAATTTAGGGTGATGCAGTATTGACCTAATCTGTGTGGATTGAGGGTGAGAAGATTAGGGTCATGCAGTGTGAATCGAGGATGAGCAGTTTTAGATCATGCAGTGTGGACCGAGGCTGATAAGTTTAGGGACATGCAATATGGACCGAGGTCGAAAATTTTAGGCTCATACAGTATGGATCGAGGCTGAGCAGTTTACGGTCATGCTGTATGGACCAGGCCTGAGTAGTTTAGGATCATGCAGTATGGATCGACGCTTAGCAGTTTAGGGTCGTGGAGTATCAATCGAGGCTGAGAAGCTTAAGGTCATGCAGTAGGGATCGAGGTTAAGCAGTTTAGGGTCATGAAATATGGACGGAGGCTGAGCATATCAGGGTCTTACAGTACAGACCGAGGCTGAGCAGTTAAGGGTAATGCAGCATTAATCGATCTTGAGTAGTTTCGTGTCATGCAGTATGGACCGAGCCTGAATAATTTAGGGTCATGTAGTATGTACCGAGGCTGAACAGATTAGGGTCATGCAATATATACTGAGGCAGAGCAGTTTAGAGTCATGCCGCATGGACCGAGGCAGAGCATTATAGGGTCATACGGTATGGACTGAGGCTGAGCAGTCTTGGGTCATGTAGTATGGACTGAGGCTACGCAGTTTAGGGTCATGCAGTGTGGAGTGAGGTTACGTAGTTTAGGGTCTTTCAGTACGGATTGAGGCTGAGCAGTGTAGGGTCATGCAGTGTGAACCGAGGATGAGAAGTATTGAGTCATGCAGTGTGGACCGAGGTTGAGAAGTTTAGGCTCATGCGGTATGTACCGAGGCTAAGCATTTCAAGCTCATGCAGTATGGATCGAGGCTGAGCAGTTTTGCGTCATTCTATATGGACCGAGCCTGAGCAGTTTAGGGTCATGCAGTATGGATCGAGGCTGTGCTGTTTAGGGTCATGCAGTATGGATGGAGGCTGTGCAGTTTAAGGTCATGCACTTTAGACCGAGGCTGAGATGTTTACTGTCGTGCCGTATGGACCGAGGATGAGAAGTTTAGGGTCTTGCAGTATGGACCAAGGCTGAGCTGTTTTTGCTCATGCAGTATGGACCGAGGCTGAGAACTTTAGGGTCATGTAGTATGGACCGAGGCTGACCACTCTAGGGTCATGCAATATGAACCGAGCATGAGCAGTTTAGGGTCATGCAGTACGGACCAAGGCTGAGCACTTTAGGGTCATGCAGTTTCGACCGAGGTTGAGCAGTCTCTAGTCATGCAGTATGGACCGAGCTTGAGCAGTTTAGGGTTATGCAATACGGATCGAGGATGACCAGTATAGGGTCAGGCTGTATGGAATGAGGCAGAGCAGTAAAGGGTCATGCAGTATGAACCAAGGCTGAGCCCTTTAGGATCAAGTACTATGGACCTAGGCTGAATAGTTTAGGGTCATGCAGTACAGACCGAAATGGAGAAGTTTAGGTTCATGCAGTATGGACCGAGGCTTAGCACTTTAGGGTCATGTAGTGTGGACCGAGGCTGAGCAGTCTACGGTCGTGCAGTATGGGCCTAGCTTGAGCAGTATAAGGTCATGCAGTACGGAAGGAGGATCAGCAGTATAGGGTCATGTTGTATGGACTGAGGCAGAGGAGTTATGGGTCATGCAGTATGAACTGAGCCTGAGTAGTTTAGGGCCCTGCAATATAGCTCAGGGTTAAGAATTATAGAGTCATTCAAAGTGCACGGTGGTTGAGCAGTTTGGAGTCTTGCAGTATGGACCGAGGCTGAGCAGTTATGTGTCATGCAGCATGAGCTGAGGCCGAGCAGTTTAGGGTCATGCAACATAAGCAAGTTAGGGTCATGCTTTCTAGACCGAGGCTGTGCCGTTTAGGGTCATGCAGTGTGGAATGAGGCTGAGATGTTTTGGGTCATGCAGTTTGGACCGAGGTTGAGCAGTTTAGAATCATGCAGTATAGACCGATGCAGAGCAGTAGATGGTCATGGAGTGTGGAATGAGGCTTAGTTGTTTAAGGTCATGTATTAATGACCGAGGCCGAGTAGCTTAGGGTTGTATGGAGCGTGGCTAAATATTTTATATCAACAGAGACTAACCTGTGTACGTTGATGATGTAAGAACCTAGGCTGAGCACTTTAGGATCGTGCTGTATGGACCGAGGCTGAGCAGTATAGGGTCAGGCAGTATGCACCTTGCCTAAGATATTTAGGATCGTGGAGTATGGACTGTAGCAAAGCAATTTAGGTCATGCAGTATGAACAGAGACCGAGATGTTTTGGGTCACGCAGTTTGGACCGAGGCTGAGGAGTTTATGGTTATGCAGTGTGGACCGAGGCTGAACTGTTTAGGTTCATGCAGTATGGACCGAGGCTGAGCACTGTAGGGTCATGTTGTATGGATTGAGGCAGAAACATTTACAGTCGTGCAGTATGGACAGAGCCTGAGCAGTTTACAGTCATGCAGTACGGACAGCGGTTGAGCTATTTAGGGTCACGTAGTATGGATCGAGGTTGAGCAGTTTAGAGTCATGCAGTATAGACTAAGCTTGAGCAGATTAAGGTCATGATGTAAGGACCGAGGCTGAGCTGTTTTGGGTCATGCAGTCTTAATCGAGGCTATGCGGTTTAGGGTCATGCAGTGTGGAACGAGGCTGAGATGTTTCAGGCCATGCAGTTCCGACCGAGGTTGAGTGGTCCTGCAGTATGGACTGAGGCTTAGTATATGGTCATGCAGTGTGGACCGAGGATTTGTAGCTTAAGGTCATGCATTATGGACTGAGGCTGACTAGTTTACGATCATGCGGTATGGACCGAGGCTCAGAAACTTAGGGGCATGAAGTATGGATCGAGGCTGAGTAGTTTGGGGTCATGCAGTCTGGACCGAGGCTGAACAGTTTAGTCTCATGCAGTATGGACTGAGGCTGAGGAGTTTAGGATCATGCATTAAGGACTGAGCCTGAGCAGTTTAGGGTCATTCTGTACGGACCTAAGCAGTTTATGGTCATGCAGTATGGACCGCGGCTGAGCAGTTTAGGGTGATCCGGTATTGACCTAATTTGTGAAGTGTAGGGTCCTACTGTGTGGATTGTGACTGAGAACTTTAGGGTCATACATAAAGGAACAAGGTTGAGCAGTTTTGAGTCATACAGTATGGACCATGGTAGAGCAATTTAGGGTCATGCAGTATGGTTCAAGGTTGAGTAGTTTATGATTATGTAGTATGGACTGTAGCTCAACAGTTTCGGGTCATGCAGTATACATCGAGGTTGAGCGGTTTATGGTCATGCAGTACGGACTAAGGCTAAGCAGGTAAGGGTCATGCTGTCTTCACAACCTCTAGGGTCATGCAGTGTGGAACGAGGTTGAGATGCTTTCGGTCAGGCAGTTCGGACCGAGGTTGAGTAGTTTAACATCATGCAGTAAGGACTGATGTTGAGCAGTATATGGTCAAGTTGTGTTGACCGAGGCTTTACAGTTAAAGATCATGCATTATGGACGGAGGCTGAGCACATTGAGGTCATGCAGTATGGACCGAAGCAGAGCAGTTTAGGGTCTGCCAGTACGTACTTAGCCAGAGATATTTGGGGTCATGCAGTATGGACCGTGGCTGATCAAGTTAGGGTCATGCAGTATGAAACAAGACTGATAATTTTGGGGGTCATGTTGCTTGGACTGAGGTTGACGAGTTTATGGTTATGCAAAATGGACCGAGGCTGAACTGTTTAAGTTCATGCAGTATGCACCGAGGCTGCACACGATAGGGTCATGCTGTATGGACCGAGGCCGAGAAGTTTACAGTCGTGCAGTATGGACAGAGCCCTAGAATTTTACAGTCATGCAGTATGGACCGCGACTGAGCTATTTAATCTCATGCAGTATGGACCGAGGCTGAGCAGTTTAGGGTCATGCAATATAGATCGAGCTTGAGCAGTTTAGGGTCATGAAGTATGAACCGAGGCTTAACAGTTTAGGGTCATGAAGTATAGACCGTGGCTGTGCAGTTTAGGGTCATGTAGTGTGGAACGAGGCTGAGAAGTATAAGGTCATGCAGTACGGACCTAGGCTGAGAAGTTTGGGGTCATGCGGTCTTGACTGAGGCTGAGCTGTTTAGTGTCATGCAGTATGGACCGAGGCTGAGCAGTTTAGCGTCATGCAGTATGGATCGAGCCTGAGCAATTTAGGGTCATTCTTTTTTGACCAATGCTGAGCAGTTTAGGTGATGCAATATTGACCTAATCATTGAAGTTTAGGGTCATGCTGTGTGGATTGAGGCTGAGCACTTTAGGGTCATGCTAAATGGACCGAGGTTGAGCAGTTTTCCATCACACAATATGGACCATGGCTTACCAATTTAGGGTCATGCAATATGGTCCAAGGCTGAGTAGTTTATGGTTATGCAGTATGGACCGTAGCTGAGAAGTTTAGGGTCATGCAGTATGGACAGAGGTTGAGTTGTTTAGGGTCGTGCTGTATGGGCCGATGCTAAGAACTTTAGGGTCTCGCAGTATGGACGGAGGTAGAGAAGATTACGGTCAAGCAGTATGTAACGAGGCAGAGAAGCTTAGGGTCATGCAGTTTGGACCGAGGCTGAGCAGTTTATGGTTATGATGTATGGACCGAAGCTGAGAAGTTTAGGGTCATGCAGTATGGACCGAGGCTAAACAGTTTATGGTATGCAGTATCGACCAAGGCTGAGCAGTTTAGAGGAGGCTGAGCAGTTTAGAATAGTGTAGTATGAATCAAGGCTGAGCAGTTTAGGGTCAGACCTGAGCAGTTTAGAGTCGTGCAGTATGGACCGTGGTTGAGTCATTTAGGGTCGTGCAGTGTGAACCGAGAGTGAGACGCTTGGGGTCATGCAGTTTCAACTAAGGTTGAGAAGTTTAAGGTTATGCAGTATGGACCGAGGCCGAGCTGTTTAGGGTCATGCAGTATGGTCCGAGGCTGAGCACTTAAGTTTCAAGCAGTATGGACCGATGCAGAGCAGTTTGGAGTCGTGCAGTATGGACCGAGCCTGAGCAGTTTAGAGTCCTACAGTATGGAACTAGGCTGAGAAGTTTAGGGTCTTGCAGTAGGTACCGAGGTGGAGGTGTTGAGGTTCATGCAGTATGGAATGAGGCTGAGCAATTTTGGGTCATGCAGTGTGGACCGATGGTGAGAACTTTTGGGTCATGCAGTACGGACCGTGGCTGAGCAGTTTAGGGTCATGTAGTGTAGACCAAGCTTGAACAGTTTCGGGTCATGATGTATGGACCGAGGCTGAGCTGTTTAGGGTCATGCAGTCTAGATCAAGGCTATGCGGTTTAGGGTCATGCAGTGAGGAACGACGCTGAGATGTTTCGGGTCATGCAGTTCGGACCGAGGTTGAGTGGTTTAGTGTCATGCAGTATAAACTGAGGTTGAGCAGTATTTGGTCATGCAGTGTGGATCGAGGATTTGTTGCTTAAGGTCATGCATTATGGACAGAGGCTGACTAGTTTACGGTCATGCGGTATGGACCGACGTTCAGAAGCTTAGGGTCATGGAGTATGGACCGAAGCTGAGTAGTTTGGGGTCATACAGTCTCCACCGAGGCTGAACAGTTTAGTCTCATGCAGTATGGATTGAGGCTGAGGAGTATAGTGTCATGCAGTAAGGATCGAGCCTAAGCAGTTTAGGGTCATTTTTTACGGACCGAGCCTAAGCAGTTTAGGGTCTTACAGTATGGACCGAGGCTGACCAGTTTAGGGTGATGCGGTATTGACCTAATTTGTCAAGTTTAAAGTCATGCTGTGTGGATTGCGGTTGAGCACTTTAGGGTCATGCAGAATGGAGCGAGGCTGAGCAGTTTAGGGTCATAAAGTGTGGACCATGGCAGAGAAATTTAGCGTCATACAGTATGGTTCGAGGCTGAGCAATTTATGGTTATGCAGTATGGACCGTAGCTAAGCAGTTAGGGTCATGCAGTATAGATCGACGTTGAGTGGTTTAGGGTCATGCAGTATGGACCAAGCCTAAGCGGGTTAGGTTCATGTTGTCTTGATTTAGGGTCATGCAGTGTGGAACGAGGCTGAAATGTTTTGGGTCATGCAGTTCGGAAGTAGTTTAGGATCATGCAATATGAATTGATACTGAGCAGTATATGGTCAAGGTATGTGGACCGAGGCTTTGTAGTTTAAGGTCATGCATTATGGACCGAGGTCCAGCAGTTTAGGGTCATGCCGTATGGACCGAGGCTAAACAGTTTATGGTTTGCAGCATCGACAGAGGCTATCCTGTCTAGTGTCAAGACGTAAGGAAGGAGGCTAAGCACATTGGGATCGTGCAGTATGGACCGAAGCTGAGCAGTTTAGATTCAGGCAGTATGTACTTAGCCAGAGATATTTAGGGTCGTGCAGTATGGACCGTGGCTGAGCAAGTTAGGGTCATGCAGTATGAATCGAGACTGAGAATTTTGGGGTCACACAGGCTGGACCGAGGCTGGTGAGTTTAGGGTTATGCAAAAAGGTCCGAGGCTGACCTGTTTAAGTTCCTACAGTATGGACCGAGGCTACGCACGTTAGGGTCATGCTGTATGGATCGAGGCCAAAGCCTGAGAAGTTCAGAGTCATGCAGTTTGGACCGCAACTGAGCTATTTAAGGTCATGCAGTATGGACCGAGGCTGAGCAGTTTAAGGTCATGCAGTATAGACCGAGCTTGAGCAGTTTAGGAATATAAAGTACGGACCGAGGCTGAGCAGTTTAACGTCATAAAGTCTAGACCGAGGCTGTGGAGTTTAGGGTCATGCAGTGTGAAACGAGGCTGAGAAGTTTAGGGTCATGCAGTATGGACCAAGGCGGAGATGTTTGGGGTCATGCAGTCTTGATCTAGGCTGAACAATTTAGTGTCATGTAGTTTGGATCGGGGCTGAGCAGTTTTGGGTCATGCAGTATGGACCGAGCCTGAGTAGTTTAGGGTCAGTCTTTACAGGCCGAGCCTAAGCAGCTTAGGCTCATGCAGTATGGACCGACGTTGAGCATTTTAGGGTGATGCAATATTGACCTAATCTGTGAAGTTTAAAGTCATGCTGTGAGGATTGAGGCTGAGCACTTTAGGGTCATGCTGAATGGACCGAGGCTGAACAGTTTTCGATGATACAGTATGGACCGTGGCTGAACACTATAGGGTCATGCAGTACGGTCCAAGGCTGAGCAGTTTCTGGTTATGCAGCATGGACTGTAGCTGAGCGGTTTAGGGTCATGCAGTATGGGCCGAGGTTGAGTAGTTTAGGGTGGTGTAGTATGGACCGATGCTAAGCAGTTTAGGGTCTTGCAGTATGGATCGAGGCAGAGAAGATTAGGGTCAACCAGTATGGACCGTGGCAGAGAAGGTTAGGGTCATGTAGTTTGGACCGAGGCTGCGCAGTTTATGGTTATGCAGAGCGAACCGAGGCTGAGAAGTTTCAGGTCATGCAGTATGGAACGTGGCAAAACAGTTTATGGTATGCAGTATCGATCGAGGCTGAGCTGTTCAGAAGAGGCTGAGCAGTTTAGAATCGTGCGGTATGGATCAAGGCTGAACAGTTTAGGGCCAGACCTGAGCAACTTAGGGTCGTGCAGTATGGACCGTGGCTGAGCCGTTTAGGGTCATGCAGTATGAACCGAGAGTGAGACGTTTGGGGTCACGCAGTTTGGACTGAGGCTAAGCATTTGCTGGTTATGCAGTAGGGATTGACGCTGAGCTGTTTAGGGTCATGCAATATGGTCCGAGGTTGAGCACTTTAGTTTCAAGCAGTATGGACCGATGCAGTGCAGTTTAGAGTCGTGCAGTATGGACTGAGCCAGAGCAGTTTAGAGTCATGCAGTATGAACCAAGGCTGAGAAGTTTATGGTCCTGCAGTATGTACCGAGGTGGAGGTGTTTAGGGTCATGCAGTATGGACTGACGCTGAGCAGTTTTGGGTCTTGCAGTATGCACTGAGAGTAAAACGTTTGGACTGAGGCTGAGCAGCTTATAGTTATGCAGTATGGATCGAGGCTGAGCTATTTAGGGTCATGCAGTATGGTCCGAGGCTGAGAACTTTAGTTTCAAGCAGTATGGACTGATGTAGAGCTGTTTAGAGTCGTGCATTATGGATCGAGCCTGAGCAGTTTAGAGTCATGCAGTATAGACCGAGGCTGAATTGTTTAGGGTCCTGCAGTATGTATCGAGGCGGAGGTGTTTAGGGTCATGCAGTATGGACTGAGGCTGACCAATTTTGGGTCATGCAGTATAACCCGATGGTGAGAACTTGAGGGTCATGCAATATGGACCGAGGCTGAGCAGTTTAGGGTCATGTAGTGTAGACGGAGCCTGAGTAGTTTATGGTCACACAGTGTAGGTCGAGGTTGAGCACTTTAGGCTCATGCAGTATGGACCGAGGCCGAGCACTTTAGTGTCATATATTATGGGTTGCGGCAGAGCAGTTTAATGTCATGCAATATGGACCGAGCCTAAGCAGTTTAGGGTCATGCAGCATACTGAGGTTTAAAAGTTTAGGGTCCTGCGATATATACCGAGGTTGAGCTGCTTAGGTTCATGCAGAATGGATCGAGGCTGTGCAGTTTAGACTCATGCAGTTTGGACCAAGGCTGAGCAGTTTAGGCTCATGCTGTGTGGATTGAGACTGAGAAGTTTAGGGTCATGCAGTATGGACTGAGGCTGAGCACATGAGGGTCACGCAGAATGGGCCGAGGCTGTGGAATTTATGGTTATGTTTTTATGACCGTGGGTGAGCTGTTTAGGGTCATGCAGTATGGACCGAGGCTGAGCACTTTAGGGTCAGGCAATATGGACCGAGGTCGAGAGGTTTAGGGTCAAGCAATGTGGACATGGCCTAAGCAGTTTACGGTCATGCAGTATGGACAGCGGCTGAGCAGTTTAGAGTCATGCAGTATGGAGTGAGACTGAGAAATATGAGGTCCTGCAGTATAGACCGTGGCTGAGCTGTTTAGGCTCTTCAAGTATGGACCGAGGTTAAGAAGTTTAGAGTCCTGCAGTATGGACCGAGGCTGAGCTATTTAGGGTCATGCAGTATGGACCGAGGTTGAGAAGTTTAGGCTCTTGTAATATTGACCAAGGCTGAGTTTTTTAGGGTCATGCACAATGGATCGAGGCTGAGCAGTTTAGGGTCATGCAGTATGGACCGAGGCTCAACAGTTTATGGTTATGCAGTATGGACTGAGGTTGAGCTATTTAAGGTAATCTAGTATAGAACGAGGCTGAACACTTTAGGGTCGTGAAGTATGGACCGATCCTATGCAGTTTAGGGTCATACAATATGGACCTAACCTGATCAGTTTAGGGTCATGTAGAATGGACCGAGGTTGAGAGTTTCAGGGTCCTGCAATATGGATTGAGGCTGAGCGGTTTAGGGTCATGCGGTATGGACCGAGGCTGAGAAGTTTACGGTCATGCAGCATGGCACGAGGCTGAGCAGTTACGATCATGCAGTATGGACCGATTCTGAGCTGTTTATGATTATGCCATTTGGATCGAGGCTGAGATGTTTATGGTTATGTAGTATGGACGGAGGATATGCTGTTTATGGTCATGGAGTATGGACCGAGGCTGACCAGTTTAGGGTCATGCTGTATTGACCGATGCTGAGCAGTTTAGGGTCATGCCATATGGACTAGCAATATGGGGTCATGTAGCATGGACCGAGGCTGAGTTGTTTAGGGTCATGCAGTATGGATCGAGACTGAGCAGTTTAGGGTCATGCAGTATAAAACGAGGCTGAGCAATTTAGGGTCTTCCAGTATGCACCAAGGCTTAGCAGTTTAGGGTCATGCGGTATGGACCGAGGGTGAGCAGTTTAGCATCATGCAGTGTGGATTGAGGTTGCCCAGTTTCGGTTCATGCAGTATGGACCGAGGCTGAGCAGTTTGTGGTCATGAGGTATGGATCGAGGCTTAGCAGTTAAGGGTCATGCGGTATGGACTGAGGCTGAGCAGTTTAGGGTCATGCTATATTGACCGAGGCTGAGCACTATAGGGTCTTGCAATGTGGACCGAGGCTAAGCACTTTAGAGTTATGCTATATGGACCGAGGCTGAGCAGTATATAGTCATATGGTATGGATCGAGGCTGAGCTGTTTAGGGTCACGTAGTGCTGATAGAGGTTCTGCAATTAGGTTCTTGCATTATGGGCCAAGGCTGAGCAGTTTAGGGTCATACAGTATGAACCGAAATGGAGAAGTCTGGGGTGATGCAGTTTGAATCGGGGAGGAGACATTTATGGGTATTCTGTATAGACCCAGGCTGAGCCGTTTAGGGCCACGCAGTGTGAACCGATTTTAGGGTCATGCAGATGTACCAAGGTTGAGAAGCTCAAGGTCTTGCAGTACGGACAGAGACTAAGAGGTTTAAGGTCATGCAGTATGAACGGAAGCTGAGCAGTTTAATGTCATGCGGTATGGACCGTGGCTGAGTAGTTCATTGTTATGCAGTATGGACCGAGGCTGAGCAATTTATGATTATGGGGTATGGACCGAGGGAGAGCTGTTTAGCGTCATGCAGTTTGGACCGAGACTAAGAAAAATAGGCTCATGCAGTATGGACCGAGACCGAGCAGTTTAGGGTCAAGCAGTATCGACCTAGCCTAAGCAATTTACGTTAATGCAGTATGGACCGTGGCTGAGCAGTTTAGGGTCATGCATTATGAACTGAGACTGAAAAATTTGGGGTCATGAAGTTTTGACCGACGCTGAGATGTTTATTGTTATGCAGTATGGTTCGAGGCTGAGCTGTTTATGGTCATGCGTTATAGACCGAGGCTGAGCACTTTAGGGTCATACTGTATTGACCGCCGCTGAGTTTATGGTTATGCAGTATGGATCGAGGCTGAGCTGGTTAGGGTCGCGCAGTATGAGCCAAGGCTGAGAGCATTAAGATCATGCAGTATGGACCGAGGCTGAAAATTTTAGGGTCATGCAGTATGGACCGATGCTGAGTAGTATAGAGTCATGCTCTATGGACCGAGGATGAGCAGTTTAGGGTCATGCAATATGGACAGAGGCTGAGCACTTTTAGGTCTTGCAGTTTTGACCGAGGCTGAGCAGTTTATGGTTATGAAGTATGAACCAAAGTTAACCTGTTTTTTTTCATGCAGTATTGACCGACTCTATGCACTTTAGGGTCATGTTGTATGGACAGAGGCCGTGCAGCTTAAGGTCAGGCAGTATGCACTGAGGCTAAGCAGTTTAGGGTAATGCAGTATTGACTGAGGCTGAGCACTTTAGGGTCATGCAGTATGGATCAAGGCTGAGCAGTTTAGAGTCATGCAGTATGGACCGAGGTTGAGCAGTATAGAGTCCTACGGTTTGGATCGAGGCTGAGCTGTTTAGGATCATGCAGGATCGATCGAGGCTGAGCAGTTTAAGGTCATGCAGTGTGGACCGAGGTTCCACAACTTAGGTTCGTGCATTTTTTACCGAGATTCGTGCATTTTTGACCGAGGTTGAGTAGTTTAGTGTCATGCAATATGGACCAAGACGGAGATGTTTGGGGTCATGCAGTTTGAACTTAGGAAAAGACGTCTATGGTTATGTTGTATAGAGCTAGGCTGAACTATTTAAGGTCATGCAATATGGACCGCAGCTGAGCACTTTATGGTCATGAAGTATGGACCGAGGCGGAGCAGTTTAGGGCCATCCAGATGGACCGAGCTTGAGCAGTTTAGAGTCATGATGTACGGACCGTTGTTTAGTAGTTTAGGATCATGCAGTGTGAACAGACGTTACGCCGTTTAGGTTCTTGCATTGTGTACCGAGGCTGTAAAGTTTAGGGTCATGTAGTATTGGCCAAGGTTGAGCAGTTTACGGTCATGCAGTATGGACCTAGACTGAGCAGTTTCAGGTCATGTAGTATTGACCAAGACTGTGCAGTTTAAAATCCTACAGTATGAACAGAGGCTGAGCTATTTAGGGTCATGCAGTCTAGACTGAGGTTGTGCAGTTTAGAGTCATGCAGTATGGACCGAGGCTATGTACCTTACGGTTATGCAGTATGGACCGTGGCTGAGCTGTTTATTGTCATTTAGTATGGACCAAGGATGAGCACTCTAGGGTCATCCAGTATGGACCGAGGCTGAGCAGTTTAGCGTCATGCAGTATCGACCGAGCCTTAACAGTTTAGGGTCCTGTAGTATGGATTGAGGCTAAGCTGCTTAGGGTCCAACAGTATAGACCAAGGCTGAGTAATTTAGGGTCACGAAATTTGGACCAAGGATGTGCAGGTTGGCATCTTGCAATGTGGATGGAGGTTGAGCAGCTTAAAGTCATGCAGTATGGACCGAGGCCACTTAGGGTCATGCATTATGGACTGAGGCTGAGCATTTTACGCACATGCAGTATGGATCGAGGTTGAGCAGTTTATAGCTATGTAGTACGGACTAAGGCTAAACTGTTTCGGGTCATGCAGTATTGACCGAGGCTGAGAAGTTTAGGGTCATGTAGTATGGACCTGGGCTGAGCAGTTTAGATCATGCAATATGGACTGAGCCTGAGCAGTTTTGTGTCATGCAGTATGGACCGAGGCTGAGTACTTTATGGTCATGCCGTATGAACCGAGCCTTAGCAGTTTAGGGTCATGCAGTATGGACCTAGCCTGAGCAGTTTTGGGTCCTGCAGTATGGACCGACGTTTAGCAGTTTAAGGTCATGCAATATGGACTGAGCTTGAGCAGTTTAAGGTCTTGTAGTATGGATCGCGGCTGAGCAGTTAAGGGTCATGTAGTATGGATCGAGACTGAGCAGTTTAGGGTCATGCAGTATGGACCGAGGCTGAACAGTTTAGAGTCATGCAATATGGACCAAGGCGGAGGTGTATAGGGTCATGCAGTTCCGACCGAGGCTGAGCACTTTAGGGTCACACAGTATGGACCGAGGTTGAGCAGTTTAGGGTCATGCATTATGAACCGAGGCTAAGCAGTTGAGGGTCATGCACTATGGATCGAGGCTGAGCAGTTTAGGGTCATGTTGTATGGATCTATGTTAAGCAGTTTATGGTCATGCAGCCGGGACTAAAGCTAAGGAGTTTAGGGTCATGCAGTAGGGACCGAGGCTAAGCAGTTTAGGGTCCTGTAGTATGGACCAAGGCTGAGCAATTTAGGGTATTTCCGTATGTACCGAGGCTGAGCAGTTTTAGGGTCGTGCAGTATGGACTGAGGCTGAGCAGTTTAGGGTCATGCAGTATTGACCGAGGCTGAGAAGTTTAGGGTCATGCAGCATGGGCCGAGGTTGAGCAGTTTAGGATCATGCAGTACTCACAGAGGCTAGGCAGTTTAGAGTCATGCAATACAGACTGTCATGAGAATTGCCATGTCTGTGAATCTCAGTGGGGAATGTGTCAGTGGATGGCAATCTGACTCCCTGGGGATAAAATGGTCGTACAGCTGTAGGAGGTGAAACATCGTGGGGAAGTCGTACGGTTGTTGAAGACGTGGTGACGGTTGGCCTTCATTCTTCAAAATTGTGTGCCCTTTATGGAAGTGCGAAAACTTAAGTTTTGAGAAACAAGGAGTCTCGAGAGGCGAACAGTCCCGACAAGGCTGGTGCTAACAAAAATGCAACTGGCACAGAAGCAACTGGCGCTTATGACTTGGAGTGCTAGTACACTCGACGCCACCCTCAAGAAAAACAGCCGGCGCTATGGGTTTGGCATGCAACCTACGCTGACCTCTAGAGGACCAAGCCAGTGCGGCCTTCAAACGAAGCTGATCAGCATGTCATGATGCGGAGAATGATGCTCGCATGTGTCGATAAGTCATGTTCAGGGTTTACGGCATTTGGTAATGAGCTTCATGCGGCCATGTTTATGAGCCGACAAAGTGATGAAGGTTGTGGCGTGTACTGTGGTACTTGTTGGAAACCAAATCCAACAATAGGATAGTGGGGTCCATGTCGTTCCGTGGAAGGGCCTTTACTGTGAACAGGGTGATCTTTCCATCATAGGCCGGTTCCTTGCCAAAGGAGCCCATCTTGTATGTTTGATACACACATCGAATGGATCCTACGTCGTATGTTTGATATGCATGCCAAATGAGGTATCTGGCTTGTATGTTTGACATACACGTCGGATGGACTGAGGCTATCTTCTTGGAGCGGCTTTGTTTTGTCTTCTGGCCTGTAACCATCCTCTTACTCGTCAGATGAATTAAAGCTAACTCTCCGAGTGATTGCGCTTCTTCTTCATGATGAGGTGGAACCTTTCATGAGTTTTTTTCTTCCTAATGGGACATGCATTTATTTTGGCCTGTAACTGTCCTATTACTCTGAGATGTAAGAGTAAGAGCATAAGTGTTTGGTTTGTAATCGTCCTCTTATCCTCATATGTAAGCGACTTATAACCTCCCTAGTAATGGGTTCTTGTAACTCGTAACTCATTTTTACTGCAATAAAGATAAAAAGAGTTAACATTTTGTTCGGACTATATTGCTTGTTTTCACGTTGAGTCCCTTTCTTTAGAACACACAACATGGATAGTACTTCTTTAGGTATTGCTCGTTGATAGGAGGCATTGCCTCTTCTCCATCAGGATGTGTCAATATGTAGGCTCCGTTGGGCGAGACCTTTTTTACTGTAAAATGACTTTCGCACTTAAGATCAAACTTCCCTTTACGCCAGCCACGCATGACAATAGTCTCCTTGGCAACTAAAACTAGATCACCACGGGAGAATGAGAAGATATTGACAGACTTGTCAAAAGCCCTCTTCATTCTCCCTTGGTTGAGTTCAAGGTTCTACTAAGCCTTTAGCCTCTTTCTGTTGAGTGAATCCAATTCTTGATACCGGAGCTTGACTCTCTCATCTTCCGTTATTCCTCGATGAATAGAGACTCGGAGTGAAGGGATTTGTATTTCAAGAGGTAAAACTACTTCACCCCCATAGACCAGAAAATAAGGAGTGGAATCAATAGATTATCGTGTAGTGGTATGATAAGCCCGCAGTGCTTTGGGAAGCTTCTCATGCCAGTTCTTCCTTGTTTCTTATACTTCCTATCTCAAGACATTGCACAAGGTCTTATTGAAAGCATCAGCTAATCCATTCACCCGAGGGCGGTACATAGTTGAGTACCTCCATTTGAAACCGAATTAGTAAACTAAGCGATCGATGTGATGACTTTCAAATTGAGGGTCGTTGTCAGATATGATCCGGTCTGGCACTCGAAAGCGGTATATGATATGATTTCTAATAAAATAGGCCACCGCTGTCCCAGGAACTTGCTTGAGGGGGACCGCTTCAGCCATTTAGAGAAATAATATGTTGCAGCTAGGACGAAAACATGGTCTATTGTGGAAGGGGGATTGTTTAAGGCATTGGGCTTAATAAGAAGTTTAGGGAGCTGTAGGAAAGGCAAACTAATCTTTAGATTAAGGGGCAGTGGCGGACTGGGGAAGTTCAAGGTGCCCGACTTTTACGGTGTAGGCTATAGCGTCCTCCCTGATCTGAGATTTATCAGCCTTATGGTGGGTATTGCTCCTGGAATTTGCACCATGTGGCAAGCTCCTTGAGAATAGAAGCTTTGCCCCCTCGACTCTCTTAATCTCTACTTGAAGTCACGCTCAAGGGGCCACTGGGACTTCTTTGGCTTTGACTTCTTGCGCTTCTTTGTGGTAGGTGGCTCTGCCTTAGCTTTAATTGCCAGGGCATCAGCAACTGTTAATAATCCTACTGCCTGTGTCAGGGTCTTTCTCAATCGCTTCCACTGCGTCCGCTTATATTGATTCCTTCGAATTTCTGGTCGAGAGCCTCCATGTCCTGACATATCAAGGTCGTACCTGAAGAAGACATGGGAGAAAGAGAATGAGAAGCAAGAGAAGAAGGTGTAGAAGGGTAAGAAAGTGGAGGATTTTTAAGGTCATTTCCCTCATCAGACCGATCTGGGTAGCTTTTTACGTCATCCTCAGGAATGGATGGTTGCTGGGAGTCTTTTAGGTCTTTTTCTTTCTTAGACCTTTGGGGAGTGATTTTAACGTCGTCACCCTCATTGGACATTTGCTGAGTGGAAGATGGCACGTGGACGTCTTCTTGACACAATGAAGAAGGAAAAAGGATCGTGTCAGAGATGAAGTCCAGTAAAATTGGCAGCGGAGGAAGGGGCCTAAGAAATTTCGACTCAACTGTGGGTTGAGTGGTCTTGTTTCTTCAGGGAGCAGCCCTTGGTTACTGTCTTTTTCTGGTATTTTGAGGTGCTATCTGATTCGTCTTGCTGGAGTGGCAAACCGCTCTAGCTTGGTGAACCACTTCTCATCTCAAGGACTTGAATCTGCGTCGGCCATGGTAGATCATCCATGGCTAGAAAGTCGAGGGTTTTGCAAAGTCTGAGTCATTGATCGGAAGGTCATGCCTTGTGAGATCTTCTTGCCACGATAAGTAAGTGATTTGGGGATTAGTTATGGGGAGGTTGTAAGATTCTAGTTATGGGGAGGTTGTAAGATTCTAACTCGCATCTTCTTTGCAAATATGTCAAGGAAAGTTGTGCATTCTGACAAGTAATGACCTGTTATCTAATAGTATGGACACCAACGATCTTCAGTACCCTTAACAAGGCAAAGGGGTTGCCTTGCCAGATTTAGTGTGATTATGCCTTCTTGAAGCATTATAATGAAAAGGGTGTAGTGGATACCCGACATTTCGTCCTCCTCTTGAATGGTTATAGAATAAGAGGCCTCAGCTGCCCCGACGGCCTTCTTTAAATCTTTAAGATTTATCTGACCTTTCAGAATCAGGGCCTCAATGATATCCTTCAGGGTGTAGCGATCATCTGTTGGATGATTGATCCTTCGATGGTATGCATAATAATTAGTTTGAGTGTCAAGGTCAGAATGCTTAGGGAACCAGGTTTCTGGAAGCTAGATCATATTCTGCTCCAATAATAACTGGAACAACGCAGGGACCCATTCCTTCTCGAAGTGATAAGCAATATTCCTATGCCTAGGGAAATAATCACTCCGTTCATAGTTGACTGGTGGAGGTACCCGATTGTATGCCTGTTGCTGCTTGCCAGCATGGGGTGTTACAGTCACCGTGCTTACTTCTTTAGAGAGGTCCAAAGTTTGGAAGAGAACCTTCTTTGAATTAGTGACCATAACGGCCGCACTAATTGTCCCTTTCTATTGGCTGCCCCATGTGTTATTCCTAGAGCCACCATTGCCCCTGTTGTTCACTGAACTTGTAGATGGTTGTCTTCCTCACCATGATGGGGTGACAAACTTTCTTTGTGAACTGATTTAGAGATCAACTCTGACATGGAGGTCGGATTAAAGGCCTCGACATGTAGAGCGATTTCAGGTTGCATGTTCCGCACATCAGTTTGAACTGCTTCCTTCTCAACCATAAGATTAGGATGGCGGGAAGCTAAGTTTCTCCATCTTGTTATGAATTGATCTACGGGCTCATTAGGGTCTTGTATCA
The DNA here is from genome assembly GCF_000471905.2 of Amborella trichopoda. The sequence goes on from NW_006499776.1 coordinate 2,146,728, forward strand.
AGGTGAGAAGCTCGATGGTTGGAACTTCTCTCTCGACCTCATGAAAATGTTGATAGAATAGTTTATTCATCTCCTCCCATGTGTGCATCGAGTTTGGAGAAAGTAGGGTATATCATTGGAATGTTGTGCCATCAAGGTCCTCAACAAACTGGCAGAGAAGAAGTCTCCTGTCAGCTGCCCCAATATTCTGCCTGGAAGTGGACGATTTGCTGGTTTGGGGAGGTGGTTCCAGTGAATAGAGGAAAATTCCCTTTCTTATAGTCTGAGTGGAACGTGACCTGATCAATATAGGAAGGATATGGTCTTTGATAAGGCGTCGCACCCGGAATGCCCAAAATTTGTCTGTTCTTTAGGCTATGGGTGACCATAGCATCAATATCTGGCTGAAAAACCGAATGAGGGAAATAATTATCTTTTGAGGTAGATGGAGGAGGCGGTCATGGAGGTACACCAGCATAGTGATAGGAATTGGCCTCATAGTTAGTCGAAAGGCGTGCAACATCAGTACGATTGATCTATTATGTCATCGCGCGCAACATATCCTCGAACTTATTCATGCAATCCTCTTGCGCATCACTGGGCTCGCTTATGACCATTATGCTGACCATTTCATTATGGGGGCCGACGTTTGTAGCAACAACAGGTTTGCGAGCTTGATGGGTCGTACATGGTAGGTCAGTCAGTAAGGGGTCAGCATGACCGGCCTGAGCACGAGTTTTTTACGTAGATCACGTTTGGACTGGTTCTCAACTGTCTTGGGACCGCGGCTAAGGAACCGGTTCACGACAATCTTGAGACCACGGCGGTTGAGTGGCTTGGTCTTCTTCTACGACAGTAACCACAACACAGAGCTCATTGAGCTCTTCTTTAGGCTTCATTATCTGAAGGGGGCAAAAGGGATTCAGTTGAAGAGGGTCGTTAAAATTAGCTATTTTGAATACCTTGGTCAACTCCTCAATCAAAATTCGCAGACCTCTATTGCATTTAGCATCGAGTTTTTGATGGACCTCGTGCCAAACCTGTGATTTAGGTTGCGACTGGTCAACTCTTCCTACAGAGCAGAGAGTTGTCTCGATCAGGACTAGAGTCATCTTGGGTCAGGGAGGATGAAGGACTCGATCTTTCATGAGGTCTATGCCCCAATCTCTCTTATGAGCTCCAGAGACATGACCAAAGTGTTGGGGCTGGTTCAGGATGGTACTCTTGAAGAAAACCTTCGAGTACTAATGGTGAAGATGCTTGCTCGATGTAAGAGAAGTAGGCAGGAGTAGGGTCGACTCATGAGGAGGCCTGAGTCGAGGATGAGGGGATATCTGAAATGACGATGAGTGTGCACCCCTTGAAGAAGGATCACAGGGGACCTGGGGTCCACTTGAGGTCATGCAGGTGATCGGGCATTAAGAGGCTGAGAACTACGAGCAGGTGTCTGTAAGAGAACAGGTGCAGGCCTGCCCCTTACAGGGTGTGCTTGTGTGTGCATAGGAGGAGGATGAGAAGGTCGTCTCCTGTGTACTCAGGTTGGCGCAATGATGGTGTTGTCCTGAGCAGTGAGATGCACATGAGTGGTTTGCGCAGGATCTGGCCGAAGGTTTGGTGTTGAACACGGTCTCGACGTAATAGAAGGGTTGCCCCGAGGTGTGACTCGAGAGAGTGACCAACAAGCCTTGTGGTGTGTGTGAGGAGTGAAGACCTTGGGGTTTCCGCCTCGATGTGTTGAGCCTCTAGGGATATAGAGTTACAGTGTAGGAATGTGAGGGGTAGCCTTATGACAACCCGCAGAAGCAACAACATCTTGCTTGCCTTTTGCAGAAAGGGATTGGGCAACCTTTTGGCTTACCTCAGAAACACGACCGGCATGTGACTTGTCGGTGACTGGGTGCATGCTGTGTGGGGTAACATAAGTGCTGCCCATGCAAGGCACCTTGGTGGAGTTTCCACCAGAGAGAAGAGATAGGGAGTGAGGGATCTTCAAATCCCTTTTCACATCAGTCTAGGGTAAGACCTAGGAACTAGACAAGTAGTCTTTGCTCAAGAGGATGGTTGGAAATGAAGTTGAAGGACCTTGATCCCTAAGGATACTCTCAGATAAGGGGATAAAAAAATCCCCGATCTGGATAAATGGATTACAGAGCCAAACAGTCATAAGTGAATGTGAAAAGAGAATGAAAGTAGATAAAGGAGAAACTAGCGAAACAAGAACGATCCAACTAAAGGATAGTAAGTCCCTAGTGGAGTCGCCAAGCTGGTTAGATGCCTCAATCTCGCCCTCCAAATCCTTAGAGGATTCAGCGGCACGTGTCTCGGGTTTCGAGAGAGATCGAGACATTTGTGAGTTCACTCTCTTGAGAAACTTGTTCGAAAATGGAGAGACGTATTATTAACCAGTGAGAGAGGATTTTAAAGGTGGGTTCGAAACCTACTCGGGCTAACTCGCATGGGCGTCCTCTTAGATCACGAAGAAAGCCTCCGAGTAATGAAACTGGTTCGGAATCACCTCTCTTGGCTCGTGTTCTTCTTATTTTCTGCTTTCTTGCATTCACACACATATATGGCAAAGGTTATGGGATAGGGGGGTAAGGCCACACCCTTTTCCTCTTTGATAAACATACGTAAGGTTGCATATTCAAAAAGAAGAAAGAAAAACGAGGGGAGAGAAGAATTCGACCAAGTGAGAAGATAAGAGCAGTGACTAGGCTGGTGGATAATTAGCATAACGTGGTAACGAAACAGGCTCGATAACTGAGACCGGTTCACAGGATTGCTACTAGACGTTATTGTTAATATCGTCTAGCTAAGCACGATGGTCGGTTTGTCGTGGCAGTAAAGCGGGCCAAGCGAGCTTAGCACAACAACATTACGGCTAGACGACATGACTGCCATGAGATGCTAACTTCAAGTCCTCTTGGTCAAATAAAAGAGTAGCAGAGGAATGGTTAAAGAGAAGAAGGGAATAGACAAAAGCATAGAGAAGAAGGAAGAGAGGAGGGAGAAGAAGGAAGAGGAGATGCAGTCAATGCTAGACATTACCGACTGTTTCAAGAGATGGGAGAGAGAGGAAGCAATCGGCACTAGGCTTCACCGACTGTGCCAGATGAGATGAGAGGAAGACAATCAACTGACGCTAAGTCTCAGCAGCTAACGGAAGAAGAGAGGGAAAAGCAGTCGACGCTAAGTCTCGCGGACTAACAGAAGAAGAGAGAGAAGACCAGCAGACGTCAAGTCTCACCGACTGATAGAAGAAGAAAGAGAAAACGAACTGACGTAGGTCTCACCGAGTTGATAGAAGAAGAGATGAAAGACCAACCGGTGCTAGGCCTCGTCGACTAAGAGAAGAAGAGAGAGAAGACCAACGGGCTCTAAGTCTCACCGATTGACAGAAGAAGATAGGGAAGACCAACAGACGCTAGGTCTCGTCAGCTGATAGAAGAAGAGAAAGAAGATAAACCCGCGCTAGGCCTCGCCGACTGATGGGAGAAGAGAGAGAAGACCAACTGGTACTAGGTCTCGCCAGTTGACAGAAGAAGATAGAGAAGAGAAGAGAACATTAGAAAGAAAGAGATAGAGATGGGAAAAGGAGAGAGAAAGTGATAAAGATGAAGAGAGAGAAAGAGAGAGAGAAGAGAAGAGAGAGAAAGAGAAAAGAGAGAGAAAAAAGAGAGAGAAGAGTGAGTGAGAGAAAAAGAGAGAAGATAGAGAAAGAGAGAAGAGAGAGAAAAGAAAAGAGAGATAAGAGAGAGAAAAGAGAAGAGAGAGGGAAGAGAAAGAAAGAGAAGTGAGAAAAGGGGGGAGGAGAGAGAAAGTTGCCTGCTCGAGGGGTATCGACCCTTTTTTCTCTCTCCTCTCTCTCTCTCGAAGACATACTCACAAGTTCAAGCAATAATGGAAATTTTATTGAATCCTCCAAGAATGAATTGACAGTTTTTTTTTTTTACAATGAGGAAGTGCCCGTTTATATAGAATTGTGCCCAAACATGGGTGGATTGATCAAAATAAAACCCAATTATTGAAAATTAATATTTAATTGAATTAAAAGAAATTCTAAAAATGGGTACAAAAAGACTGTTTTTCCCCTCCCTAACAATGTGTGAAATTCTAGAACAGTCCTTGCTGCTGCCCGAGATCTTGCGTGATCCTCTGTGGCTGACCCGAGGGAGTTCGGATGCCCATTTGATCAAAAGATTATTGTTTTCTTGTAGGGCTCGGCATGGCGATGGTTTTGATACCAATTTCGAATCATGAATCATGTTTTTGAGTCATGATCATGAGACTTGAAATTTGTTTGAATCTTGGAAACTTGAAATCAATAGTGCGGTCGTTCCCTAATGTTTTTTTGTGATTTTTTTGTCGTAGTGCACTGAGCATGCCGTCACGATCCTGTGGTAACAAACGGAAAGCAATTTTGAGCCCAAACGAAGATTTCGCAATTTTTGAATTTTGACTGGAATCTGGAATCCAGCGGTCGAAATTTTAGTCAATTTGTCTTTTTAGTGCATAAAACTTGATCGTCTATCATGTACAGGTTTTGTACCAATGATATTCCTAGACCTTACGCACATAATGGAATTGGTTTCACGTTGATCCGTTCCGCGAGCGTCTTGATTTGGTCCATCGAGCGAGGTGTGTCGATGCTGAATTTTCTGCAACTTCTTCATGGATCGGAAACTTCACTCTATCTTTTCTCCCAGCTTGAAAATCATCTCAGAGCGTGCCATATATTTAATTGTTTATCTTGATGAGACAAATATGCTCGCCAAATTTGGGAGCGAACCGATTTGGAACGAGTGAGTTATGGGTCCTGAAAGTGACTACCCATGACTATAAAAACAACCACCTTCAATGGTGTTTTGGTGCAGTGAGGCCACACAGGAATAGTATGCGACCCCTCCTGTTTCAATGTTTTACTCATAACTTTGTTCTGGAGTGTCTAATTAAGCCGAAACTTGATCCATAGCGGTTTTTGAGCCTGCCGGATCCAGTGGCTATTGTCCTATAGTGATTTGAAATACCAAAAATATAGTTCCAATTATAGGGTCCATTTCAGGGTGTTTGACCGATTTTGCGGAATTTGTTTCTTTTTGTTCACTGCCTTAGACATGTCTGATCACGATGAAACTTGGCAAGTGGTCTTTTGAAGTGCTAACAAAGATCTTGACCAATTATGGGGCCACTCAAAGGCTGTCAAGAATTCCCACTATTTTATAAGCTTTATTAACCTGCTTCCTACCAGGGACCAAGATGCTGAAAAATACATTCAAATAGCCATGAGTAAAATGATGGACGGGCATGATCATGAAACCATGAGTAAAAGATCTATGGGGAAAACAAAACCCAGGCACGGTGAAAACACCAAAAGGGCACCATGGGAAAAAACAGATGAAGAGGGTCGACATGATCATACGGTCATGGGTAAAAGAGCCCAAAAATAACAAAAATTTGTGCAATTTGTCTTTACCGCACCGCTTCTCTTGTTCAAGTGAAAACCCGCAAAAGGGAGTTTTGACTGACAGAACTGGTTGACACACGATCACAGCCTCGGCGGACATGCAATTTCAAAACACTCACAATCCTGGCTATTGAGGTCTCTTAAAATCCTCAAAAAGCTAGCATCCAATAATGACACCAAATGGCTCGTTAAGGAGTGAGAGCCCCAAAGATCTCCCAAAAATCAACAACATAAGCTAGCTCATCTGGGAGTAAGTGCCGCATAAGATCTCCCACATTTCAATATCAACAAACAACAAGAGTCCTTGAGGGTTAGGACAATGACCAAAAGATCCCTCCGAGATGCTAAGGACCATCACGGAAGGCAAGAAACTGATGAAGCCAGGGTCTAACCTGCCACAGGCTTCAGGGTATTCCTCGCCAATCCCTTAACATACATGGGACCAGACTTTCGAGATAGGTCAGAAGCCCCCAACTGAATCCCGCTAGACGGAACCTACAAATATACCCTGAGCATCAAAAGAAAACCTAGTGCAGCAGTGAACAATGTCAACAAAAGATTCATAGCATTTGGCCTCTGCATAGGCCGATTCTCTTCAAGGAGGCCCCTACAAAAGCCTCATACTTCAGAAATACAAATTGTCCCTTGAGGGTAAGGACTTCGATAAGATCCCTCAAAATTCCTAGATGATTGCACTTCTCAATTCTCTAGAAGCACAACATTCGGTGCGGCATGCTGTTGGAAGATATTTTTCATCAACCTGGGGCCCCTGCTCAATAAAAGTTTAGCAAATGGTGGAAGTTTCGATAGTCTCAAAATACACCCAAAACTGGCCAAGATCTGCATGAGGTCTCTCAAAAGTATCTTACCAAGTTTCGTCACGTTCTGACATGTTTAAGGTAGTGCAGACTGAGAAACAGTTTCGGAAGAATCAACCTCTAGCACCCTGAAATGGATCTTATAACGAGAGCTACATTGTCAGTGTCTCAAATTACTATGGGACCACTACTATTGGATTCAGCACGGTTGAAAACCCACATGGGTCAAATTTCAGCTTCAACGGACACTCCAGGAAGAAGTTATAGGTGAAAGAGTGAAACAGGAAGAGTCGCATGTTATTATCCTGCGGCCACCCTGCAACTCCACACCATTAAAGGATAGTCACGAATAGTGACTTTCGACACTCATATCTCACTTGTCTCAAGTCTAATAGCTCTCAAATTTGGTGAGCATGTTCGTCGCATCAAGATGAGAGATTCGATATGTGACATACCTCATGACGATACCCAAGCGTGAATAAAAGCTAGAGAGAAGTTACTGATCCATGAGGAAACTGTAAGAAATTCAGCAGCTTTGTGCCTCACTCGAGAAGTTGAATCACGCCGCTCATGAGTCCGATCGATGCGATATCAATTCCATCGCATGCGCAAGGTCTCGGGCTATCTCTGAACCGAACCCCATATATGATGAACAGTCAGATTCTGCACACGAAGCTGACGAAGTGACTACAAATTATGTCCTCAAAATTCCAGATTTCGGCCAAAACTCCAAAGTTGTAAAGCCATTGTTTGGGCACGGAATCAAGCTGCATTTGTTGTATCGCGATTATAACGGCATGCTTAATGTAATTCGTGGAAGAAAAACATCAAGGAAAAAGAACACTATTGATCTAAAGCTTCAAGATCCATTCAAAATTCAAGTCAAATGATGGTGCCATAAAAACACTATCCAGTCACAAATAGTCACTTTCGGGGAATATAACTCACTCGTTCAAAGTCGGAACACTCCCAAATTTTGTACTCTTATTGGTCTCATCAAGACGAGCAAGTTGATATATTGTATGCCCCGTGACGACGCTTGAGCAGAGAGAAAAACTTAATAACAATTGCTGATCTATGAAAGAAGTTGCAAAACATTTGGCAGCAGCACATGTCATTCGAGCAGTCTGATCATGGCGCTAGCATACCTGATCGGCATGAAACCAATTGAATTATATGTGTGAGGTCCGAGGCTATCTCTGGTCTGAACCTTGCATAAGATGAACGGTTAGATTTCACACACGAAGGTGTCAAAGCCGCTATAAATTTCGACTGTCGGATTTTAAAATTCTAGTAAAAAATGCAAGACTATAAAATCTTCATCCGGACACGAAATCAAGCTAATTTTGTTGCAACGTGATCGTGACGACATGCTCAGTGTGATTCAATGAAGAACTCACGAAGAAA
>NW_006499776.1:2154695-2218250 GCF_000471905.2 Amborella trichopoda
AACATGACTCATGACTCGAAGTTGGTATCAAAATGATAGTCATGTCGAGCCCTACAAGAAAACAATAATCTTTCGATCAAACGGGCATCAGAATGACCTCGAATCAGCCACAGAAGATCACGCAAGTTCTCAAGCAGTAGAAGGGACTTATTTTGGAATTCCACACATTGTTACGTAGGGGCAAAACAATCATTTTGCACCCCTTTTAAAATTTCTTTAAATTCAATTAAATTGTAATTATCTTCAATTCTAGGTAGTTTTTTGGTGTACACTTACGTTTTAGACCAACGCTATATAAACAAGCAATGCCTCAGTGTATAAAGGACGGATTCATTCTTCTTGGACAAATCAATAAAATTTTGAATTTTTCTTAAGCTTGTGGCTATGTCTTAGAGAGAGAGAGAAGAGAGAAGACATGGTTCAGTACCCTTCGAGCAGGTAACTCTCTGTCCTCCCCTCTCTCTCGCCTGCCCTCTTTCTCTTCTCCATCTCTTTCTCCTTCCTCCTCTCTTTCTCGTCTCTATCTCTTTCTCTCCCTTCTTCATGTCTTTATCTCAATCTCTCTCATCCCTTAATTTTTGTTACTATCTCTCTCTTCTTCTCATCTCTATCTCTTTCCCTCTCCTCCCGTCTTTCTCATCTCTATCTTTATCTCTCTTCTTCTTTTCTCTTTATCTCTCCTCCCCTCTTTATCTCTCCTTCCCTCTTTCTCGTCTTTATCTCTTTTTCTTCCCTCTTTCTCGTCTCTATCTCTTTCTCTCTTGTCTTCTCATCTCTATCTCTTTCTCTCTCTTCTTCTCATCTCTATCTCCATTAGTTCTTCATCTAATGCAGTCGGTGAAGCCCAACGTGTCTGGATTTCTCTATCTCCTTCACTTCTGTGGCAGTCGGTGAAGCTCAGCATGTCTGGATTTCTCTATCTCCTTCACTTCTGTTGCGATCGGCACGTCGACTAGATTTCTCTCTCTCCTTCTCTTTTGTTTTAGTCTATGAAGCCTAGCGCTAGCTGGATCTCTCTCTCTCCTTCTCTTTTGTTGCAGTCGGTGAAGCTAAGCACCAGTTGGATTTCTCTCTCACCTTTTCTGTCACAGTCGGCAAAGCTTAGTGTTGGCTCGATTTTTGTCTCTCTCTCTTCTGTAACAATCGGCAAAGTCTAGCGCCAGTTCGATTTTCCTCTCTTCCTTTTTTTCCATCACAACTCGCGTAAGCTTAGCACATGCTAGGTTTCTCCCTTTCTTCACTTTTGTCACAGTCGGTGAAGCCAAGCGTCGACTCGATCTCTCTCTATTACTTCTCTTCCATCACAAACGACGCAAGCTTAGCGCCAGCTGAGTCTGTCCCTTTCTTCTCTTCTGGCACAGTCGACAAAGCTTAGCACCGACTGTATCTTTTCTCTCTTCTTCTGACACAGTCGGTGAAGCCTAGCACTAACTGTGTTTTCTCTCTCTTCTTTGGGCACAGTCTGTGAAGCTAAGCCCCTACTACATCTTCTCTCTCTTCTCCTCTATATAAAACAGTCGGTGAATCCTAATGTAGATTATGTTTTCTCCCTCTTCCTTCTAACACAGTCGACAATGCCAAAAGCCGACTGTGTCTTCCTTCCCTCTCTCTCTTTTATTCTCTCGCCTTTCATACTCTTCTCTTCCTTTCTTCTCCCTCCTACCTTCTATTCCTTTCCTCTCATATTTCATATCCATCATTCTGTTATTCTTTCATACGACTAAGAGGGATTCAGGTTAGCCTCTCATGGTAGTCCTCTTATCTAACCGTAATATTGTTGTGTCAGGATTACTTGGCCCTCTGTAGTGCAACGACAGACTAACAATTATGCCTAGCTAGTCGGTACTGATAATGACATCTAGTAGTAATCCTGTGAGCCTGTCATAGTTGCCGAGCTCGTTTTGCTACCACGTCAGGCTAATTATTCAACAGCTTAGTCACCGCTCTGATCCACCCACTCAGTCAAATTCTTTTCTCCCCCGTCTTTCTTCTCTTATTTTTCTCTTCTTCTTTTTGAATGCACATGCTTGTGTACGTTCAAAGAGGAAAAGGTGAGGTCTGACGCACTTGTCTTATAACCATTACCATATGTGTGTGATTGTAGAAAATAGAAGAATACAAGCCAAGGGAGACGATTCCGAACCAGTTGTATTACTAGGGGCCTTTCTTCATGATCCAAGAGGGTGCTCACGCGAGCCAGCCCGAGTTAGTCTCAAACCCACTTTAAATTCCTATCTCACTGATTGGTAACACCTACTCCTATTCTGGAACGAGGTTCCCAAGAAAGCGATCTCAAAAAGGTCTTAGATCTTCCCTCGAAACTTGAAATGTGTGCTGCTCTATCTTCAAAGGATCTGGAGGGAGAGATCGAGGCACTTAACCAGCTTGGCGACTCCACTGGGGACTTACTACCCCTTAGTCGGATTGTTCTTGTTTGGCTAGTTTCTTCTCTTATTATCCGCTTTCATTATCTTTTCACATTTTATTTATGGCTTACGGGTTTTGTAACCCATTTATCTAAATCTGGGATTTTCTTATCTCTACATTTGAGAGTGTCCCTAAGGAATAAGTTCCTTCGACTTTGTTCCCAACCATCCTTTTTGAGCAAAGATCCCTTGTCTAGCTCCCAGGTCTTAACTTGGATCGGTATGAGGCGGAACTTAACATGTACCCAGCCACCTATTTGCCGGTCGTGTTCCTGAGGTACGTCGGAAGGCTGCCCAGTCCCTTTCTACAAAAGGTAAACAAGTTTCCATTGCTTCAGTGTGTCACCATAAGTCTAGCCCCCACATTTTTGTACCTTTGGTCTCTATCCTTAGAGGCTCAACACATCAAGGTGGAAACCCCAGGGTCTTCACACCTCACACATACCACAAAGATCGTGGGTCACTCACTCGAGCCATATTTCGGGGTAACCCATGTGGCACCCCGAGTCAGCATTCAGGATCAGACCTTCTAAGGTCAGGTCCTGCGCAAGTTGATCACATGCATCTCACTGCTTGGGGCAACGCCGTCTTTATGCAACCCGAGTACACAGGAGACGACCTAATTATCTTCCTATTCAGCCCACACAAGAGCACCCTGTAAGGGGCAGGCCTACACTTGTTCTCTTAAAGTCACTTACTCATAATTCTTAGCCTCTTAAGGCCAGATCACCTACACGAGCCCAAGCTGACCCCCAGGTCTCCAGTAATCAATCTTCAAGGGGCGCACATGCGTTGCCATCACAGATGTCCCCTTGCCCTAAACTCAGGCCTTCTCATGACTCAATCCTTCTCTAGCCCACTCCTCCTTCATCGAGCAAGCACGTTCAACCTTGACATTTGAACGTTTTCCCCATGAGTACCATTCTGAACCAGCCCGATCACTTTGGTCGTGTCTCTAAAGCTCACAAGAGAGCTTAAGGCATTGACTTACTGGAAGATAGAGTCTTTCATCCTCTCCGGCCGAAGATGACACCAGTTCCTGGCCCTCATCCATTGCCGTACTTGATGGAGACAACTCTCTCGTATGTAACAAAAGCTGACCAGCTGCGACCTAGATCGCAGTTTTGACACGAGGTCCATCACAACCTCAAGGCCAAATGCGATAGAGGTCTACAAATTTTGACTAGGGAGGTGATCGAGGAAGTCAAAACAATCAATTCAGACAACGCTCTTCACCTGACTCTCATCTAACCCCTTCAGACGATGAAGCCTGAAGAAGAGATCCATGAGCCCTATGTTGTGGTTAGTGTTGTAGAAGACAACCCAGCCACTCAGTAGCCACGGTCCCAAGATCGTTGAGAATCGATCCCAACGCGATCAGCGTACAAGAGTCGAAATTAGTCAGGGCATGCTGGCCCCCAGCTAACTGACCTACCACGTACGACCCGTTAAGTTCGTAAGCCCTCAGTTGCCACTAACATTCACCTCCATAGAGAAACAGTTAGTGTAATGGTTGTAAGCGAGCTTGGTGATGCGCAGAAAGAGCTCATGAACAAGTTTGAGGATATGGTATGCGTGATGATGGAAAAGATTGATCGTATCGATGCCGCATGCCAGTTGGCTAATCATGTGGTCAATTCCCATCACTCTAATGGTGCACCTCCAGAACAGCCCCCTCCTTTTACCTCACAGGACAATTCTGTCCCTCATCCCATCTCTCAGACAGACACTGACGCTATGGTCACCCACAACCTAAAGAATAGACAAATCTCGGGGATACATGTTGTGACAACTTATCAAAGGCCATACCCCTCCTATAATGATCAGGTGTCGTTTCCCTAAGATTATACGAAAGGGAAGTTTCCTTTATTCAACGGAACCGCACCCAAACCAACATATTGCCCACTTCCAGGCAGCATGTCGAGAAACGGTGGCTGACAGGAGGCTTCTTCTTCGACAGTTCATTGAGACCCTCAATGGCACAACATTTCAATGGTATGCCCGAATTCCTCCAAACTCAGTGCATACATGGGAGGAGATGGAGAAATTGTTCTATCTACCCTTCTCTGAGGTCGAGAGAGAGGTTCAAACCATCAAACTTCTCACCTTGACTCAAGACCCCGATGAGCCCGTGGATTAATTCATATCAAGATGGAGAAATTTGGCTACTCGCCATCCTAATCCTATGCCTGAGAAGGAAGCAGTCCAAACTTGCGTGCGGAACATGCAACCCGAGATCGCTATACATGTCGAGGCCTCTAATCGGACCTCCATGTCAGAGTTGATCTGTAAAGCAATTCGCATAAAACGTTTGTCATGCCACCATGGTGGGACACGACAACCATCTACAAGCTCAGCAAACAACTGGGGCAACGGTAGCTCTCGGAATAACACATGGGGCATCCAACAAAAAGGGGTAATCAGTGCAGCCATCATGATCACTGATTCAAAGAAGGCTCCCTCCCAAACTTTGGACCTCTTTAAAGGTATAAGCACGGCAAAAGTAACACTCTAGGCTGGCAACCAACAACAGTCATATAATCGGGTATCCCCATCAGCCAACCTTGATCGTGGTTATTATTTCACTAGGCATAGAAACAAGGTCTATCTCTAAAAACACTGGGTCCTTGCGCTGTTTTGATTATTATTGGAACAAAATATGATCCAGCTTCTAGAAGCCAAGTTCCCCGAGCAACCTGGCCTTGACACCCAGGGGAATTATTGTGCCTAGCATCGGAGGATCAATCATTCTATAGATGACCGTTACACTTTGAAGGATATTATCGAGGCCCTGATTCAGAAGGGTCAGATAAAGCTTGAAGACTTAAAGATGTCCTTTGGGGCAGCCGAGGCCTCCCATGTCATAACCATTCAAGTGGAAGACAAAATGCCAGGTATCCTTTACTCCTTCTTCATTATAATGCTTCAGGAAGGAATAATCACACTGAAGCAGGCAAGGCAACCCCGTTGCCTTGCTAAGGGGACTGAAGATTGTTGGCGCCCGTACCATCATATAAGAGGCCATTACCTGTCAGAAGCACAAGTTTCCTGAATATATTAGTAAAGAAGATGTAGGAGTGTTAGGAGTTTTACAATCTCCTCGTAAGTGATCCCCATGTTATTCCTCTATCGGGGTAAGAAGATCTCACAATCCTGGACGTTCCTATTAATGAGTCGGACTCCGCTGAATCCTCGACTTCTCAGACATGGATAGTCTACCACGGTCGAAGAAGACTCAAGTTCTTATGGCGAGAAGCAGTTCGTCAATCTAGGGTTGTTTGCAAGCCCAATGAGACGAATCAAACATCACCTTAGAAAACCAGAAAGAGATGGGCACCAAGGGCTACTCGCTGAATAAACAAGATCGCTCAACCCACAGTCGAGTAGTAATTTCTCAGGCCCCTCACTCAATCTCCAACTTTATTAGACTTCATCCATGGCATGATCCTTCTTCCTTTTTCATCCTGTCAAGAAGGTGTTCCTGTGCCATCGTCCACTCAGCTATGTCCAATGAGGGTGATGATGTTAAAAGCACTCCCGAACGATCTAAGCAAGGGAAAGACCTAAAAGACCCCCAGCACCCGTCCAACCCTGGTGATGACGTAAAAAGCTGCCTAGATCGGTCTGATGAGGGGAACGACCTTTAAATTCCCCCACCTTCTAACCCTTCTCATGTTTCTCATTCTCCCTCTTCTACATCCCCTACAGGTACAACCTTGATATGCCCAGACTTCAAGGCTCTCAACTGAGATTTCGAAGGAATCAATATGAGCAGGATGCAGTGGAAACTATTGAGAAAGACTCTGGTACAGGCAGCAGGATTCCTAACAGTTGTTGCAGCCCTAGCAGCTAAAGCCAAGGCAGAGCCACCTTCTTCAAAGAGGCATAAGAAGTCGAAGCCAAAGAAACCCTAGTGGCTCCCTAAGCCTGACGTTGAGCAGAGACTGAGAGAATAAAAAGGGTGAAGCTCCTTTTCTCAGGAAGCTTACCATATGATACAAGTCTTTGAAGAACCATCAATTATAAAAGGCTTAGTGGCGTACTCCCAAAAAGTTGCTAAGACACCTATCAGTGTCGACTATGTCCGTTAATACCTAGCCTCAATTGCATCTGCTAACCCTCAGTACCGGTTGAGCTTATCGATTCTTAGCACCGGTTGTGTGCAAATGGTTATTGCTGGCTAAGTCTGATGACACTCAACGCCGGTTGCGTGCCAATGGCTAGCGCTAGCTGAGTCTATAAACACTCGGCGCCTGTTGAGATTGCCAAGACCCAATGCCAGTTGTGTCCTTCAAAGGCAAACGTCGGCTGTGATTGGATCTCTCACACGTGCCATCCTTTGAACTCAACAGTGCAGACTGACAATCGCCACCATGTTCTTCACCACTGCTTGTCACATGAGCAAAGGCCAATCGTCACCACGTCTCTCGCAACCTTACGCCTTCTTTGTGACGAGTTACCTCCCATGACTATTCACCTTCCCTACAACCATTTTGTCCCTTCAATTTCATGCCGGAACTTCTTCTACACGGCCGGAAAAACCCATTGAAAGACTTCCCTCGCCTCTATTTTTTGTCGGGAAGTAGAAAAAAGCTCTGAAAAATCACTAAAACCCTCAAGAATTAAAAGAAATTCCAAAAATGGGTGCAAAAAACAGTTTCGCCCTTCCCTAACTATGTGTGAAATTCTAGAACAGTCTTTGCTGCTGCCCGAGATCTTGCGTGATCCTCCATGGCTGACCCGAGGGTGTTCGGATGCCCATTTGATCAAAAGATTATTGTTTTCTTGTAGGGCTCGGCATGGCGATGGTTTTGATACCAATTTCGAATCATGAATCATGTTTTTGAGTCATGATCATGAGACTTGAAATTTGTTTGAATCTTGGAAACTTGGAATCAATAGTGCGGTCGTTCCCTAATGTTTTTTTGTGATTTTTTTGTCGTAGTGCATTGAGCATGCCGTCACGATCGTGTGGTAACAAACGGAAGGCAATTTTGAGCCCAAACGAAGAATTCGCAATTTTTGAGTTTTAACTGGAATCTGGGATCCAGCGGTCAAAATTTTAGTCACTCTGTCTGTTTAGTGCATAAAATTTGATTGTCCATCATGTACAGGTTTTGTACCAATGATATTCCTAGACCTTACGTACATAATGGAATTGGTTTCACGTTGATCCGTTCCGCGAGCGTCCTGATTTAGTCCATCGAGCGAGGTGTGTCGATGCTGAATTTTCTGCAACTTCTTCATGGATCGGAAACTTCACTCTATCTTTTCTCCCAGCTTGAACATCATCTCAGAGCGTGCCATATATTTAATTGTTTATCATGATGAGATAAATATGCTCCCCAAATTTGGGAGCGATCCGATTTGGAACGAGTGAGTTATGGGTCCTGAAAGTGACTACCCATGACTATAAAAACAACCACCTTCAATGGTGTTTTGGTGCAGTGAGGCCACACAGGAATAGTATGCGACCCCTCCTGTTTCAATGTTTTACTCATAACTTTGCTCAGGAGTGTCTGATTAAGCCGAAACTTGATCCATAGCGGTTTTTGAGCCTGCCGGATCCAGTGGCTATTGTCCTATAGTGATTTGAAATACCAAAAAAATAGTTCCAGTTATAGGGTCCATTTCAGGGTGTTAGACCGATTTTGCGGAATTTGTTTCTTTTTGTTCACTGCCTTCGACATGTCTGATCACGATGAAACTTAGCAGGTGGTCTTTTGAAGTGCTAACGAAGATCTTGACCAATTCTGGGGCCACTCTAAGGCTGTCAAGAATTCCCACTATTTTATAAGCTTTATTGACCTGCTTCTTACCAGGGACCAAGATGCTGAAAAATACATTCAAATAGCCATGAGTAAAATGATGGACGGGCATGATCATGAAACCATGAGTAAAAGATCTATGGGGAAAACAAAACCCAGGCACGGTGAAAACACCAAAAGGGCACCATGGGAAAAAACAGATGAAGAGGGTCGACATGATCATACGGTCATGGGTAAAAGAGCCCAGAAATAACAAAAATTTGTGCAATTTGTTTTTACAGCACCGCTTCTCTTGTTCAAGTGAAAACCCGCAAAAGGGAGTTTGGACTGACAGAACTGGTTGACGCACGATCACAGCCTCGGCGGACATGCAATTTCGAAACACTCACAATCCTGGCTATTGAGGTCTCTTAAAATCCTCAAAATGCTAGCATCCAATAATCACACCAAATGGCTCACCAAGGAGTGAGAGCCCCAAAGATCTCCCAAACATTAACAACATAAGCTAGCTCATCTGGGAGTAAGTGCCGCATAAGATCTCCCACGTTTCAATATCAACAAACAACAAGAGTCCTTGAGGTTTAGGACAATGACCAAAAGATCCCTCCGAGATGCTAAGGACCATCACGGAAGGCAAGAAACTGATGAAGCCAAGGTCTAACCTGCCACAGGCTTCAGGGTATTCCTCGCCCAATCTCTTAACATACATGGGACCAGACTTTCGAGAAAGGTCAGAAGCCCCCAACTGAATCCCTCTAGACGAAACCTCCAAATATACGTTCAAAGAGGAAAAGGTGAGGTCTGACGCACCTGTCTTATAACCATTACTATTTGTGTGTGATTGCAGAAAATAGAAGAATACAAGCCAAGGGAGATGATTTCGAACCAGTTGTATTACTAGGGGGCTTTCTTCATGATCCAAGAGGGTGCTCACGCGAGCCAGCCCGAGTAAGTCTCAAACCCACTTTAAATTCCTATCTCACCGATTGGTAACACCTACTCATATTTTGGAACAAGGTTCCCAAGAAATTGATCTCAAAAAGGTCTTGGGTCTTCCCTCGAAACTTGAAATGTGTGCCGCTCTATCCGCAAAGGATCTGGAGGGAGAGATCGAGGCACTTAACCAGCTTGGCGACTCTACTGGGGACTTACTACCCCTTAGTCGGATTGTTATTGTTTGGCTAGTTTCTTCTCTTATTATCCGCTTTCATTATCTTTTCACATTTTATTTATGGCTTACGGGTTCTGTAACCCATTTATCTAAATCGAAGATTTTCTTATCTCTACATTTGAGAGTGTCCCTAAGGAATAAGTTCCTTCGACTTTGTTCCCAACCATCCTCTCTGAGCAAAGATACCTTGTCTAGCTCCCAGGTCTTAACTTGGATCGGTATGAGGCGGGACGTAACATGTACCCAACCACCTGTTTGCCGGTCGTGTTCCTGAGGTATGCCGGAAGGCTACCCAATCCCTTTCTACAAAAGGTAAACAAGTTTCCATTGCTTCAGTGTGTCACCATAAGTCTACCCCCACATTTTTGTACCTTTGGTCTCTATCCTTAGAGACTCAACACATCAAGATGGAAACCCCAGGGTCTTCACAGCTCACACATACCACAAGGATCGTGGGTCACTCACTCGAGCCACATTTCGGGGCAACCCATGTGGCACCCCGAGTCAGCATTCAGGATCAGACCTTCTAAGGTCAGGTCCTGCGCAAGTTGATCACATGAATCTCACTGCTTGGGGCAACGCCGTCATTATGCAACCCGAGTACACATGAGACGACCTAATTATCTTCCTATTCAGCCCACACAAGAGCACCCTGTAAGGGGCAGGCCTACACTTGTTCTCTTAAAGTCACTTACTCATAGTTCTTAGCCTCTTAAGGCCAGATCACCTACACGAGCCCAGGCTGACCCCCAGGTCTCCTGTAATCATTCTTCAAGGGGCGCACATGCGTCGCCATCACAGATGTCTCCTTGCCCTAGACTCGGGCCTTCTCATTACTCAATCCTTCTCTAGCCCACTCCTCCTTCATCGAGCAAGCACGTTCAACCTTGGCATTTGAACGTTTCCCCCAAGAGTACCATTCTGAACCAGCCCGATCACTTTGGTTGTGTCTCTAAAGCTCATAAGAGAGCTTAGGGCATTGACTTACTAGAAGATAGAGTCTTTCATCCTCTCCGGCCGAAGATGACACCAGTTCCTGGCCCTCATCCATTGCCGTACCTGAAGGAGACAACTCTCTCTTATGTAAGAAGAGCTGACCAGCTACGACCTAGATCGCAGTTTTGGCACTAGGTCCATCACAACCTCAAGGCTAAATGCGATAGAGGTCTGCAAATTTTGACTAGGGCGGTGATTGAGGAAGTCAAAACAATCAATTCAGACAACCCTCTTCACCTGACTCTCATCCAACCCCTTCAGACGATGAAGCCTAAAGAAGAGATCCATGAGCCCTATGTTGTGGTTAGTGTTGTAGAAGACAACCCAGCCACTCAGTAGCCACAGTCCCAAGATCGTTGAGAATCGATCCCAACGCGATCAGCGTACAAGAGTCGATTTTAGTCAGGGCATGCTGGCCCACAGCTGACTGACCTACCACGTACGACCCGTTAAGTTCGTAAGCCCTCAGTTGCCACTAACGATCACCTCCATAGAGAAACAGTTAGTGTAATGGTTGTAAGCGAGCTTGGTGATGCGCAGGAAGAGCTCATGAACAAGTTTGAGGATATGGTATGCGTGATGATGGAAAAGATTGATCGTATCGATGCCGCATGCCAGTTGGCTAATCATGTGGTCAATTCCCATCACTCTAATGGTGCACCTCCACAGCAGCCCCCTCATTCTACCTCACAGGACAATTCTGTCCCTCATCCCATCTCTCAGACAGACATTGACGCTATGGTCACCCACAACCTAAAGAACTGACAAATCTTAGGGATACATGCTGCGACGACTTATCAAAGGCCATACCCCTCCAATATTGAGCAGGTGTCATTTCCCTCAGATTATACGAAAGGGAAGTTTCCTTTATTCAACGGAACCACACCCAAACCAACATATTGCCCACTTCCAAGCAGCATGTCGAGAAACAGTGGCTGACGGGGGACTTCTTCTTCGACAGTTCATTGAGACCCTCAATGGCACAACATTTCAATGGTATGCTCGAATTCCTCCAAACTCAAGGCATATATGGGAGGAGATGAAGAAATTGTTCTATCTACCCTTCTCTGAGGTCGAGAGAGAGGTTCAAACCATTAAACTTCTCACCTTGACTCAAGACCCCGATGAGCCCGTGGATTAATTCATATCAAGATGGAGAAATTTGGCTACTCGCCATCCTAATCCTATGCATGAGAAGGAAGCAGTCCAAACTTGAGTGCGGAACATGCAACCCGAGATCGCTATACATGTCGAGGCCTTTAATCCGACCTCCATGTTAGAGTTGATCTGTAAATCAGTTCGCATAAAAAGTTTGTCATGCCACCATGGTGGGACACGAGAACCATCTATAAGCTCAGCAAACAACTGGGGCAACGGTAGCTCTCGGAATAACACATGGGGCATCCAACAAAAAGGGGTAATCAGTGCAGCCGTCATGATCACTGATTCAAAGAAGGCTCCCTCCCAAACTTTGGACCTCTTTAAAGGTATAAGCACGGCAAAAGTAACACCCTAGGCTGGCAACCAACAACAGTCATATAATCGGGTATTCCCATCAGCCAACCTTGATCGTGGTTATTATTTCACTAGGCATAGGGACAAGGTCTATCCCTTCTAAAAACATTGGGTCCTTGCGCTGTTTTGGTTATTATTGGAACATAATATGATCCAGCTTCTAGAAGCCAAGTTCCCCGAGCAACCTGACCTTGACACTCAGGGGAATTATTGTGCCTAGCATCGGAGGATCAATCATCCTACAGATGACCGCTACACTTTGAAGGATATTATCGAGGCCCTGATTCAGAAGGGTCAGATAAAGCTTGAAGACTTAAAGATGTCCTTTGGGGCAGCCGAGGCCTCCCATGTCATAACCATCCAAGAGGAAGACGAAATGCCTGGTATCCTTTACTCCTTCTTCATTATAATGCTTCAGGAAGGCATAATCACACTGAAGCAGGCATGGCAACCCCGTTGCCTTGCTAAGGGGATTGAAGATTGTTGGTGCCCGTACTATCATATAAGAGGCCATTACCTGTCAGAACGCACAAGTTTCCTGGATATATTAGTAAAGAAGATGTAGGAGTGTCAGGAGTTTTACAATCTCCCCGTAAGTGATCCCCATGTTATTCCTCTATCGGGGTAAGAAGATCTCACAATCCTGGACGTTCCTATTAATGAGTCGGACTCCGCTGAATCCTCGACTTCTCAGACATGGATAGTCTACCACGGTCGAAGCAGACTCAAGTTCTTATGGCGAGAAGCAGTTCGTCAATCTAGGGTTGTTCGCAAGCCCAATGAGACGAATCAAACATCACCTCAGAAAATCAGAAAGAGATGAGCACCAAGGGCTACTCGCTGAATAAACAAGATCGCTCAACCCATAGTCGAGCAGTAATTTCTCAGGCCCCTCACTCAATCTCCAACTTTATTGGACTTCATCCATGGCATGATCCTTCTTCCTTTTTCATCCTGTCAAGAAGATGTTCTTGTGCCATCATCCACTCAGCTATGTCTAATGAGGGTGATGATGTTAAAAGCACTCCAGAACGGTCTAAGCAAGGGAAAGACCTAAAAGACCCCCAGCACCCGTCCAACCCTGGTGATGACGTAAAAAGCTGCCCAGATCGGTCTGATGAGGGGAACGACCTTTAAATTCCCCCACCTTCTAACCCTCTCATGTTTCTCATTCTCCCTCTTCTACATCCCCTACAGGTACAACCTTGATATGCTCAGACTTCGAGGCTCTCAACTGAGATTTTGAAGGAATCAATATGAGCAGGACGCAGTGGAAACTATTGAGAAAGACTCTGGTACAGGCAGCACGATTCCTAACAGTTGTTGAAGCCCTAGCAGCTAAAGCCAAGGCAGAGCCACCTTCTTCAAAGAGGCATAAGAAGTCGAAGCCAAAGAAACCCTAGTGGCTCCCTAAGCCTGACGTTGAGCAGAGACTGAGAGAATAAAAAGGGTGAAGCTCCTTTTCTCAGGAAGCTTACCATATGATACAAGTCTGTGAAGAACCATCAATTATAAAAGGCTTAGTGACGTACTCCCAAAAGGTTGCTAAGACACCTATCAGTGTCGTCTATGTCCGCTAATACCTAGCATCAATTGCATCTGTTAACCCTCAGTACCGGTTGAGCTTATCGATTCTTAGCACCGGTTGTGTGCAAATGTTTAGTGCTGGCTAAGTCTGATGACACTCAACGCCTGTTGCGTGCCAATGGCTAGCGCCAGCTGAGTCTGTCAACACTCGGCGCCGGTTGAGATTGCCAAGACCCAATGCCAGTTGTTTCCTTCAAAGGCAAACGTCGGCTGTGATTGGATCTCTCACACGTGCCACACTTTGAACTCAACAGTGCAGACTGACAATCGCCACCATGTTCTTCAGCACTGCTTGTCACATGAGCAAAGGCCAATCGTCACTATGTCTCTCGCAACCTTACGCCTTCTTTGTGACGATTTACCTCCCATGAATATTCACCTTCCCTACAACCATTTTGTCCCTTCAGTTTCATGCCGGAACTTCTTCTACACGGCCGGAAAAACCCATTGAAAGACTTCCCTCGCCTCTATTTTTTGTCGGGAAGTCACCAAAACCTCTGAAAAATCACTAAAACCCTCAGGAAACCCCTGAAAACTCCTCAAAAAATTCCCAAGATTTGCGAAAATGCCTGCCACTGCACTTCCTGCCTCTTCCACCTTCAAAATACCCATGCCAAAGTTCTTTTGTTTCTCGGAAAGTCTTTTATGCTAACCGTAAAACTCCGGAGAATCCTCAACAAAGTCTTGCTGACCAGAAAACCTTTCCTGCAAAAACCTTTGCTTACTGTAACCTTCCCTGAATGGTTTCATGAAACACTCGACCTCATACCGGAATCTCGGTTGCCACTTGTCGGGACATCTATCAGGCACCCTTTACTCACTGTTAAGATTTTTCTCATGTTTCTACCTTCGATGAAGAGCGAGGGAAACCAGGTCTTACCCCCCTCATACACCCCTCACAAATAGGCAATCCTAGTCGCGTCTAATAGAAGCCAAACAACAATGAGCTGGGATGATCTTTGACCTGAGGCCTGAGTCTACACTCATTGCTGCTTGTAAAATTCCAAATGGCCCTAAATAGGTTAGGCTCGAGTCATGACTCAAGTATCAATCCATGCCCAGCACCAGCTACTTGGTTGAAGTGACTTGACGCTGCGTGAATTTCAAACAACCCTAGCACCAGTTGACTTGGCGTCGGGTGAATTCCAAACAACCCTAGCGTTGGTCAACGTGGCACCAGGTGAATTTGAAATGACCTTAGTGCCGGTTTACTTAATGACGAGTGTGTTCAAACAATGTCATGGTTCGTACACAGCGTCAACTAAGTTTTAACAACCTAGTGCCGGTTGTGTTTTTGAGAACTTATCATTGGTTGAATACTCACAAGAAACAATTATTGCTACACTTAGCGCCGGCTGTATTTCAAGAAGTCTATTGTCGACTGTTTCTAGCTGAAGCCTTGTCTGTCCTGTCATCCCCAGTGGAGTAGTACCCAGGCCGTTGCACCCAAGCCGTGACCTATCATCCCCAATGGAGTCAGGAGTAGGCCATTATCCCTCATCCCCATAGAAGTCACACCCATATTGCAGCCCAATTATCCCCAGTGGAGTTAGGGTCATTCTTACCCATTCAATTTCTGGTGGGTCTGTTTCACACCAAGCAATCTTATCCCCAGGGAGTTAGGTTACCTATCATAAGCCAATTCTCCATGGATCTCTTCTACACGACTTTAAACTACACAACCTCAGTTTGTACTGCATGACCCTAAACTGCACAACCTCGGTCCGTGCTGAAAGACCTTAAAATTACACAGCCCTAGTCTAGTTGCACAACCCTAAAACTGCATGGTCCAAACTATATGATCTTAAACTATAGCAAAGATCTAGTTGCCCGGCCTTAAACTGCACGGTTCGAGTTAAATGACTTTAAACTGCATAACCACGGTCTAGCTGTATGACCTAAAACCATAGTACATGTCTTAGCCACATGACGTTAATGGACTTAGCACCATGGTCTAAACTATATGACCTTAAACTATAGCAGAGGTCTATTTGCACGACCTTAAACTGCATGGTCCTAGTTGTATGACTTTAAACTGCATAACCATGGTCCAGCTGTATGACTTTAAACCATAGTGCACGTTCTTGCTGCATGATGATAAACTAGTTTGCACAAGTCTCGGAGGTATGACCTTTAAAATTGCCCACACATATGTGCACATGCCTTTACGTAAACTTTCACGCATGCCTTCCCTAACCTACATGTTAGTGTGCGCGTGCCACCTTCAATAGCTCCCCAGTGTGTTTATTCACCTCATCATTATACCTCATTCCCTAGTGAGTCTCATCAGCGCTCACAAATAGACGAACCATCCCGCCATCCATAGTCATTGTAAGTTAGTGGGTCACCATTGTCTCATATTTCATACATCATCCATCTTTCATAGGTAGCTTAATGTCATTTCCTCAAGTGAGTCAAACAACCACCATACTCACTCCATGGCCCAAACAACCACCATACTCACTCCATGGCCCTCCACAAACTGTCATTTATCACCATCACGGTCCAGCTGTTGGACCTTCAACCATAGTGCACGTCCTGGCCGCATGACATTAAAGTATTTTGCACAGGTCCCGGAGGCATGACTTTAAACACGCCTTCACAAAAAAAAAAAAAAAAGGATGAAATAACTGTCATGGTGCATACCTTATCAAGGGAAAGCTATCAGTAAAAATGACAAACAGGCATGGTCACGAAACCATGAGTAAAAGAGTTCGGTGAATAAAAATCGAGCATGATGAAAACCTGAAAGGGCATCGTGAGTAAAAATCGACGAAAAACATGGTCATGGCTGAAAGGTCATGGGTAAAAGAACCCCAAAGTAAAAAGAAGTTAGTGAAAACCTTCTCTACGACACCGCTTCCCAAGTTCAAGAGAAACTCCACAAAGGACGCTTGGACCAATAAACAGGTTGCTGCAGCACTCGCCTCAACAGGTAGCTTCAGCCCTCACTCAAAAAAAAAAAAAATCCCTAGGATCATTATGTCAAGAATCCAAAAATACGAAAATATTCCGACAGCCTGAGTCCAATTGCAAAAGGACTCGAAAGACAGAAGACTCGCTAAGACGACAAGACAAGTCTCATGAAGAATAACATTATTTCAATGAGGTCACAAAAAAACTCTAGAAAAAAGCACTACAAAGGCAAGAAACTGACAAAGCCAAGGCAAAACCTGCCAAAGACTTCAGGTCGCCTAGCTGGTAGGCCCAGACCTTTGGGATCAGCTAATAAAACTGCGCCCTAACCCATTAGACGAGACCTATAATGGTACTCTGATCGTCAAAAGCAAACCTGGTGTAGCAGCAAACAGCACCGACGAAAGGCAAATAAATGAACCCAGACCAAATGGGAACCATGCCCTTCGACATGGCACTCAATTGCCAGATGGGCCTGATTCTGATTGATGAGGTCTGTACAAAGTCCTCAGCTTCAGAATCACAAACAGTACGCATGAGGGTGAGGAATTAAATAATATCCCTCAAAAAGACTCTTCTCCCCCTAAAGTCTCCACGAACGGACCCTCGAACAATGCATCACTACATCTGAGCATCCTAGTTACACTGTTACATGAATCTCCTCATCGTTCACGTCGTTCTATGGCTAGGAAGAAAAAAAGTAAAATCCAAAGGAAATTTTTTGTTTGATTGTCCTTCTCACTTCTCTTGAAGTACAACATTTGGCAGGGTAAGCTATTTGAATGTATTTTTCAGCAGTTTGGTCCCTGTTAGGAAGTAGGTCAATAAAGCCTACAAAACAGCGGAAATTCTTGACATTCTCAGAGTGGCCCCAGAATTGGTCAAGATCTTCATCAGTACTTCAAAAGACCACCTTCCAAGTTTCATCACGATCAGACATGTCTAAGGCAATGAACACAAATAAACAATTTCAGCGAAATCGGTCTCTAGCATCATGAAATGAAGCCTGTAACTAGATCCATACTTAATGTGCGTCAAATAGTTGTGAGACAACCACCATTAGATCTGACACGGTTGAAAACCACTATGGGTCAAGTTTCGGCTTAATTGGGCCCTTCAAGACAAAGTTATGGGTGAAATACCGAAATGGAATAGGCCGCACACTATTCCTGTGTGGTCTCACTGCATCAATACACCATTAAAGGTGGTTGTTTTCAAAGTCACAAGAATTCATTTTCGGGGCGTACAACTCACTCATTCCAAGTCTGATCGCTCCCAAATTTGGTGAGCAAGTTCGTCACATCATGATGAGCAATTTAATATTTGGTACACTCCGTGACGACGCTCGTGTAGAGAGAAAAACTAAATGAAAGTCGCTGACCCATGAAGGAAGTTGCCAAAACTTTAGCAGCAGAATGCCTCGTTCGAGCAGCCAGATCACAACGCTCACATACCCGATCGGCATGAAACTAATTGCATTATGTGCATGAGATTTGAGGCTATCACTGCTCCAAAATTTGCATCCAATGAACGGTTGGATTTCACACATGTAGGCGTCAAACCTACTGTAAATTCCAGTCCCCGGATTTCAGGATTCCGACCAAAAACGCAAGCTGACAAAATCTTCATCTGAACATGAAATAAAGCTACATTTGTTGTAACGTGATCGTGACGGCATGCTCAATGTGATTCAATGAAGAAACATCAATGAATAAGCACACAATCGATCCGAAGTTTTCAAGACTCATCCAAAATTCAAGTCTCATGATCGTGGCTCAAAAACATGATTCGTGGCTCGAAGATGGTATCAAAATGATCGTCGTACCGAGCCCTATAAGAAAACAATAATCTTTCAATCAAACAAGCATCAGAACTACCTCGGGTCATCCACGGAATATCACACAAGTTCTCGGGCAGTAGTAGGGACTGTTCTGGAATTTCACACATTGTTAGGTAGGGCAAAACAATCATTTTGCACCCATTTTTAAAAGTTTTTTAAATTCAATTAAATTGTAATTATCTTCAATTCCATGTAGTTTTTTGGTGTACGCCCATATTTTAGCCCAATTCTATATAAACAAGCAACGCCTCACTATCCAAAGGACGGATTCATTCTTCTTGGATCAATCAATAAAATTTTGAATTTTGCTTAAGCTTGTGGGTACGTCTTGGAAAGAGAGGGAAAGGAGAGAGAAGAAAAGGGTCGTTACCTTTCAGGCAGGTAACTCTCTCTCTCCTCCCCTCTTTCTCGTCTCTATCTCTTTCTCTCTTTTCTTCTTGTCACAATCTCTTTCTCTCTCCTCCCCTCTTTCTCATCTCTTTCTCTAGTTCTCTTCTTCTCATCTCTATCTCTTTCTCTCTCCTACCCTCTTTCTCAACTCTATCTCTTTCTCTCCCCTCTTTCTTGTCCCTCTCTTTCTCTCTCTTCTTCTCTTCTCTATCTTCATCTCATCTCTATCTCCCTCCATTCTTCGTCTAATGCAGTCAGTGAAGCCTATCACTGGCTAGATTTCTCTCTCTCCTTCTCTTCTGTTGCAGTTGGTGAAGCCTAGCGCCAGCTGGATTTCTCTCTCTCCTCGTCTGTTGCAGTCGGTGAAGGCTAGCACTGGCTAGATTTCTTTCTCTCATTCTCTTCTTTTACAGTCGGTGAAGCCCAGCGTCGGCTAGATTTCTTTCTCTTCTTCTCTTCTATTGTAGTCGGTGAAGACTGGTGCCGCTGGATTTATCTCTCTGCCTTTTGTAGTAGTCACCATAGCCTAGCGTCAGTTCGATTTTCCTCTCTTCCTTTTCTTCCATCACAATCAACGCAAGCCTAGCACCAGTTGGGTTTCTCCCTTTCTTCTCCTCTGTCACAATCGGTGAAGCCTAAGACCGACTCAATCTCTCTCCCTTGCTTCTCTTTCATCACAATCGGCATAAGCTTAGCGTCGGCTGGGTCTCTGCATTTCTTCTCTTCTGGCACAGTTAGCGAAGCCTAACATTGACTACATCTTCTCTCTCTTCTTCTGACATAGTCGGTGAAGCCTAGCACCGACTATATTTTCCCTCTCTTCTTCTGGCACAATCGGTGATTCCTAGCATTGACTGCATCTTCTCTCTCTTCTCCTCTGTATAACACAGTCGATGAAGCTTAGCACCGACTGCATTTACTCTCTCTTCCTTCTAACACAGTCGGCAATGCCTAGCGTCGATTGTGTCTTCCTTCCCTCTCTCTCTTTCATTCTCTCGCCTTTCATACTCTTCTACCTCCTTCCTTTCTTCTCCCTCCTTCCTTTTGTTCCTTTGCTCTCTTATTTCATTTCTTACTCTTTCCTCATAACCATCATTATGTCATTCTTTCATTCGACTAAGAGGGACTGAGGTTAACCTCTCATGGTAGTCCTCTCATCTAGCCGTAATGTTATTGTGTCATGATTACTTGGCCCGCTTTATTGCCACAACTGACTAACCATTGTGCTTAACTAGTCGGTACTTGGAATGACGTCTAGTAGTAATCCTATGAGCTGGTCTTAGTTACTGAGCCTGTTTTGCTACAACATCCGGCCAATTATTCACCAGCTTAGTCATCGCTCTGATCCTCCCACTCAGTTGAATTCTTCTCTCCCTCGTCTTTGTTCTCTTATTTTTCTCTTCTTCTTTTTGAATGTGCATGCTTGTGTACGTTCATCAAAAAGGAAAAGGGTGAGGTCTAACTCACTTATCATATAACCTTTTCCATATGTGTGTGATTGCATAAAACCAAAGAATATAAGCCAAAGGAGGTGATTCTGAACCAGTTTTATTATTGGGGGGCTTTCTTCGTGATCTAAGAGGGAGCCCATGCGAGCCAGCCCGAGTAAGTCTTGAGCTCACCTTAAATTCTTCTCTTACCAGTTGGTAACACCTACCCCTGATCTCTAACGAGGTTCCCGAGAGAGTGATCTCAAAAATGTCTCGGGTCTTCCCACGAAACCCCGAACACGTGTCGTCCCATCCTCAAAGGATTTGGAGGGCGAGCTCGAGGCACCTAACCACCATGTTTGGGGTAAATTCTATATACACCACATATTATCATTGTACACAGAGATCCAACTCCTTGCAAAAGAGAGAGTTTTTACTGAATATGGTTTCTCTTTCTTCTCGTCATTGGGTCACATTTGAAGGGAGAGAGTAAGGTGAGAGAAGCTTTTGGACTGGTACCCTTAGGCTCAAGGTTGATCTTCTCTCTCTTCTTTTTCTTTTCTTCTCTATCTTCTTCTCTTTCTTATTCTTCCTCCTCATCTGAGCTCTCCTCAGAGGTCATGCAAGATAGTGGCAATGCCGTACATTCCACTCTGGTAGTCTCACAGTTCGTGCACGACAATAACAGCTCCATGCACGTGCCTCTTTCTCTTTTCATTCTCTCTCTCTCTAGTAAGGCCCACAGACGGTGCTACGCATCGACGTCCGTAGACGTATCCTCAGTGTCTTAGAGAGGAACACAAGTAGAGAAGCCTATTGTGATTCGTGACGACTCCACCCTGTCGTGTGACTATTGCAGGCAGCGATGACCATCACCGTTCGCAAAGAGTTGCGACAATACTCGTCGTTGTGCGCAGGCTCCTTCACGCCTCTCTACGCCCATCGTCGTATGCCCCATGAGAGATAACTGCCACGCTACCTATGCGAGGTAATCACCATGTGCCACATCAGAAGTTATTGCCATCCTCAAAGCCTCCTCACGTTGCTAATGGTGATGCTCTCTGCCATTTGGGTTCTTCCTCCCTCTGTTGTCTCGCTCTCTTCTCTTCATTCTTTTCTCGTCTCATTTGATTGATAGTAGACTTAGCCTAGCACCACCATATCGACCTCAGTTTTAAATGGTATTGCTGCCATGTTGGTCTTGTTAACCATGCCCGTCTTGCGACCACTCCGAGTCGGTAACTTTTCAGTCGTCATGCTAGTCTCGCCCCTCCATCAAGTTCTCTTCTCTTTTCTATCTCTAATTGAACTTTGCACTTCATCTCATATGAACATGCATTTCCCTAAGACAAGGGTGGGTCCCTTTGACTCAGTTGTCTTACAAATAAACCATAGAAGTGTTGTGCAGAAACCAAGAGGATTGCAGGTCAAAGGAGGTGATTTTGAACTAGCTAAAACAACCAAGGGATCTTTTTCGTGATTTAAGAGGGAGCCCACGCGAGTCAGCCCTAGTAAGTCCCGAACTCACCTTCATCTCTCATCAGTTGGTATACATGCCCTTGCTCCTGAGCAAGGTTCCAAGAGAGCGATCTCAAATCCGGGGTTCACTAAAGACCCGAGATACATGCCTCCAAATTTTCTAGACCTGGAAGGTGAGATCGAGGCACCTAACCAATGAGCTCTGTCAAGAGGGTGGATTGGAGGCCTCGACATGCGGGGCGATCTCGAGCAACATATTTCATATACAGGTCTGAATTGT
Source organism: Amborella trichopoda (assembly GCF_000471905.2). Next base: position 2,176,494 of record NW_006499776.1, read on the forward strand.
TTCTTTTTCGATCATGGGATGGGCATGAAAGGTTGCCAACTCTCTCCATCGCGCGATGAAGTTGTCATCCAACTCACCAAGGTCTTGAGTCAAAGTGAGGAGCTCGATGGTCTCAACGTTTCTCTAGACTTCATAGAAGCGTTGGTAAAACAACTGCTCCATTTCTTGCCACTTGTGCATCGATTTTGGAGGCAACCTAGCATACCACTGGAAGGCTGGCCGTTCGAGACTCTCGACGAACTAACAGAGGAGGAGTCACTCGTCAGTTGCGAGGGGACGTAGTACCATTGAACAGGGGGAGCTTCCATTTTTTGTAGTTTGGGGCAAATGGAATCTGATCGATATATGAAGGGTATGTCTTCTGGTAGAGCGGTGCCTCTTGCATGCCCCGGATTGTGGGTCATCATGGCATTGATATCAACTTGCGAGACTGTGGGGGAAGCCGAGATGTCCAGGGAGACTGGTGGGGGAGTTTTCTTGGGAACTATATCTTCACCAGACGGAGAATCGGTCTCATGGTGAGAAGAAGGGGGCCTAGAGGCTTCTAGGTGTTCCATTGTTTTGAGGATGGACTGCATCATTACCTCGAACCTGTTCATCTGCTCTTCTTCGGCATCGTCCAGCTCATTGATCAACATGACACTAACCATTTCTTCTGGAAGGTCAGGGCCAGGTTGAGTAGTGGACTGCCGGGGTTGGCAAGTAATATAAGGCAAATTGGTCTGCAGGGGTTTAGCATGCCCCGACTGGACTCGAGCCTTGTATGTCGACCTTCTGAGGACTAGTTCTTAACGGTCTTAGGACCGTAGCTTTTGGGCAGTGATCACCGAGCAATATTCTTAGACCTGCTCAAGTTCTAAAGTTTGAAGAGAGATTTTTCCTAAGAAGGCCTAGCCCTGGAACTTGCGGTTCCATCTGATCGATATATGACACGTGCGGGATTTTTCCTAAGAAGGCCTAGCCCTGGACGTGAGCTCAAGGCAGCATGAAAGTTTCCCCGAGGTGTAGCTCATGTGGTTGGACCACTAACCTTTAGGTGTGTGAGAGAGGGGGAGTCTGTAGGGTCTCGACCTCGGTGTGTCTAGCCTTTAGGTATAGAGGTTCAGAGTAGTGAAGGAGTATGGGGAGCTGCCTTGCGACGACCCTCAAGAGCGATGGAAACCTGTTTGCCTCTTACGAAAGCAGTCAGGGCAGCCTTCCAGCATAACCCTGCAATATGACCGGCAAGGGACTTGCCAGTAGCAGGTTGCATGCTGTTTGCGGTAGCAGATGTGCTACCAATTCAAGGGTCCTTGGTGAAGGTCCACCAGTGCGAGGAAGCGGGGAGTCAGGGACCTTTAAGCCCCTTCTCGCACCAAACCAGGAAAGAACCTGGGGGCTGGACTGTGGTCCTGACTCAGAAGGAGAGTAGGGAAAAAAGCTTGAGAAGTTGGCTTCCCTGGGATGGTAACAAGTGTGGGAATAAGAAAATCCCCAACTCGGACAAACGGGTTGAATAACTCAGATACCATAGAATGTAATGCAAAAATTAAAAGGTGATACTGATCAAACAAGATCGAATGAACGAAGGGGTAATAAGTCCCCAGTGGAGTCACCAAGCTGGTTATGTGCCTTGATCTAGCCTCCCCATATCCAGGTGATCAATTGACACATGACTCAAGTTTGGAAGACCCGAGATCTGAGATCGCTCTCTCAGGAACCTCATTGACATAGCAAGGGCAAGTGGCCAACTAATGGGAGGAATTTAGGATGTGAGGTGGGGACCAACCTCACTTAGGTTCATGACTTACTCGGGCTAACTCGCATGGGTGCCCTCTTAGATCACGACGAAAAGCCCCTTAACTGCTTCAGCTGGTTCGAAATCACCTCCCTTGATCTGCAATCTCCTTACTATGGTTAATTTGAAAGACAAGTGGGCTGAAGGACCCACCCTTGTCTTAAGGCAATGCACATTCATGTGGCCAAGAATGTGGGAAGTTAGGGTGATGAACTAGAAGGTTCGAATAAAGGTCGAAAAGAGAAGAGAACTTGATGAAGGGACAAAACAAGCATGATAGCCGGATAGTGACTGACTCGGAGTGGTAGCAACACGGCCATGGTATTCAGGACCAACATGACGACAATACTACTTGAAACCAAGGCTGATATGTCAGTCCTAATCTGGTTTGGCAAACAGATGGGCATGGTACTCAGGACCAGCATGACAAAAATACTGCTCAACAGCCATACCACTAAGGCGGTGTTAGATTGAGTGAACCCTCGGTCAAGTGAGAAGAGGGGAGGATGAAGAGAAGACATGAGGTGGTGAAGAGATGTGGTTCTGATGATGCTAGGCGTTGCCATCAACAACCATGGAGTATCAGTATCAAGACCCTTGGACGGTGCTAGACACTACTGCTCACGGCTAGAGGTTGAGCAGTGAACTACAGGAGGCATTGGGCATCGTCGTTGGCAACACGAGAAGGAAACACACCCTTGTGTGGGTGGCTATAGCATCTCGTGAAGCGTGCATCAATAGCTAATTATAAAGAATGTGGCGATAGTACTTTTTGAGGCACACGGTGATAGGCATGAGGCGCAAGAAAAACCTGCGAACGACGATGGGTACAGAGTGCACGAAAGGGGCTTGCGGACGGTGATCGACACCGAGCGCATGAAGGAAGCTCGCGGATGGCGATAAGCACTAAGACCACGAAGGAAGCTCACAGAAGGCAATAGGTATCGAGCTTGCGAAGGAAGCTCTCGGACGAAGACAGGTATTAAGAGTGCGAAGGAAGCTCGTGGACGGCGATAGGTGCTGTCGAGACCCCTCGCGGGCGGCGATTGGCATCACCATCTTCGATAGGCGCACAGTAGGGGGATACCTTTGTGGCCGGCAATTAGTTTCACTGTTTGTGCTCCTCACAGAGACGTCTAGGACACATCTACGGATGATGATGAGCAGTGCCATCTACGAGCCTCGTCGAGCGATCGCGACGATCAAACATAAGGGGAAAGAAGGTCGTGCATGGTGCTGCCATCACCATGTGCGAACTGTGAAACCGTAGGAGGGAGAGAAAGAAAAGAAAGAGGCATGCACGGCACTGCCACTACCGTGCATGGCCTCTAAGAGAGGCTCAGATGAAGAAGACGAGGAAGAAAGAGAACAAGAGAGAAGAAGAAAAAGAAGAGGAAAAGAAAATAATAGAAAAGAAGAGAGAAATATTTACCATGAGCCTAGGGGTGCCGATTGATTGATTTGCCCCTTCCTAACAATTTGTGAAATTCCAAAATGGTATTTGTGTTCCCCTAGAACTTGGCTGATTTTTCATGAATGTTGTTCTGATGCCTGTTTGATCGAAAGATGAATGTTTTCTCATAGGGCCCGCCATAACGATCGATTTGATACCATTTTTTAACCATGGATCGTGTTTTTAGGGCACGATCATGCGTCTTGAAATTTGGATGATTTTTGAAACTTCGGATCAATAGTGTGCTCGTTCCTTGATGTTTTTATGTGATTTCTTCATTGAATCATGCTAAGCATCTCGTTATGATCTCGTGGCTACAAACACAGCCCGATTTCATCTCCAAACAAGGATTTTAGAACTTTGGAGTTCTGTCCAGAACCTGAAATTCTGGTGCCAAAATTTGCATTCACTTCATCGACTTCGTGTTCAGAATCTGACCATTTATCATATACAGGGTTTGGACTAAAGATAGCCCTAGACCTTGCGCACACAATGAAACTATTTTCACGTCGATCGGGCTTGCGAGCGGCGTGATTTTGCGGCTCGAGCTAGGTGCGACACTGCTGATTTTCCTGCAACTTTATTCATTAATCAGCAACTTCTCTTTACCTTTTCTTCTCACTTAAGCTTCGTCGCAAGGCGTGACACATCAAAACTCTCGTCTTGACGAGACGAACACGCTCACAAAATTTGAGTGCTATCCAACTCGAGACGACTGAGATATGAGTGTTAAATTCAATATTTTTTATTGTTCCTTTAATGGAGTTGAGTTGCAGGGTGGCCATATGGGAATAGCGTGCGACTCCTCCTATTTTTCTCTTTCGCCTATAACTTCTTCCTCGAATGTCCGTTTAACTTGAAACTTGACCTTTGAGGGTTTTCAACCGTGATAGATCCAATGGCAGTGGTCCCATAGCAATTTGATGCACGAAAAATATAGTTCTAGTTATAGGGTCCATTTCAGGGTGTAAGAGGTCGATTCTGTTGAAAACATTTCTTTGTCTGCACTATCTTAGACATGTCAAAATGTGACGAAACTTTGTAAGATACTTTTAGGAGTCCCCAAGAAGATCTTGACCAGTTTTGGGGCTATTCTGTGACTGTCAGAATTTCCATTGTTTGTTAAGCTTTATTGACCACAGACCGATGATGATGAAAGATATCTTCCAACACCTGTGACTGAGATAATACAATGCAGTTTCTTTTCTTTCATCATTATTTAGTGCCAACAATGCCGCGAATGACTTGTCTAGACACATACAAGATAGGAGGTCTTCCCACTACCGATGTAAAGAGCACTGGAGCATTGAGTAAATAATGTTTGATGTCATCAAGGGCTGCTTGACATGCTTCATCCTAGATGAATGGGGTATCTTTCTTAACAGGTACGTAAAGGGTTTACAGCAACTTGAGAGGTTTGAGATGAACCTGGGGATGTATGTCAGATGCCCTTGAAGAGAGCACAACTCTGGTAGTGTAGTTGATGACGGTATTTGAACGTATTTTTTAGCACCTTGGTCCTTGGTAGAAAGCAGGTCAATAAAGCCTACAAAACAGTGGAAATCCCCAACAGTCTCAGAATGGCACTAGAATTGCTAAAGATCTTCATCAACACTTCAAAAAACCACCTGCCAAGTTTCATCGTAATCAAACATGTTTAAGGTAGTGAACACAAAGAAACAATTTCAGCGAAATCGTTCTATAGCACACTATAGCTATACTATTGGTGAGTCAAACTATTATGGGACCACTGCCATTAGATCCAACATGGTCGAAAACCTGTGGGTCAAGTTTCAGCTTAGTCGGGCACTCTAAGACAATGTTATGAGAAAAGTACCGCAAAGGGGTAGCTCGCACACTATTCTCATGTGGCCACTCTGCATCAAAATACCATTAAAGATGATTGTTTTTACAGTCATGGACAGTCACTTTTAGGGCCTATAGCTCACTCGTTCCAAGTTGGATAGCAACCAAATTTGGTGATCATGTTCGTCTCATCAAGGCAAGCAATTTGACATGTGGCATGCTCAGTGACGACGCCCAAGCAAGGAGAAAACCTAAATGAAATTCATAGATCTGTTAAGGAAGTTGCAGAAAATTCAGCAGTAGAATGCCTTGTTCGAACAGCCAGATCACGATGCTCACATACCCGATCGGCATGAAACCAATTGTATTATGTGTGTGAGGCCTAAGGCTATATTTGGCCTGAACGTTGCATACGATGAATGGTTGAATTTTACACACGAAGGTGTCGAAACTGCTATAAATTCTAGCCATCGATTTCAAGATTCTGGTAAAAACTCAAGATGACAAAATCTTCATCTGAACATGAAATCAAGTTATGTTCGTTGCAACATGATTGTGACGGCTTGCTTAGTGTGATTCAGCAAAGAAATCACGAAGCAACATCAAGGAACGAGCGCACAATTGATCCAAAGTTTTCAAGATTCATCCAAGATTCAAGTATTATAATCATGGCTCAAAAACATGATTCGTGGCTCAAAGTTGGTATCAAATGGGCATCAAAATGACTCGGGTCAGACATGGAAGATCAAGCAAGTTCTCGGGCAGCAATAGGGACTGTTCTGGAACTCCACACGATGTTAGGCAAGGGCAAAACAGTCTTTTTTTACCTGTTTTTAGAATTTCTTTACATTAAATTAAATTGTAATTATCTTCAATTCTAGGTAGTTTTCGGGTGTAAGTCACGTTTTAGCTCAACTCTATATAAACATGCAAAGCTAAATTATAAAAGGAGAGTTCATTATTTGATTTATTCAATAAAAATTTCCATTCTTATTTGAGCCTGTGAGTACGGGCCAGTATCCTTCGGGTAAGTAACTTTCTCTCTCCTCCTCTATTTCTCTCTCCTCCCCTCTTTCTCTCTCCTCCCCTCTTTCTCTAGCCTCTCATCTTTCTCTCTGCTTCCCTCTTCTCATCTCTATCTCTTTCTCTCTCCACCTCTCTTCTCATCTCTATCCGTTTCTCTATCTTCTTCCCATCTCTATCTCTTTCTCTCTCCTCTCATCTCTATCCCGTTCTCTCTTCTTCCCATCCCTATCTCTATCTCTCTTTTCATGTCTTTATCCCTTTCTCTCTCTTTTTCTCATTACTATCTCTTTCTCTCTCCTCCTCTCTTCTCATCACTGTCTCTTTCTTTCTCTTCTTCATATCTCTATCTCTCTGTCTCTTATTCTCATCTCTATCTCCATTCGTCCTCTTATGATGTAACTAGCAAGGCCAAGCGCCAGTTGGTTGTCTCTTTCTACATTCACAATCGGCGAGGCATAGTACCGGTTGGTGTTCCCTTTCTTCTATCACAACAGGTGAATCCCAGTGTCGATTGGTTTTCTCTCCCCTCTATCAGTCGGTGAAGCTCAACCCCAACTGGCTTCCTCTCTCCTCTTCTATCAGTCGACAAAGCCCAACACCAATTGGTTTTCTCTCCTTTATCAGTCGGTGTTGCCCATCACCAACTTGTTTTTTCTCTCCTCTCTCTCCTCTTCTGTCATTCAATGAAACTTAGTACGAACTGGTTTTCTCTCTCCTCTTTTATCAGTCGATGAAACCCAATGTCGATTGGATTTCTCGCTCCTCTTTTGTCATATCAGTGAAGTGTAGCACCGACTGGTATCCTCTCTCTTCTCCTCTGCACAACACAGTAGGTGAAAACTAGCGCCGACTGTATTTTCTTTCTCTTCCTTCTAACACATTTCACAATGCTTAGCCTTGATTGTGCCTTTCTTCCCTCTCTCTTCTTTATCTTTTCATCTTTCATACTCTTCTCTTCCCTTCTTCTCCCTCCTTCCTTCTTTCTCTTCTTCTCTTCTAATTCTTTCCTCATACCATAATTATGTCATTCCTTCGTTCAACTAAGAGTGATTGCGGTTAGCCTCTCGTGGTAGTCTTGTCGTCTAGCCGTAACGTTGTTGTGCTAGGATTACTTGGCCCACTTTATTACCACGACAGACCGTCCATCTTGCCTAGCTAATTGGTATTCGTAATGATGTCTAGTAGTGATGTTGTGAGTCGGTCTTAGTTACTGTGGCCGTTTTGTGACCACGTCAGGCCAATTATCCACTAGCCTAGTCACCACTCCGATCCTCTTACTTTGTCGAATTCTTCTCTCCCTCGTCATTCTTCTATTCATCTTTTTTAATGCGCATGATTGTGTACGTTCATGAAAGAGGAAAAGGGTGAGGTCTGACCCACTTGTCTTGTAACCTTTGCCTTTTATGTGTGTGATTCCAAAAAATAAGAAGGGTACAAGCCAAAGGAGGTGATTCCGAACCAGTTTTATTATTGGGGGGCTTTCTTCGTGATCCAAGAGGGAACCCACGCGAGTCAGCCCGAGAAAGTCCCAAACCCACCTTTAAATTCCTCGCTCACTGGTTGATAACACTTAACCCCATTTTCGAACAAGGTACCCGAGTGGGCGATCTAAAAAATATCCTGGCTCTTCCCTCGAAACCCGAGACGCACACCGCCCAATCCCCAAAGGATCTAGAGGGCGAGATCAAGGCACCTAACCAGCTTGGCGACTCCACTGGGGACTTACTACCCCTTAGTCAGATCATTCTTATTTGGCCAATTTTTTCTTTTATTATTTGCTTTCATTATCTTTCCACATTTTATTATGGCTTGCGGATTTTGTAACCCATTTATCCAGATTGGGGATTTTCTTATCGCTGTATTTGAGACTGTCCAGAAGATAAAGCAGAGCCACTCCAAGAAGTTAGCCTTGGTCCATTCGACGTGTATGTCATACATACACGCACGATATTTCATCTTATATGTATATCAAACATATGACGTAGGATTCATTCGACATATATATTAAATATACAAAGTGAGCTGCCCTGACAAGGAACTGGCCTATGATGGAAAGCATACCCTATTCACTGTGGGTGCCCTTCAATAGAACAACATGGACTTCATTGTGATCCTAGAGGATATGGCTTCCAACAGGTAGCACAAGCCATGCCCTATCATCATTCACCACTTTTTGCCTGCCCATGAACATCGCCGTGTGTAGCTCAACGTCGAGCGCCACGAATCCTGCACGTAACTTACTACCATAAGCGAGTATCACTCTCTACATCATGATAAGCCACACGTGCTGACGACTGTCGATTGAAGCCAGCGTCGGCTGTGTCCTCCAAAGGTCAGTGCCGGTTGTGCTCCTAACCCTTAGCACCGGTCGCCTTTATTGAAAATCAGCGCTGATTGAGTCAGCACTCCAAACCATTAGCATCGGTTTCCCCAACAACAGCTGCACTTCTGTTCGCGTCGGCCCCTTCGCGACTGCTCACTTGCCGAGACTCCTCATTTTGAAAGCTTAAGTTTTTGCACCTCTTTAATGGTCGTAAGATTTTCGGAGGTAACCGTACACCTCCCCTGTGACAGTTCACCTCCACGATGGTTCACCTCCACTATGGTTCACCTCCTGCAACCGTACGCCCTCCATGACGGTCCACCTCCAGTGACTGTTCATCTCCCGCCAAAAGGTCCTCTACACGGTCAAAAAACCCACTGAAAAACCTTTCGCCTACGTTTTTCATCTGGACAGCACCAGAACTTCATCGAAAACTTCTACATACTTCCCCAAAGTCCCCGGGAACCTCTTTAAAAACCACTAACAACGTCAAAAAGTTACTACAATCCCCGGGAAACTTTTTAAGAATCCCTGAAAAACTCCTAAGACACCCGAAAATGCTCACAGTTTCACTTCCCACCTCTTCTACCAAAAACTGCTGTAGTCAGAATCTCTTCTATTTCCCAAAAAACTACCCGGAGAACTCTGCTTTCCTACTCCTTTCCCTACAACTTCGCCATATTCTTGGCAAAGTCTGCACGTCGAAGGCCTTCCTTGTAAAAAGACCCACTTGAAATCCCACTGTTGGCAAACAACCGTCCCTGTAAAGCTTTTTGCTGAAGTCCCACTGCTTGCCGGAACTTCAACTGAGCACCGTCTCCTCACGATTAAAGAAAACCTTTGTTTAAGTTTTTTTTACCCTTGGTGAAAATAAGGGAAAACGAGATTTTACCCCCTTATATAGACTACACTACCTTCAAATGCCCCTCACAAACTAGGAATTCCCGTCGCGTTCAAGGGAAGCTAAGTGATGATGAGCCCAGTCGAGCGTTGACTCGAGGCAAGAGGTAACTCTCATCGATCCATCCTCAGCATCGAGTTAATTTCAAACAACCCTAGCATCAATTGACTTAGTGTCGAGCATGTTTTCAAAACAACCCCAGCGCCAGTTAACATGGAGCCAGACGTGTTTCCAAGCAACCCTAGCCCCAGTTGATTTGGTGCCCTGTGTGTTTCCAAACAACCATAGCATCTGTTGTCTTCAAACAATATCACGGGTTGTTCACAGCACCATCTGTGTTTTTAACAACCCAGCGCCGGTTGTGTTTTTGAGAACTTAGTGACAGTTGAATACTTGCAAGAAATCACTAGCGTTACGCCTAGCATCGGCCGTATTTTAAGCAACCTATTGTCACCTACTCCAGGTTGAAGTCTTGTGCGTCCTACCACTTATCCTTAGTGGGGTTGCACCCAAGCTGTGACTTGTCATCCCCAGTGATGTTGAACCCAAACTATGACCTATCATCACTAATGTAGTTAGGAGTTATCCCACATCCCCATTAGAGTCACACCCATACTCAGCTCATTGTCCCTAGTGAAGTTAGGATCATTCTTACCTCTTCAATTTGCCATGGGTCTATTTCACACTAAGCCATATTTCACCCTAGACACTCTGCTTACCCCCCCACTAAGCCTTAGTGAAGTCCGCTTTTGTTGGTTGTCCTTCGTCGGGCCATCATTTCCATCTGAGCCCTCAGTTTGTGAATGGTCTTAACCATTTCATCGCCAGGGAGTCGGATTGCCATCCACAAATCCATTCCCCATGGAGCTTCACCTAAATGGCGGCACAGCCTCAATCTAGATGCACCACCCTATGCTGCACGGTGCAAATGATATGACCTTAAACTATAGTGGAGGTCTAATTGCACGACCTTAAACCTCACAGTCTGTGCTCTATGACCCTAAACTGCACAGCCATGGTACAAACTATACAACCTTAAACTGTAACAGAGATCTAGTTGCACGACCCTAAACTGCATAACCACGGTCAAAGCTACATGACTTTAAATTATAGTACATGTCCTAGCCGCATGACATTAAAAGGCTCAGCACCATGGTCCAAACTATATGACCTTAAACTGTAGCGGAGGTCTAGTTGCACAACCTTAAACTTCACGGTCCTAGTTGTATGACTTTAAACTGCATAACCAAGGTCCAGTTGTATGACCTTAAACCCTAGTATACGTTTTGCTTCCATGACGATAAACTACTTCGCACAGGTCCATGAGGCATGACCATAAACTTGCCCTCACATACGCGCACACTCCTTTACGTGCATTTTCACGCACGCCTTCCCTAACGTTCCTACTAGTGTTCCTGCGCCACCTTCATTACCTTCCCAGTGAGTTCATTCACTTCATCACCATTTCTCATTCCCCAGTGAGTCTCACCCGCGCTCACAAAATGGCGAACCATCCCGCCTCCCATACTCGTTGTAAGTTAGTGGCTCACCATCATCCACTCACATTTCATACATCATCCATCTCTCATAGGTAGCCTAATGCCAATTTCCTAAGTGAGTCAAACCACAACCATACTCACTCCACGGCCTCCATAGACTTCTATTCATCACCACCATGGTCCAGCTGTATGACCTTAAACCCTAGTGCACATCCAGCCACATGACGTTAAACTGCTTCGCATAGGTCCCGAAGGCATGACCTTAAACAGGCCTTCACAAAAAAAAATTAAATAAATGATGAAAAAAATAATGGGCATGGTGTATACCATGACAAGGGAACGCTATGAGTAAAAATAATGAACGGGCATGGTCATGAAACCATGAGTAAAACAGTTCCGTGAATAAAGCAAAAACTGGGTATGGTGAAAACCCGAAAAGGCATCGTGAGTAAAAATGGATAAAAATGGTGAACATAGCCGAAAGGTTATAAGTAAAAAGAACCCCAAAAAAAAAAGAAGTTGGTGAAAACCATCTCTACGGTACCGCATCCAAAGTTCAAGTGAAAATCTGTAAAAGATGCTTGGATCAATAAACAGGTTGATGCAGCACTCGTCTCAACAAGCAACTTCAGCCCTCACTTAAAAGAAGAAAATCCCTGGTCTCTTAAATTCCAGGACTCCAAAAATATGAGCTTCAAGGAAAATATTATGATAGCTTGAGTCTAAATGCAAAAGGACTCGAAAGAAAGAAGACTCGCCAAGACAGCCAGACAAGTCTCATGAGGAAGACCATTATTCCCACAAGGTCACAAATACACTCTAGAAACAAACATTACAAAGGAAAGAAACTGACAAAGCTAGGGGAGAACCTGCCAGAGGCGTTAGCTCACCTAGCCGGCACGATCAGACCTTTGGGATAAGCTAATAGAACCTACCCCCGACTGGACTCAGTAGATGAGTGTCAAAAGAAATTCTGGTGTAGCAGCAAACGATGCCTACTAAAGAAAACCAATGAACGCAGACCAAATGGGAACAATGCCCTTCTACATGGCACTCAATTGTCACACGGGTCTGATTTTGACTGCCGAGGTATGTACAAAATCCTCAGCTTCAAAATCACCAACACTCCGCACGAGGGTGAGGACTTCGATAAGATCCCTAGAAAATGTCTCTTCTCCCCCAAAATTTTCCACAGATGGACACGCTAACAATGCGTCCCTACATCTGAGCAGCCTAGTGAATCCATTACTTGAATCTCCTCGGTGTTCATGTGGTCTTGTGGCTAGGAAGAAAAAAAATAAGAGGCAAAGCAAATTTTCCAAATGATTTTCCTTCTCATTCTTTTGAAGCACAACATTCGGCGGGGTAAGCTGTTTGAACATATTTTTCAGTACCTTGGTCCCTAGAAGGAAGCAGGTCAATAAAGCCTACAAAATAGTGGAAATCCTCGACAGTCTCAGAATGGCTCCAGAATTGTTCAAGATCTTCATCAGAACTTCAAAAGACCACCTGCTGAGTTTCGTTACAATCAGACATATCTAAGGCAATGAACACAAAGAAACAATTCAGCGAAATCGGTCTCTAACACCCTGAAATGGATCCCATAACTAGAGCTATACTTTTGGTGCATCAAACATCTGTGGGACCACCGCCATTAGATTTCGCACGGTTGAAAACCCTTATAGGTCAAGTTTCAGCTTAGTTGGGCACTGCAAGACAAAGTTATGGGAAAAATGCCGAAAAAGGGGTAGGCCGCACACTATTCCCTTGTGGCTACTCTGCATCAAAACACCATTAAAGGTGACTATTTTTACAGTCATGGGCAGTCACTTTAGAGGACTATATTTCATTCGTTCCAAGTCGGATCGCTCCTAAATTTGGTGAGCGTGTTCGTCTCATCAAGATGAGCAATTTGATGTCGCACTCCCCATGACTACGCCCGATCAGGGAGAAAAACTAAATGAAAGTCGATGATATGTGAAGGAAGTTGCATAAAATTCAGCAGCAGCATGCCTTGTTCGATCAACCAGATCACGACTCTCCATTACAGGATCGGCACGAAATCAATTGCATTATGTGTGTGAGGTCTGAGGCTATCTCTGGTCTGAACCTCGTGCACGATGAGTGGTTCGATTTCACATGCAAAGGTATCACAGCTGCAGTAAATTTTGGCCATCGAATTTCAAGATTTAGATAAAACGCTCAAGATGAAAAAATCTTCATTCAGACACAAAATCAAGGTACATTTGCTTTAACATGACTATGACAGCATGCTAAGTGTGATTCAGCAAAGAAATCATGAAGAAACATCAAGAAACGAGCCCACAATCGATCAAAAGTTTTCAAGATTCATCTAAGATTCAAGTGTCATAATCACGGCTCAAAAACAAGCTTCATGGCTCAAAGTTGGTATCAAAATGATCGCCATGCTGAGTCGTACAAGAAAACAATAATCTTTCAAATAAACGGGCATCAGAATGACCTCGGATCAACCATGGAAGATCAAACAAGTTCTCGAGCAGCAATAGGGACTGTTCTGGAGCTCCACACATTGATAAGCAGGGGCAAAACAATCCTTCTGCACCCATTTTTAGAATTTCTATACATTCAATTAAATTGTAATTATCTTCATTTCTAAGTAGTTTATGAGCTTACATGGACGTTTTAACCCAACTCTATATAAACGTGGAAAACTAAATTGTAAAGGGAGAGTTCATGTTTTGATTGATTCAATAAAAATCTCCATTCTTGCTTGAACCTGTGAATACGTCTTAGAGAGAGACGAGAGAGAAGAAAGGGGTTGGTATCCTTTGTGCAGGTAACTTTCTCTCTCCTCCTCTCTTTCTCTCCTCCCCTCTTTTCTCCTCCTCTCTTTCTCTCTCCTCTCTTTCTCTATCCTCCCCTATTTCTCTATCCTCCCCTTTCTTTTTATCCTCCCCTCTTTCTCTCTCCTCCCCTCTTTCTCTCTCTATCTCTTTCTCACTCTTTCACTCTTCTCATCTCTAACCTTTCTCTCTTTTTCTCATCTCTATCTTTTTCTCTCTCCTCTCCTCTCTATCCCTTTCTCTCTTTTCTTCCCATCTCTATCTCTTTCTCTGTCTTCTCATCTTTATCCCTTTCTCTCTCTTCTTCTCATGTTTATCTCTTTCTCTGTCCTCCTCTCTTCTCATCTCTATCTCTTTGTCTCTTTTGTTCTCATCTTTATCTCTCTCTCTTCTTCTCATCTCTATCTCCATTCGTCTTCTTTTGATGCAACTCGCTAGGCTTAGCGCTGGTTGGTTGTCTCTTTCTCTTCTCACAACCGACGACACCTAACGCTGGTTGTTGTACTTTTTCTTTTGTCACATCGATGGAGCCCAGCATCTGTTGGTTTTCTCTCCCCTCTGTCAGTTGACAAAGCCCAGTGTCGATTAATTTTCTCTCTTCTCTTCTATCAAACGGTGAAGCTCAACACCAATTGGTTTTCTCTCTCCTCTATCAGTCAGTGAAGCTCAATGTCAACTGATTTTCTCTCTCCTCACTCTTCTCTTCCATACATAAGTGAAACTTAACAGCGACTGGTTTTCTCTCTCCTCTTCTGTCAAACGGTGAAACCTAGCATCGACTAGATTTCTCTCTCCTCTTCTATCACAGTCTGTGAAGATTAGTGTCAACTGTATCTCCTCTCTTTTCTCCTCTATTGAACACAGTTAGTGAAACCTAATGCCGACTGCATTTTCTCTCTCTTCCTTCTAATACAGTTGGTAATGCTTAGCACGGACTGCACCTTCCTTCCCTCTATCTCCTTTATCCTCTCTTCTTTCATACTCCTCTCCCCTTCTTCTCCCTCCTTCCTTCTTTCTCTTCTTCTCTTCTTATTCTTTCCTCATACCTTAATTTTTCCATTCCTCTGTTCAACCAAGAGGGATTGAGGTTAGCCTCACATGAAAGTCATGTTGTTTAGCCATAATGTTGTTGTGTAAGGATTACTCGGCCCGTTTTATTGCCACAATCGACCGATCATCGTGCTTAACTAGTCGGTATTGGTAATGACATCTAGTAGTGATCTTGTGATCCAATCTTAGTTATCGAGCCCTTTTTACTATCGCATCAAGGTAATTATCCACCAGCCTAGTCACCACTCTAATCCTCTTACTTAGTCAAATTCTTCTGTCGTCCATCTTTCTTCTCTTCTTCTTTTTGAATGCGCATACATTCATTAAAGAGGAAAAAGGTGAGGTTTGACCCACCTGTCTTGTAACCTTTACCATATATGTGTGTGATTGTAGAAAATAAGAAGGATACAAGTCATGGGAGTTGATTTCGAACCAGTTGTATTACTGGGGGCTTTCTTTGTGATCTAAAAGGGTGCCCAAACGAGTCAGCCCGAGTAAGTCCCGAACCCACCTTTAAGTTCCTCTCTCACTGGTTGGTAACAGCTGCCCCCATTTTTGAATGAGGTTTCTGAGAGGGTGATCGCAAATATGTCCCTGGTCTTCCCTCGAAACCTGAGATGCCCATCACCCGATCCCCAATGAATCTGGAGGGCGAGAATGAGGCACCTAACCAGACATCATTTCTTGTAGTGCTTTGATGTTGACTGACTAAATTTCCATCCCACGGTGTCTAACAATGAACCCTGCGAACTTTCCTGAACACTGGCAAAAAACGCATCACAGCAGTTCATTTTAATTTGATGAAGGCATAACCGCTCAAACACCTTTTCAAGGTCTCTTATATGAGAGACTTTCTCTTCAGATTTTACCACCAAGTCATCTACATAACATTCGACCTCCTTGTGCATCATATCCTTGATGATGGTTGTCATCGCTCTCTAATATGTGGCACCATCATTCTTCAATCCAAAAGGCATCATTGTATAGAAAAAGACCCCTTTTAGAGTCAAGAACATTGTGGCTTCCTCATATTCTGGTGCAATTCATATCTAATTATACCCGGAGTATCCATCCATGAAGGAGAAGATCTGACAGTGAGCCATAGAATCAATGAGCGTCTATGTGAACAGCAACGGGAAGTCAGCCTTTGAGCAGGCAGTATTCAGGTCACGAAAGTCGATGCAAACACTAACTTGACTGTTCTTCTTCTTGACTGGAACAACATTTACCCACCACTTTGGGTACTTGACTTCAAGAAATGAAGCCTGCTTGTCTGAGTTTAGTCACCTCGGCATCTATCTGCATTTCGAGGTTAAGCCTGAACCTCCTTGATTTCTGCCTGACAGGTTTGACTGTTGGATCGATGTCATGTTGGTGAACCGCGCCTTGAGGGTCTAAACTAGGCATCTCATGGTAATGATATGTCTTAGTTTGCTTACAAGAAGGTAGTGAAATTTTCTTTCTTTTTTGGAGACATATTCGCTGAGATGAAAGTGGGTCTTGGGTCGGCCTCATCCCCTAGATTTATCTCCACGAATTCATCTATTGTGGCTTGACCGCCTTCTTTCCATTCTTCTGGGGCCTCTTGCAACTCGTCATCATTGGCTTTAGAGGTATTCTCATTAACCTCAAGGGCAGAGACCCATGATCCTGACATCTTCGCTTCCAATAGAGCTCTAGCATAGATCATGATTTTTGCACCTTTCTCTGACAGGGCACAGAAGGGTCGACCTCAAATATGAACGCCACATCAAGCTGCAGGAGTTTGATTTGAAATTTATAGGGAAGTTGAGATTCAGCGATTGCGGGGCAAGAGGCACCCTCATATGAGTCGCTTGGTCTTTGCACCAGTGTCGGTAGTGTTTGCCACGTGCTAGCTGATACTTCATAGATCTATACAATGTGGCAAGCCTCCTGAGAATAGAAGCTGTGCCCTATTGATTCTCTTAGTCTCCGCTAAAAGTCAGGCTCAGTTGGCCATTGGGGATTCTTTTACTTTGACTTCTTGTGCTTCCCGGTAGAAGACTTAGCTCGAGCAGCCAAGGTGTCAGCAACTGTTAAGAATCCAACTACTTAGGCTAACGTCTTTTTCAGCCGTCTCCGGTGCATCCTGCTTATATTGGTTCCTTCGATCTCTCTATCAAGAACCTCAAAATCTAGACATTTCATGGTTGTACTTGCAGTAGAGATAGAAGAGGAAGGATAAGAAGAAGAAGAATAAGAGGAAAAAGGGGCGGGTCAGTAGATGAGGGACTTTTAAGGTCATTCCCCTCAGCAAACCCATCTGGGCAGCTTTTTACATCATCACCAGAGTTGGACATGCGCAGGGAGTCTTTTAGGTCTTTTGCCTGCATAGACCTTTAGGGAGTGCTTTTAACATCATCACCCTCATTGGACGTTCCCCGAGTAAGAGATGACTTAGGGGTATCCTTTTGATGAGACGAAGGAATGAGGTCGGTGGTGACCGAGATGAAGTCTTTTTAAGTCGGCAAGGGAGGAAGAGGCCTGAGGAATTAGTGCTCGACTGGTGGCTGAGGAACCTTGATCTTCCGGTGAGCATCCCTTGGTGCTCGTCTTCTTCTAATCACCTTTGTAGGTGCTTGGTTCGTCTTGCTAGGTTTCTGAACAGCCCTAGCTTGATGAACTGCTTCTCGCTTTAAAGACTTGTGCCTGCTCCTCTCGTGATGGACTTTCCATGGTTGGGATTTGAGGGTTCAGCGTGATAAGAGGCTTCTTTGAAAACAGTTTTCATCATCATGGGTCCTCGATGCGGAATAAAATGGAGAAGTCGGTCAATAAAGCCTATCAAACAATGTAAATTTTGACAGTCTCAGAATGGCCTCAGAGCTAGTCAAGATCTTCATATGCACTTCAAAATTTTGTCTATCATGTTTCGTCGCAATCCAAAATGTCTAAGGCAGTGCCAACAAAGAAACAATTTCGACAGAATCAGCCTCTATCACCCTGAAATAGACCCTGTAACTAAAACTATATCTTCGGTGCATTAAATTATTGTGGGACCACCACCACTGGATTCGGAATAATTGAAAATCCCTAGTGGTCAAATTTCAGCTTAAACAGAACTTCCAAGAAGAAATTTAGTTGCGGCCACCCTACAACTAAACTCCATTAAAGGGACAGTCACGAATAGTGAATTTTGACCCTCATATCTTACCCGTACCAAGTCGAATTATGCTCAAATTTTGTGAGCATGTTCAAGTCGTCAAGACGAGATTCTCAATATGTGGCATGCCCTGTGCCCGAGTGCAAAGAAAAACTAGAGAGAAGTTGCTGATCCATGAAGAAAGTTGCAAGAAAATCAACAGCGTCGCGCCTCACTCCAGCGGCAAAATTGAGGTGCTTGCGAAAATGATTGACATGAAACTAGTTTCATCGTGCATGTAAGGTCTAGGGTTATCTCTAGTCTGAACCCCATACACAATGAATGGTCAGATTTCACACACGAAGCCGAAGAAGTGACTACAAATTCCGATGCCAAAATCCCATAATCCGCCCAAAACTCCAAAGTTGCAAATCCTCCTACGGACCCGTAATCGAGCTGTGTTTATTGCCACCTGATCATGACGGCATACTCAATATGATCGAACAAAGAAATCACATAAAAACATCAAGGAGCAAGCACACTAGTGATCCAAAGTTTCAAGATTCATTGAATTTCCAGTCACATGATCGTGGCTTAAAAACACAATCAATGGCTCGAAAATGGCATCAAATTGATTGCCATGCCAAGCCCTATAAGAAAACAATCATCTTTCGATCAAATGGGCAGCAGAACAACCACGGATCATCATAAAAGATCACGCATGTTCTAGGAAGGGGTAAATCAATCATTTGCATCCATTTTTTACAATTTTTTTTTTAATTCAATTAAATCTTAATGTTAAAATTAGGTTTAATTTTGATCAATCTACCCATGTTTGGGCACAACTTTGTATATATCACTTACTACCATTATACGGGGATGGTTAGGTGCCTCGATCTCACCCTACGGAATAGGATGATCGGGCGGCACATTTTCCGAGTTTCAGGGAGACCTATGACCTTGCTCGAGAACAAGAGCAGGTAGACCAATCGATGAGAGAGGAATTTAATGTGGGTTTGAGACTTACTCGGGCTGGTTCGCGTGGGTGCCCTCTAAGATCACGAAGAGATCCCCCCTGTTGTAAGACTGGTTCGGAGTCGACTCCCTTGGCTTGCATTTTTCTATTATCTGCAATCACACACGTATGGCAAATATTTTATGATAGGTGGGTCAACAAACCTCACCTTGCCTTTGAGTGAACGTACACAAGCATGCACATTCAAAAAGAAGGAGAGAAAAATGAGAGAAGAAAGAAGGGGAGAGTAGAATTTGACCAGGAGAAGAGATCAACATAGTGACTAAGCTAGTAGATAATTGACGTGACGGGTAGTAAAATTGGCTCTGTAACTCAGACCGACACAATAAAATTACCACTTGACGTCAACACCAACACTGACTAGCTAGACATGATGGTTAGTCGGTTGTGGCATTAAAGCGGGCACAATAATTTTGGAACAACAACATTACGCCTAGACGACAAGACTACCATTGAAGGTTAATCTCGACCCCTCTTAATCAAACAAAAGAATGACAAAAAAAGAATAGAGATCGTAGAGAAAGAATAAGAAGTAAGATAAGAGAAGAACAAGAGAATAGAAAGGAGGAGAGGAAGAGAAAGAAAAGAGGAGAAGAGGGAAGGAAGGGGCAAAGACAGACACAAACGGTAATAAGCGGAGGAGAAAGAAACTTAATCGACAATGTATCCCTGCCAGCTATGATAAGTAGGGAGAAGAAGCAAAAGGTATAGGCGGTGATGTGCTTCCACCGACTGTGGCAGAAGAAAGGAGAGAAGAGACACGGGCGGCACTAGGCCTTCGCCCGCCATGGCAGGAGAAGAGCCACAAGATGACACAAGCGGCACTAAGCCTTCACCAACTATGTAAGAGAAAAAAGAGAGAGAGGATACTGTCGGCGCTCAGCATCACCGGCTGTGTTAAAAGGAGAGACATGACACAGGCAGTGTTAAGCATCGTCGACCATGTTAGAAGGAGAGCCAAGACACAAGAGGCACTATGCATCGCCGACTCTGTTAGAAGAAGAGGAGGGATAAGATATAGGTGGCGCGAAGCATCTCCGGTTGTATTAGAATAAGAAGAGGGATAGGATAAAGGTAGCACTAAGCATCGTAGGTTGTGTTAAAAGAAGAGGAGAGAGAAAAAGAGAAAGACAAGAAGAGAGAAAGAGATGAGAAAAAGAGAGAGAAAGAGAGAGATAAGAAAGATAGAGAGGGAAAGAGATAGTTATGAGAAAAATAAACAGAGAGAAAGAGATAAAGAAGAGAAAAAGAGAGAGAAATAAAGATGAAGAGAGAGAAAGAGATAGAGATGAGAAGAAGAGAGAGAAAGAAAGAGATGAGAAGATAAAGAAAGAGATAGAGATGTGAAAGATGAAGAAAGGGAAAGAGATAAGGATGAAAGAGAAAAGAGGAGGAAAGAGAGAAGGGGAGGAGAGAGAAAGAGGGGAGGAGAGAGAAAGAGGGGAGGAGAGAGAAAGAGGGGAGGAGTGAGAAAGAGGAAGAGGAGAGAGAAAATGGGGATGAGAGAGAAAAAGGGGAGGAGAGAGAAAGTGAGAAGAAGAGAAAATTACCTTATGGAGGGGTACCGATCCTTTTCTTCTCTATCTGATCTCTCTCTTCAAGACACACCCAAGAACTTAAGCAGGAAATTGAAATTTTATTCAATGGTCGAAGGTTGAACTGAAAGGTCCTTTACAATTTAACTTTGCATGTTTATATAGAATTGGGCCCAAACATGGGTGGATGCCTAAAAAATTCCTAAAATTAAAGATAATTACGATTTAATTGAACTAAAATAAATTCTAAAAATGGGTGCAAAAAGATTGTTTTGCCCCTACCTAACAATGTGCAGAATTCTTGAACAGTCACTACTACTGCCCGAGAACTTGCGTGATCTTCTATGACTGATCTGGGGTTGATCAGAATCCCATTTGATAGAAAGATTATTGTCTTCTTGTAGGGCTCGGTATGACGCTCAATTTGATACCAACTTCGAGTCATGAATCATGTTTTTTAAACTATGAACGTGAAACTTGAAATTTGCTTGAATCTTGAAAACATTGGATCGATTCAGTGCTCGTTTCTTAATTTTTTTCTTTAGTTTCCTTGTTGAATCACACTGATCATGCCGTCACAATCACATTGCAACAAACGTAGCTAGATTTCATGTCCGGATGAAGATTTTGTCGTCTTGAGTTTTTTGCCAGAATCTTGATATCCGATGGCTGGAATTTAAAGCAGCTTCGATGCCTCTGTGTGTGAAATCCAACATTCATCTTATGCTGGGTTTGGATCAGAGATGACATCGGACCGTACGCACATAATGTAATTGGTTTTGTGTCGATCGGGTATGCAAGCATCATGATTTGGCCGCCAAAGTGAGGCGTGCTGCTGCTGAAGTTTTTGCAACTTTCTTCACGGATTAGCAACTTCTTTCTAGTTTTTATCTCTGCTCGGTCGTCATCATGGAGCATACCACATACCGAAACGTTCGTCTTGACGAGACGAACACGCCCACAAAATTTGAGCATGATCCGACTCACGTAGAGTGAGATATAGGCCACGAAATTCACTACTCGTGACTATAAAAATAGCCACCTTTAATGGTGGTTTGATGCAGGGTGGCCACACGGGAATAGTGTGTGGCCTACCCCTTTTCAGTATTTTACTCGTATCTTTGTCCTAGAGTGCTCGATTAAGCCGAAACTTGACCTAAAAAAGTATTCGACCATGCCGAATCCAATGGTGATGGTCCCACAGTAATTTAACGCACCAAAATATAATTTTGGTTTCAGGGTCCATTTCAGGGTGCAAGAGGCCATTTTTTCCGAAATGTTTTCATTTTCTTCACTACCTTAGACATGTCTGATCGCGATGAAACTTGGAATGTTGATGAAGATCTTAATCAATTCTGGAAAAATTTTGAGACTATCGAAATTTCCACTGTTTTGTAGGCTTTATTGACCTTCTTCCTCTTTATTCTGTGTCAGGGACCAAGGTGCTAAAAAATGCTTTCAAACAGCTTGCCCCACCGAATGTTGTGGTTTGAGAGGCGAGAAAGAAAAATTTCCTTTGACTTTATTGCTTTTTTCTTCCTAGCCATAAGACCACGTGAACCAGAGGAGATTCACGCAATGGTGCAACTAAGATGCTCAGATGTAGGGATGCATTGTTCGTAGGTCCATCTGTGGAGACTTTTAGGGGTAGAAGAGACTTTTTTGATGGATCTTTCTGATGTCTTCCTTCTCGTGTGGACTATTTCTGATTCTGAAGCTGGGAATTTTATACGGACCTCATCAGTCAGAATCAAGCCCATCTGGCAATTGAGTGCCGTGTCGAAGGGAATTGTTCCCATTATGTCTGGGTTTCTTTATCTTGGATAAACAACAAAAGAGCCTTTGGTTTGTGCTCATCTGCGTCGTGCACTAGTTATTCCTTGGTGAGTAGGGTACCTCAATTTATCGAGGTGACTAGCTTTGGGTATAACCCCTACCCTCTGCTAACAGATTGTTACATAGCAAGTAAAAAGTCATGGCTGACTTAGCCTTCTTGGGGTGTCTTTGGTTTGTCGGAATGATTTCCTTGTTTGTTTGTTCTGGATGGTTTGTTAAGGAGCCTTTTGTCGACGCTCGTCTGCATCATGTACCAGTTGTTCTTGGGCGGGTAGGGTACCTCAGTTTATCGAGGTGACCAGCTTTGGTATAACCCCTACCCACTGCTAGTTGGTCGTTACATAGTAGGTCCAAAGTCATGGCTGACTTAGGCGTCTTAAGGCATCTCCGGCATCTGGGAGTGCATTTCGTGACCTCTTAGGAATGATGCTCTTTCTTCATGAGACTTGTCTTTCTTTCTTGACGAATCTTTTGTTCTTCAAGTCCTTTTTGCAAATGGGCTAAGGCTGTCAGAATCTTTCTTTGAAGCTCGTATTTTTGGGGTCCTGGTATTGTGACACCAAGGATTTTTCTTTTTGAGTGTGGGTTGAAGCCGCCTGTTGAGGCGAGTGCTGCATCAACCGATTTATTGGTCAAAGCGTCTTTTTTGGATTTTCACTTGAACTTGGGAAGAGGCGTTGTAGAGACAGTTTTCACTAAATTCCATTTCTTTAGGGCTCTTTTACCCATGATCTTTTAGCCATGTCCACCCTTATTGTTCCATTTTTACTCACAATGCCCCTTTCGAGTTTTCACCATGCCCGATTTCCCTATTACTCATGGTATCGTGACCATGCCCGTCCGTCATTTTTACTCATGTTGTTCCCTTGTTCAGATACACACCGTGCCCGTTATGTGAAGTCTTTTAACGTCAAGTGGCCAGAACATGCACTACAGTTTAAGGTCATAGAGTTAGACTGTAATGGAGATGGATAGCAATCTATAAGGACCATGAAGTGTTTAGCTCACTTTTGGGGAGATGGCACGAGGCTACCTTTGAAAGATGGATGATGTATGAAAGGTTGGTGAAAAATGGTGACCCACTAGCTTACGATAAGTATAGGCGTTGGGATGGTTCGCCATTTTGTGAGCACGGGTGAGACTCATTACAGAATGATAGAGTATTGAAGGTGGTGCGTGAGTAGTGAAGGTGGTGCGTGCACAAGAACGGGTTAGTTAGGGAAGACATGCATGAAAATGCACGTAAAAGGTGTGTGCACGTATGTGGGTGCAAGTTTAAGGTCATGCCTCTAGGACCTATGCAAAGCAGTTTATCGATGTACGATCAGGATGTGCACTATGGTTTTAGGATCCTATAGCTTGGATCGTGGTTATATAGTTTAAAGTCATGCAACTAGAACCATGCAGTTTAAGGTCGTGCAACTAGACTTCCACTACAGTTTAAGGTCGACCATAGTGAGAAGCCTTTTAACATCATGTGGCAAGGATGTGTACAATGGTTTAAGGTCACATAGATTGGACCGTGCAGTTTAGGGTCATGCAGCTAGACCTCCACTACAGTTTATGGTCGTATAGTTTGGACTATTTCATTTAAGGTCGTGCACCTAGACCAAGGTTGTGCAGTCTAAGGTCATGCAGCACGGATCATGGTTGTGCAGTTTAAGGTCCTGCAACATAGATCATGGATGTGCAGTTTAAGGTTATGCAGCATAGACCATGACTGTGAGTCACCATGTAGGTGAAACTCCTGAGCATTTTTTGCTCATGCAGTATGGACCGAGGTTGACAAGTTTAGGGTCATGCAGTATGGACCTAGCGTGAGCAGTTTAGGGTTTGACAGTATGGATCGAGCCTTAGAAGTTTAAGATCATGCAGCATGGACCGAGGCTGAGTAGTTTAGGGTCATGCAGTATGGATCGAGGCTGAGCAGTTTTGGGTCAGGCACTTTGGATCGGGCCTGCGCATTTTAGGGTCATGCAATATGGATCGAGGGTGTGCAGTCTAGGGTCAAGCAGTATTGACCGAGGCTAAGGCTGAGCAGTTTAGAGTCATGTAGCGTGGATCAAGGCCAAACAGTTTAGGGTCATGCATAGAAAATCGAGGTGGAGTAGTTTAGGTTCATGCACTATGAACAGAGGCTGAGCCGTTTAGGGCCTGGTAATATGGACCTAGGTTAAGCAGTTTAGGGTCATGCGATATAGACTGAGGCTATGCAGTTTAGGGCATGCTGTATGGACTGAAGCTGAGCAGTTTTTGGTTATGATGTATGGAGCGAGGCTAAGGATTTTAAGGTCATGCAGTACGGACCGAGGCTGAACAGTTTACAGTCTTGCAGTATGGACCGAGCTGAGTAGTTAAACTCTTGCAGTAGGGACTGATCTTAAGTAGTTTAGGGTCAGCCCTATGGACACAGGCATAGCAGCTTAGGGCTATACAGTATGGATCGAGCTTGAGAAGTTTAGGGTCTTTCGATATGGATTGAGGTTGAGCACTTTAGGGTCATGCCGAATGGACCATGGCTGAGCAGTATAGGGTCATGCATTATGGATCGAGGATGAGCAGTTTAGTGTCATGCAGTACAGACCGAGGCTCTAAAGTTTAGGGTCATACAGTTTTGATCGAGGCTGAACAATTTAGGGTCATCCAGTATGGACCGAGGTGAGGGCCATGCAGTTTGGTCCAAGGATGAGCAGTTTACGGTCGTGCCCTATTGACCGTTGCTGAGAAGTTTAGGGTCATGTTGTATCGAAGGAGGCTGAGCTGTTTAGGGTCATGCAGTATGGACCGAGGTTGAGAACTTTAGAGTCATGCAGTATGGAGTTTAGGGTCATGCAGTATGGATCGAGCCTGAGCAGTTTACAATCATGCAATATGGACAGAGGCTGAGCACTTTAGGGTCATGCACTACAAATCGTGGTTGTACGGTTTAGGGTCATGCAGTATGGATCGAGGATGAGAAGTTTGCGACCATGCTGTATGAAACGAGGCTGTGCAGTTTAGGGTCATGCACAATGGACTGAGGCAGAGTAGTTAAGGGTCATGCAGTATGGACTGAGGCTGAGAAGTTTAGGGTCATGCAGTAAGGATCGAGGATGAGAAGTTTAGGGTCTTGCAGTATGGACTGAGGCTAAGTAGTTTAGGGTCATGCAGTATGGACCAAGGCTTAACGGTTTTGAGTCATGCATTATGGACCTATGCTGAACAGTTTAGGGTCTTGCAGTATGGACCGAGGCTGAACAGTTCATGGCCATGTAGTATGGACTGAGGCATAGTAGTTTAGGGTCATGCATTACGGACGTAGGCTGAGCAGTTTAGGATCATGCAGTACAAATCAAGGCTGAGCAGTTTAGAGTCATGATGTATGGACCGAGGCTGAGCAGCTTAGGGTCATGTAATACGGTCCGAGGCTGAGCAGTCTAGGGTCAGGCAGTATGGACCGAGGTTGAGGTTGAGCAGTTCAGAGTCGTGCAGTGTGGACTGAGGCCAAACAGTTTAGAGTCATGAAGTATGAACCGTGGTTGAGCAGTTTAAGGTCATGCAGCACAAATCGAGGTGGAGTAGTTTAGGTTCGTGCACTATGGATTGAGGATGAGCAGTTTAATGTCAAGCAGTACGGAACAAGGCTCAATAGAACAGGGCCATTAGGTATTGATCGAGATTGAGCCGTTTAGGGCCATGTAGTATGGATCGAGGCGGAGTAGTTTATGGTCATGCAATATGGACTAAGGGTGAGAAGTTTCAGGTCATACAGTATGGACCGAGGCTCAGTAGTTTAGGGTCATGTAGTATGAACCGAGGCTAAGAAGTTTATGGTCATGCAGTATGAACCGAGGCTGAGAAGTTTATGGTCGTGCAGTATGGAACAAGAGCAATGTGGACTGAGGCTCAGCAGTTCAGGGTTGTTCAGAATGGATCGAGGCTGAGACTTTTAGGGTCATGCAATATGGATCAAGGAGGAGCAGTTTAGAGTCATGCAGTATGGACCGAGTGTGAGTAGTTTAGGGTCATGCTGTATGGACCGAGGCTGAGTAGTTTAGAGTCATGTGGAACGGACCGAGGTTAGGCAGTTTAGGGTCATGCAGTATGGATCGAGGCTGAGCAGTTTAGGGTCACGCAGTATGGACCTAGCGTGAGCTATTTAGGGTCATGTAGTGTGGACCAAGGATGAGTAGTTTTGGGTCATGTTGTATGGACCGAGGCTGAGAAGTTTAGAGTCATGCAGTATGGACCGAGGCTTTATGGTCATGCAGTGTTGACTGAGGTTGAGCAGTTTAGGGTCTTGCCGTATGAAACAATGCTCAGAAGTATAGGGTCATGTAGTATGGATCGAGGCTGAGAAATTTAGGGGCATGCCAATAGGATGAAGGCTGAAAGTTTAGGGTCATGCTGTTAGAGCCGAGGCTGTGCAGTTTGGGGTCATGTTGTGTGGAATGAGGCTGTGCCATTTAGGGTCATGTAGTATGGATCGAAGTTGAGTAGTTTAAGGTCATGCAGTATGGATCAAGGCTGAGCATTTTAGGATCATGCAGTACGGATCATGGCAGATCTATGGACCGAGGCTTGGCAATTTGTGGTTATGAAGTATGGACTGGGGTAGAGATGTTTAGGTTCATGCAATTTGGACTGCTGCTAAACAGTTCAGGGATGCAGTATGGATCAAGGTTGAGCAGTTTATGTTCATGCAGTGTGAACAGAGGTTGTGTAGTTTAGGGTCAAGCAGAATGGATCGAGGCTGAGCAGTTTAGATTGTGTTGTTTACGGTCATTCAGTTTGGACGGAGGCAGGACAGTTAAGGGTCATTTATGTGGATCGAGGCTGAGCGTTTTAGGCTCATGCAGTATGGACCGAGGCTGACCAGTTTAGGGTCATGCAGTATGAACAGAGCATGAGCAGTTTAGGGATTGACAATATGGACCGAGGCTGAGAAGTTTAAGGTCATGCCGCTAGGACGGAGGCTAAGCAGTTTAGGGTCTTGCATTATGGACCGAGGCTGAGCAGTTTGGGGTCATGCATTTTGGATCGGGCCTGAGCATTTTAGGGTCATCCAATATAGACCAAGGGTGAGCAGTCTAGGGTCAGGCAGTATGGATCGAGGTTGAGCCTGAGCAGTTTAGTGTTATGCGGTGTGGACCGAGCCTGAGCAGTTTAGGGTCATCAAGTATGGATCGAGGCTGAGCAGTTTAGGGTCATGCAGTATGGACCGAGCCTAAATCGTTTAGGTTCATGCAAGATGGACAGAGGCAGAGAAGTTAAGGGTAATGCAGTGTGGATCGAGGCCAAACAATTTGGAGCCATGATGTATGGACCGAAGCTGAGCAGTTTAGGGTCATGCAGCACAAATGGAGGCGGAGTAGTTTAGGTTCATGCAATATGGACCAAGGTTGAGCCATTTAGCTGCTCACAATATGAACCTAGGCTGAGCAGTTTAGGGTCATGCGGTATGGACCAAGGCTGTGCAATTTAGGGCATGTTGTATGGATCGAGGCTGAGCAGTTTAAGGTTATGCAGTATGGACCGAGGCAAAGGAGTTTAGGATCATGCCGTATGGGCTGAGGCTAAGTTGTTTAGGGTCATGCAGTATGGACCGAGGCTGAGGAGTTTAGGGTCATGCAATAAGGAATGAGCTTGAGTAGTTTAGGGTCATGCCGTATGGACAGAGGCACAACAGTTTAGGGTTATACAGTATGGATCGAGCTTGAACAGTTTAGGGTCAAGCGGTATGGACGGAGGTTGTGCACTTGAGGGTCATGTTGAATGGACCATGGCTGAGCGGTTTAGGGTCATGTAGTGTAGGGTCGTGCATTATGGATTGAGGATGATCCGTTTAGGGTCAAGCAGTATGGACTAAGGCTCTGCAATTTAGGGTCATGCAGTTTGGGCCGAGGCTAAATAGTTTTGGGTCATCCAGTATGAACCGAGGGTGAGCAGTTTACGGCCATGCAGTTTGTTTCGAGGCTGTGTTATTTACGGTCATGCCGTAGGGACCGTTGCTGAGCATTTTAGGATCATGCAGTATGGACTGAGGCAAAGCAGTTTAGGGTCATAGTGTATGGACCGAGCTTGAGTAGTTTACCTTCAGCAATATGGACTGAGGCTGAGCACTTTAGGGTCATGCAGTGTAGGGTCATGCAGTATGGATCAAGGATGAGAAGGTTACAGTCATGCTGTATGGATCGAGCCTAAACTGTTTAGATCATGCATTATGGACCGAGCCTAAATAGTTTAAGGTCATGCAAGGTGGACTGAGGCAAAGCAGTTAAGGGTCGTGTAGTATGGACTGAGGCTGAGCAGTTTAGGGTCAAGTAGTAAGGACCGAGGCTTAGAAGTTTAGAGTCATGCAGTATGGACCGAGGCTTAGTAGTTTACGGTCATGCAGTATGGATCGAGGATTAGTAGTTTAGGATCCTGCAGTATGGACCGATGATGAACAGTTTAGGGTTTTGTAGTATGGACTGTAGCTGAGCAGTTTTGGACTGGGGCATAGCAACTTAGGATCATACATTACGGACCTAGGCTGAGCAGTTTGGGATCATGAAGTATAAATCGAGGCTGAGCAGTTTAGGGTCATGATGTATGGACCGAAGCTGAGCAGTTTAGGGTCATGCAATATGGACCGAGATTGAGAGGGCAAGGGTCAGGCTCTATGGACTGAGGCTGAGCAATTTAGAGTCATGCAGTGAGAACTGAGGCTGAGCACTTTAAGGTCATGATGTATGGACAGAGGCCGAGCAGTTTAGGGTCATGCAGTATAAATCGAGGCTGAGTAGTTTAGGGTCATGCAGTATGGACCGAAGCTGAGCAGTTTAGGGTCTCGTAATATGGACCTAGGCTGAGCTATTTAGGGTCATGCAGTATGGATCGAGGCTATGCAGTTTATGGCATGTTGTATGGATCGAGGCTGAGCAGTTTAGGGTTATGAAGTATGGACCGAGGCTAAGGAGTTTATGTAGTATGGACCGAGGCTGAGTAGTTTAGGCCATGTAGTATGGACTAAGGCTGAGATGTTTAGGGTCTTGCAGTAAGGACGGTGCCTGAGTAGTTTAGGGTCATGCAGTATGGACTGAGGTTGAGCAGTTTCGGATCATTCAGTATGGACAGAGGCAGAGCAGTTTAGGGTCATGTTGTCTAGACCAAGGCTTTGCAGTTTAGGGTCGCACCTTTTGGTTCGAGGCTGAGATCTTTAGGCTCGTGCAATTTGGACCAAGGCTGAGCAGTTTAGGGTCTTGCTATCTGGCCCAAGACTGAGAAGTTTTGTGTCACGCCGTGTGGACCGAGGCTGAGATTTTTAGGGTCATGTAGTATGGACCGAGGCTAAGCAGTTTAGGGTCGTGCACTATAGACCGAGGATGAGCAGTTTAGGATCATGCTGTATGGGCCAATGTTGTGCCGCTTAGGGTCATACAGTATGGAAAGAGGTTGAGCGATTTAGGGTCATGTAGTTTGGACTGAGGCTGAACAGTTTGGGGTCATCCAATATGGACAGTGGTCGAGCAGTTTAGGGTCATGCAATTTGGTCCGAGGCTGAACAATTTACGGTAATGCCGTTAGGATAGAGGGTGAGCAGTTTAGGGTCATGCAGTATGGACCGACGCTGAGCTGTTTAGGGTCATGCAGTATGGACCACATCTAAGAAATTTAGAGTCATGCAGTATGGACCGAGCTTGAGCAGTTTACGGTCATGCAGTATTGACCAAGCTTGAGAAGTTTAGGGTCTTATAGTATGGATTGAGGCTGAGTGCTTAGGGTGATGCGGTATGGACCGTGCTGAGCGGTTTAGGGTCATGCAGTATAGGGTCATGAATTATGGACGGAGGATGAGCAGTTTAGAGTCATGCAGTTTGGATCGAGGCTCTGCAGTTTAAGGTCATGCAGTATGGACCGAGGCAGAGGGGTTTAGGGTCATACAGTTTGGACCGAGACTGAACAATTTAGGGTCATCCAGTATGATCCGAGGCTGACAAGTTTAGGGTTATCAAGTTTGGTCTGAGACTGAGCACTTTATGATCATGTCGTATGGACCGATGCTGAGCGGTTTAGGGTCACGTAGTATCGACTGAGGTTGAGAACGTTAGTGTTATGCAGTATGGACCGAGGCAAGGTAAGTTTAGGGTCATGCAATATGGGCCTAGCTTGAGTAGTATACGGTCATCCAGTACGGACCGAGCTTGAGCAGTTCAGGGTCTCGCAATACAAACCTAGGCTGAGCAGTTAAGGGGAATGCAGCATGGACCGAGGTTGAGAAGTTTAGGGTAATGCACAATGGCCGAGGTTGAGCAGAATTGGGTCACGCACTTTGGATCGAGCCTGAGCATTTTAGGGTCATGCAATATAGACCGAAGCTGAGCAGGCTAGGGTCAGGCAGTATGGACCGAGGCTGAGCTTGAGCCATTTAGAGTCATGCCGTGTGGATCGAGGCATGACGGGTCATGCAGTAAAAATCGAAGGTGTGTAGTTTAAGGTCATGCCGTATGGACCCAGGCTGAGCTTTTTAGGGTCTCACAATATGGATTAGGGTTATGCAGTATGGATCGAGGCTGTGCAGTTTAAGGCAAGCTGTATGCACCGAGGCTGAGCTGTTTAGGGTTATGCAGTGTGGACCAAGGTTAAGGAGTTTAGGGTCATGCAGTATGGACTGAGGCTGACCAGCTTAGGGTCATGCCATATGAAACAAGGTTGACGGGTTTAGGGCCATGCAGTATGGACCGAGGATGAGATGTTTACAGTCATGTTGTATGGTATGAGGCTGAGCAGTTTAGGTCATGCAGTATGGACCGAGCCAAAACAGTTTAGGGTCATGCAAGATGGACTGAGGCTGAGAAGTTAAGGGTCATGAGGTATGGATCTAGGCTGAGCAGTTTAGGGTCATGCAGTAAGTACTGAGGCTGAGAAGTTTAGGGTCATGGAGTATGGACCAAGGCTGAGTTGTTTAGGGTCATGCAATATGGACCGAGGATGAACTGCTTAGGGTGATGCGGTATGGACTGAAACTGGAACTTTAGGGTCATGCAGTATGAACAGAGCCAGAGCTGTTTAGGGTAATGCAGCATGGACCGAGCATGAGCAGTTTACGTTCATGCAATATGGACTGAGGCTAATCCCTATAGGGTCAGGCAGTATGGACCATGGTAAAGTGGTTTAGGGTATACAGTCATGCAGTATGGACCGAGGATGTGAAGTTTACGGTCATGCTGTATGATATGAGGCTGTGCAATTTGGGGTCATGCTGTATGGATCAAGCTTAAACAGTTTAGGTTCATGCCAGATGGAATAAGGCAGAGAAGTTAAGGGTCATGCAATATGGATCAAGGTTGAGCAGGACCGAGGCTGAGACGTTTTGGGTAGGGACCGAGGCTGAGTAGTTTAGGGTCATGCAGCATGGACTCAGGCTTAGCAGTTTAGGGTCATGTTGTATGGAGCGCTGCTGAACAGTTGTAGTATGGACCGAGGCTGAGCATTCATGGCCATGTAGTTTGGATCGAGGCTTAGCAGTTTAGGGTCATGCATTATGGACCTAGGCTGAGCAGTTTAGGATCATACAGTACAAATTGAGGTTGAGCAGTTTAGGGTCATGCAGTTTGGATTGAGGCAGAACAGTTTAGGGTCATCCAATATGGACAGTGGCTATCCAGTTTAAGGTCATGCAGTTTCGTCCGAGGCAGAGCTGTTTACAGTAATGTCGTAAGGACAGAGGATCAGCAGTTTAGGGTCATGCAGTATGGATCGAGGCTGAGTTGTTTCGGGTCATGCAGTATGGACCACATCTGAGAACTTTAAGGTCATGCAGTATGTTCCAAAGCAGAGCAGTTTTGAGTCATGCAGTGAACGAGTTTGAGCTATTTAGGGTCATGCAGTATGAATCGAGGCTGACCATTGTAGGGTCTTGTCGTATGGACCGTGGTTGAGCGATTTAGGGTCATGCAGTATAGGGTCATGAATTATGGACTGAGGATGAGCAGTTTATATTCATGCAATTTGGACCGAGGCGCTGCAGTTTGAGGTCATGCAGTATGGATCGAGGCAGAGGGGTTTAGGGTCATGCAGTTTGGATCGAGACTGAACAGTTTAGGGTCATCTAGTATGGTCTGAGGCTGACCAGCTTAGGGTCATCCAGTTTGTTCTTAGACTGAGCAGATTACGATCATGCCGTATGGACCGATGCTGAACAGTTTAGGGTCATGTATTATCGACTGAGGCTGAGAACGTTCGTGTCATGGAGTATGGAGCGAGGAAAGGAAGTTTAGGTTCATGCAGTATGGACCGAGCTGGAGCAGTTTAGGGTAATGCAGTATGGACCGAGATTCAGCAGTTCAGGGTCTCGCAATACGAACCTAAGCTGAGCAGTTTAGGCGAATGCAAAATTGACCGAGGCTAAGCAGTTTAAGGTCATGCAGTACGGCCGAGGCTAAGCAGTTTTGGGTCACGAACTTTGGATTGAGCATGAGCATTTTATAGTCATGCAATATGGACCGAGGCTCAGCAGTCCAGGGTCGGGCAGCGTGGACCGAGGCTAAGCCTACGCAGTTTAGAGTCATGTTGTGTCGACCGAGGCCGAGCAGTTCAAGGTCATCAAGTATGGACCGAGGCTGAGCAGTTTAGGGTCATGCAGTAAAAATCGAGGCTGTGTAGTTTAGGGTCATGCAGTATGGACCCAGGCTGAGCTATTTAGCGTCTCGCAATATGGACCTAGGCTGAGCAAATTGGGGTCGTGCAATATGGATCAAGGCTGTGCAGTTTAGGGCATGCTGTATGCACCGAGGCTGAGCAGTTTAGGGTCATGCTGTATGGACCAAGGCTAAGGAGTTTAGGGTCATGCAGAATGGACCGAGGCTAACCACTTTAGGGTCATGCCATATAGAACGTGGCTGAGGGGTTTAGGGTCATTCAGTGTAGGGTCATGCAGTATGGAGCGAGGATTAGAAGTTTACAATCATGCGGTATGGTATGAGGCTGAGCAGTTTAGGGTCATGCAGAATGGACCGAGGCTGACCACTTTAGGGTCATGCCATATAGAACGTGGCTGAAGGGTTTAGGGTCATCCAGTGTAGGGTCATGCAGTATGGACTCAGAATGAGAAGTTTACGGTCATGCGGTATTGTATGAGGCTGAGCAGTTTAGGGTCATGCAGCATGGACCGAGCCTAAAACATTTAGGGTCATGCAAGATGGACTGAGGCTGAGAAGTCAAGGTCATGGGGTATGATCGAGGCTGAGCAGTTTAGGGTCGCGCAGTAAGTACCGGGGCTGAGAAGTTTAGGGTCATGGAGTATGGACCGAGGCTGAGTAATTTAGGGTCATGCAGTATGGACAGACGCAAAGCAATTTAGGGTCATGTATCATGGATCGAGCTTGAGCAGTTTTCGTTCATGCAATATCTATTGAGGCTAAGCACCTAGGGTCATGCAGTATGGACCATGGCAGAGTGGTTTAGGGTCATGCAGGATACGGTCAAGCAGTATGGACCGAGGATGGGAAGTTTACCGTCACGCTGTATGATATGAGGCTATGCAATTTAGGGTCATGCAGTATGGACCGAGCATAAACAGTTTAGGTTCATGCAAGATGGACTGAGGCAGAGAAGTTAAGGGTCATGCAGTATGGACTGAGGCTGAGCAGTTTAGGGTCATGCTGTATGGACTGAGGCTGAGCAGTTTAGGGTCATGCCGTAAGTACTGAGGCTGAGACATTTTAGGTAGGGACCGAGGCCGAGTAGTTTAGGGTCTTGCAGTATGACCGAGGCTTAGTAGTTGAGGGTCATGCCGTATGGAGCGCTGCTGAACAGTTTCAGTATGGTCCGAGGCTGAGCATTTCCTGGCCATGTAGTTTGAACCGAGGCTTAGCAGTTTAGGGTCATGCATTATGGACCTAAATTGAGCAGTTTAGGAACATATAGTACTAATCGAGGCTGAGCGGTTTAGGGTCATACTGTATGGAGCGAGGCTGAGCAGTTTAGGGTCATGCATTATGGACTGAGGCTAAGCACTCGAGAGTCAGGCAGTATTAACTGAGCTTGTGGTTGAGCAGTTTAGAGTCATGCGGTGTGGACCGAGGTTGAGCAGTTTTGGGTCATGAAATATTGACCGAGGCTAAGCAATTTGGGGTCACGCACTATAAATCGAGGCTGAGTAGTTTAAGGGCATGCAGTATGGGCCGAGGCTAGGCCGTTTAAGGTCTCGCATCAAGGACGTAGGCTGAGTAGATTAGGGTCATGCAGCATAAACAGAGGCTGACCAGTTTAGGGTCATACAGTATGGACCGGGGCTGAGGTGTTTTGGGTTTTGCACTTTGGATTGGGCCTGAGCATTTTAGAGTCATGCAATATGGACCGAGGCTGAGCAGTCTAGGGTCAGGCAGTATGCACCAAGGGTGAAGCTTAGCAGTTAAGAGTCATGCAGTGTCGACCGAGGCTGAGCAGTTTAGGGTCATGAATTATGGATCAAGGCTGAGCAGTTTAGGGTCATGCAATATAAATCGAGGCTGAGTAGTTTGGGTCAGGCAGTATGGACCGAGGCTGAGCCGTTTAGGGTCTCACAATATGGACCTAGGCTGAGTAGTTTAGGGTCATGCAGTATATGGTCATGCAGTATGGACCCAGAATATGAAGTTTTGGTCAAGCTATATGATATGAGGCTGTGCAGTTCAAGGTCATGCAGTATGGATCAAGCCAAAACAGATTAAGGCCATGGAAGATGGACTGAGGCTGTGCAGTTAAGGGTCATGCAATATGGACCGAGGCTGAGCCGTTTATGATCATGCAGTATTGATCCAGGCTAAGCAGTTAAGGTCAGGCAGTAAGGAGCGATGCTGAACAGTTTAGGGTCTTGCAGTATGAACCGATGTAGAACAGTTCATGGCCATGTAGTTTTGATCGAGGCATAGCAGTTTAGATCATGCATTTTGGACCTAGGCTGAGCAAGTTAGGATCATGCAATATAAATAGAGGCTGAGCAGTTTAGGATCATGCCGTATGGATCGAGGCTAAGCCGTTTATGGTCATACAATATGGACAGAGGCTGAACAGTCTAGGGTCAAGCAGTACGGATCGAGGCCGAGCCCGAGAAGTTTAGAGTCATGCAGTGTGGATCAAGGCAGAGTTTAGGGTCTTGAAGTATGGACCGAGGCTGAGTAGTTTAGGGTCATGTAGTATGGACCGCGCCTAAACAGTTTAGGATCATGCAAGATGGATTGAGGCTAAGAAGTTAAGGGTCATGCAGTATGGACTGAGGCTGAGCAGTTTAGGGTCATGCAGTAACGATCGAGGCTGAGACGTTTGGATAGGAACTGAGGTTGAGTAGTTTAGGGTCATGCAGTATGGACTGAGGTTTAGCAGTTTAGGGTCATGTAGTATGGACCAATGCTGAACAGTTGCAGTATGGACCTAGGCTGAGCATTTCATGGCCATGTAGTTCAGACCAAGGGTTCGCAGTTCAAGGTAATGCGTTATGGGCATAAGCTGAGCTGTTTAGGATTGTACAATACAAATCGAGGCTGAGAGGTTTAGGGTCATGCTGTATGGACCGAGGTTGAGGAGTTTAGGGTCACACAATATGGACCGAGGCTAAGTAGTCTTGGGTTAAGAAGTATTAACAGAGGCTGAGGCTGAGGCTGAGCAGCTTAGAGTCATGCTGTGTCGAACGAGGCTTACCAGTTTAGGGTCATGAAAGATGGACTGAGGCTGAGAAGTTTAGGGTTATGCAGTAGAAATCGAGGCTGAGTAGTTTACAGTCATGCAGTATGGACGGAGGCTGAGCCGTTTGGGTTCTCGCAATATGGACCTAGGCTGAGCAGTTTAGGGTCATGCAGCATGGACTGAGGCTGACCAGTTTAGGGTCATGCAGTACGGACTGACGTTGAGGAGTTTGGAGTCATGCACTTTCGATTTTAGGCTGACCAGTTTAGCATTTTAGGGTCACACATTATGGACCAAGGCTGAGAAATCTAAAGTCAAGCAGTATGGACCAAGGCTGAAGCTTAGCAGTTTAGAGTCATGCAGTGTTGACACATGAAGTACGGACAGAGGCTGAGCAGTTTAGGGTCATGCAGTATCAATCGAGGCTAAGTAGTTTCTAGTCAGGCAATATGGAACGAGGCAGAGCTGTTTATGGTCTCGCCACATGGACCTAGGCTGAGCAATTTAGGGTCATACAGTGTGGACCGAGGCTGGTAACTTTTGGGTCACGCAGTATGGACCGAGGCAGAACAGTTTAGGTTCATGCAGCATGGAGCAGTTTACGATCATGCAATATGGACTGAAGCTAAGCGCTTTAGGTTCCTGCAGTATGGACCGTGGCTGAGTGGTTTAGGGTCATGCAATATAGGGTCATGCAGTACTGACCGAGGATGTGAAGTTTACGGTCATGCTGTATGATACGAGGTTGTGCAGTTTAGGGTCATGCAGTATGAACCGAGACTCAACAGTTTATGGTCATGCAACATGGAATGATGCTGAGCAGTTAAGGGTCATACAGTATGGATCGAGGCTGAGTAGTTTTGGGTCATGCAGTATGGATCGAGGCTTAGCAGTTTAGGGTCAAGCTGTATGGACTGATGCTAAATAGTTTAGGGTCTTGCAGTATGGACTGAGGCTGAGCAGTTCATGGTCATGTAGTTTTGACTGAGGCGTAGCAGGTTAGGGTAATGCATTATGGACCTAGGCTAAGTAGTTTGGGATCACACAATATAAATCGAGGCTGAGCTGTTTAGGGTTATGCTGTATGGATTGAAGCTGAGCAGTTTATGGTCATGCAATATGGACCAAGGTTGAGCAGTCTAGGGTCAGGCAGAATGGACCGAGGCTGATCCTGAGCCGTTTAGAGCCATGTAGTGTAGACCGAGGCTGAGCAGTTTAGGGTCATGAAGCATGGACCAAGGCAGAGCAGTTTAGGGTCATCCATTATGGACCGATGCTGAACAGTTGCACTATGGACCGAGGCTGAGCTGTTTAAGGTGTCGAAATATAGACTTAGGCTAAGCAGTTTAGGTTCATGCAGTATGGATCGAGGTTGTGCTGTTTAGGGCATGCTATATGGACCGAGGCTGAGCAGTTTAGGGTTATGTAGTATGGACTGTGGCTATGGAGTTTAGGGTCATGCAGTATGGATCGAAGCTGACCACTTTAGGGTCATGACGTTTGAAACGTGGCTTAGCGGTTTAGGGTCATGCAGTATGGACCGAGGATGAGAGGTTTACTGTCATGCTGTATGGTACGAGGCTGAGAATTTTGGGATCATCCAGTATGGACCGAGCCTAAACAGTTTAGGGTCATGCAAGATGGACTGAGATGAGAAGTTAAGGGTCATGAGGTCTTGAGCGAGGCTGAGTAGTTTAGGGCCGTGCAGTAAGTAGCAAGGCTTAGAAGTATAGGGTCATGGAGTATGGACTGAGGCTGAGTAGTTTAGGGGGCATGCAGTATGGATGGAGGATGAGCGTTTTAGGGTGATGCAGTATGGATCGAGGCAGAGTACTTTAAGGTCATGCAGTATGGACCAAGGCAGAGCAGTTTAGGGTCATGCAGCATGGACCGAGCTTGAGCAGTTTACAGTCATGTAATATGGACTGAGGCTAAGCACTTGAGGGTCATGCAGTATGGATCATGGCTGAGCGGTTTAGGGTCACGCAGTATATGGTCATGCAGTATGGACCGAGCATGTGAAGTTTACGGTCATGTTGTACGATGTGAGGCTGTGCAGTTTAGGGTCATGCAGTACGGACCGAGCCTAAAGAGTTTAGGTTCATGAAATATGGACAAAGGCTGAGCAGTTAAGGGTCATGCAGTAAGGACCGAGGCTTAGCAGTTTAGGGTGATGCAATAAGGACTATGGCTGAGAAGTTTAGGGTAGGGACCAAGGCTGTGTAGTTTAGGGTCATTCAGTATGGACCGTGGCTTAGTAGTTTAGGGTCATGCAGTATGGACCGATGCTGAACAGTTGCAGTATGGACCGAGGCTGAGCAGTTCATGGCCATGTGGTTTGGACAGAGGCTTAGCAGTTTAGGGTCACGCATTTTGGACCTAGGCTCAAAAGTATAGGATCATACAGTACAAATTGAGGCTGAGCAATTTAGGGTCATGATGTACGGAGCGAGGCTGAGATGTTTAGGGCCATGAAATATGGATCGAGGCTGAGCAATCTAGGGTCAGGCAGTACTGACTGAGGCAGAGGCGAAGCAGTTTAGAGTCATGTAGTGTAGACCTAGGCGGTGCAGTTTAGGGTCATGAAATATGGACTGAGGCTGAGCAGTTCAGTGTCATGCATTATAAATACAAGCTGAGCCATTTAGGGTCTCTCAATATGGACCCAAGCTGAGCAGTTTAAGGTCAAGCAGCAGGTACCGAGGCTGACCAGTTTAGGGTCATGCAGTTTGGATTGAGGCTGAGGAGTTAAGGGTCATGAAACTTGGATCGAGCCTGAGCATTTTGAGGTCACACAATATGGACATAGGCAGAGCAATCTAGGGTTAGACAGTATGGATCGAGGCTGAAGCTGAGCAGTTTTGAGTCATGCAGTGTGGGTCGAGGCTGAGCAATTTAGGGTCATGAAGTATTGACCGAAGCTGAGTCGTTTAGGGTCATGGAATATAAATCGTGGCTGAGTGGTTTGGGTCGAGCAGTATGGACCAAGGCTGAGCCGTTTAGAGTCTCACAATATAAACCTAAGTTGAGTTTTTTAGGGTCATACAGTATGGACCAAGGTTGAGAACTTTAGAGTTATGCAGTATGGACCGAGGCGGAGCATTTTAGGGTCATGTAGCATGGGCTGAGCTTGAGCAGTTTACGGTCCTGCAGTATGGACCGATGCTGAACAGTTGCATTATGGACCATGGCAGAGCATTTCATGGCCATGTAGTTTGGACTGAGGCTTAGCAGTTTAGGGTCATGCATTATGGACCTAGGCTCAAAAGTACAGGATCATACAGTACAAATCGAGGCTGAACGGTATAGGGTCATGCAATATGGACCGAGACTGAGCAGTCTATGGTCAGGTAGTAATGATTGAGGTAGAGGCTAAGTAGTTCAGAGTCATGCAGTATGGACCGAGGAGGAACAGTTTAGGGAAGTGAAATATGGATCGAGGCTGAGCAGTTTAGGGTCATGCAGTATAAATCGAGGCTAAGTAGTTTAGGGGCATGCAATATGGACCTAGGCTGAGCCGTTTAGCGTCTCGCAATATGGACCTAGGCTGAGCAGTTTATGGTCATGCAGCATGGACTGCGGCTGACTAGTTTAGGGTCATGCAGTATGGGCTTAGGCAGAGGCTGAGCAGTTTAAGGGCATGCTGTATCGACCGAGGCTGAGATGTTTAGGGTCATGACGTATGAACCGAGGCTGAGCAGTCTAGGGTCATGCAGTATTGACTGAGGCAGAGGTTGAGCAGCTTAGAGTTGTGCAGTGTGGACCTAGACAAAGCAGTATAGAGTCATGAAATATGGATCGAGGCTGAGCAGTTTAGGGTCATGTAGTATAAATCGAGGCTGAGTAGTTTAGGGACATGCAATATGGACCGAGCCTGAGCCATTTAGGGTGTTGCAATATGGACCCCGGCTGAGCAGTTTAGGATCATGCAGCATGGATCGAGGCTGACCAGTTTAGGGTCATGCAGTATGGACTGAGCTTGAGGAGTTAGGGGTCATGAACTTTGGATCGAGCATGCGTATTTTAGGGTCACGCAATATGGACCGAGGTTGAGCAGTCTAGGGTCAGGCAGCATGGACCGAGGCTGAAGCTGAGCTGTTTTTAGTCATGCAGTGTGGGCCGAGGCTGAGCAGTTTAGGGTCATGAAGTATGGACCGAGGCAGAGCAGTTTAGGATCATGCAGTATAAATCGGGGATGAGTGGCTTTGGGTCAGGCAGTATGGGCCGAGGCTGAGCCATTTAGATTCTCGCAATATAGACCTAAGCTGAGCAATTTGGGGTCATACAGTATGGATCGAGACTGAGAACTTTAGGGTTATGCAGTACGGACTAAGGCGGTGCCGTTTAGGGTCATGCAGCATGTACTGAGCTTGAGCAGTTT
This sequence comes from Amborella trichopoda, assembly GCF_000471905.2. Next base: position 2,216,671 of record NW_006499776.1, read on the forward strand.
ACAGTCATGCAATATGGACCGTGGCTGAGCGGTTTAGGGTCATGCAGTATGAACCAAGGATGTGAAGTTTACGGTCATGCTGTATGATACGAGGCCGTGCAGTTTAGGGTCATGCATTATGGACCTAGCCAAAATAGTTTAAGGTCAAGCAAGATGGACTGAGGCTGAGAAGTTAAGGGTCATGCAGTATGGATTGAGGCAGAGCAGGTTAAGGGTCATGCAGTATGGATTGAGGCAGAGCAGGTTATGGTCATGCAGTAAGGACTAAGGCTGAGTTGTTTAGAGTGATGCAATATGGACCGAGGCTGAGTAGTTTAATGTCATGCAGTATGGACCGAGGCTTAGCAGTTTAGGGTCAGGCAGTATGGACCGATGCTGAACAGTTTAGGGGTCTAGCGGTATGGATCTAGGCTGAGCAGTTCATGGCCGCATAGTTTTGACCGAGGCATAGCAATGTAGTGTCATGCAATATGGACCTAGGCTGACTAGATTAGGATCATGCAAAATAAATCGAGGCGGAGCAATTAGGGTAATGCTGTATGGATCGAGGTTGAGCAGTTTAAGGTCATGCAATATGGATCACGGTTGAGCAGTCTAGGGTCAGGCAGTATGGACCGAGGCTGAGCCTGAGCAGTTTAGAGCCATGCAGTGTGGACCGAGGCTGAGCACTTTAGGGTCATGAAGTACGGACCGAGGCCAAGCAGTTTAGGGTCTTGCAGTGTAAATCGCGGCTGAGTAGTTTAGTGTCATGCAGTATGGGCCGAGGTTGAGTTGTTTAGGGTCTCAAAATAAGGACCTAGGCTGAGCAGTTTAGGGTCACGCAGTATGGATTGAGGCTGTGCAATTTAGGGCATGCTCTATGGACCAAGGCTGAGCAGTTTAGGGTTTTACAGTATGGACCGAGGCTAAAGAGTTTAGGGTCATGTAGTATGGACTGTGGTTGACCACTTTAGGGTCATGCCTTATGGAACGTGGCTAAAGGGTTTAGGGTCATGCAGTATAAAGTCATGTTATATGGATCGAGGATGAGACGTATACAGTCATGCTCTAGGGAACGAGGCTTAGCAATCTAGGGTCATGCAGAATGGACAATGGACCGAGCTTAAAGAGTTTATGGTCATGCAAGATGGACTATGGATGAGAAGTTAAGGGTCATGAGATATTGATCGAGGTTGAGCAGTTTAGGGTCATGAAGTAAGTACTGAGGTTGAAAGGTTTAGGGTCAAGGAATATGTACTGAGGCTGAGTAGTTTAGGGTCAAGCAGTATGGACCGAGGATGAGCTGTTTAGGGTGATGCAGTATGGACCGAGGTTAAGAACTTTAGGGTCATGCAGTATGGACCGAGACAGAGCAGTTTAGGGTCATACAGCATGGCCCGAGCTTGAGCAGTTTACAGTCATGCAATATGGACTGAGGCACTTTAGGGTCATGGAGTATCGTCGGTGGCTGAGCGATTTAGCGTCATGCAGTATACAGTCATGGAGTGTGGACCGAGGCTGAGCAGTTTGGGGTTATGTAGTATAAATCGAGACTGAGTAGTTTAGGGTCATGCAGTATAAACCGAGGCTGAGCCATTTAG